>JAMAAV010000010.1:265518-382732 GCA_023625155.1 Aspergillus sp. B3601 | reverse complement strand
TTACGGCCCCGCGGCTGGGGGTGCGGGTAATCGGGACGGTGTAACGATTTCTGGGTGTTGTACTGTTTTTTTTTTTTTTTTTTTTTTTTTTTTTTTTTTTTTTTTTGGAAAAGGGAAAAGGCTCAGAAACCTATTTCGATGGGGTATAATATACGCTACAATACAATAATAGTTGCCCTTTGCGACTGTCCGATCAAGCGGAAATAAACCATCACCACCCAAAAAACAACCCACCCTTAACCGCCCCCCCCAAACAATCAATGCTTTTTGGTTTTTGAAAATATTTCCATGACACAACCTGGTATACATGTCATGCATTACAAGGTTAACTTCTGGGTAGCAGGGGGCGGTGGCTGTCAGGTAACCGCTATCCACACAAACGATCCAGAAACTGGTCATGCAAGGCAAAAGGGAGATCATGCTTGAAACCTTGTCCATAAAACCCAAAACAGGTGTGAGTCAACCAAGAGTCTTGCATCCCTATAAAAGCCTTGCACAACCCACCATTAGCATCTTTCTATCCACGCCTATACAAGTACTTGAGACGATATGGTATACATTACTCAAATGCAGCGCCGCATCCGCATTCGTGACGCCGTAACACCCTACTGCGTTTCTATAGAACGCCAATTCCCACCTGTTTTAGCACAACCGTTCCGACGCCTCCAGCACCTCGTCTTTGGTCTCACAGAGGACGAATGGAAATCCCTGAGCACGTACTTTGTGCACTTCGAGGATTTAGGTATAACAGTGCAGCTGGAGAACTGGCTACGAAGAGAATCACATCAATTACAAGACATCCTGATCGATAAAATAAGCCGCGGGGAGTCCAGGCCAGACCTTATACACCAATACATCAATATTCTACACCAGCGGGCGATGAACAAAGAAGCTTCTAACTTAGCTTTTAATAGGTGGGAGGCAACAGCAGGCAGTCTTAAAGGCACTCCAATATATCGTGGGCTCAGTTCAAATCGCAGCGCGTCATATTGGTGGCATACGCGTTGGCTAAACAAGCAGTGCGCAGAGGCTGGGGGGTGTTGTGGAAGGGGTTGCAACTGTTGTTGCAGAAAGATACGAGACCTTGACTTCGGAACTTGGGGTGGTCACTGTACCCCAGCTTGTTCCTGCTGTCTACACCATCTCGGCGTTGACAGGGCCATTGAGCAATTAGGGAGTGGTAGAGAACCACGCTTTGATTCGAGGGAGATACGGAAAATCCGATTTAACCGCAAGATGTTGAAAATGTATGCGTTCAACTTGTTGTAGATTTATTCCTTTCTATTTCCTGGGAAGTCTCGATAAACTGATGGTGCTATATCTGCCTCATCGGAGTTTTCAATTCAATTCAATTCAATTCAAGTTCATTAACCTGTTGCAGCTAGATAGGTGTTCTGGCTATGCGGGTGCTTTGTTAGTCGAAGCGAACTCAAAGCTATTAACACTACTTTAAAGACAGTAGCAATCCCATATAATTAAAAACAATAATAGTTAAAGCTGTTTAACGTCGACTTGTTCTTGTCGCTCCGTTTCTTCTATAGTTCCTTCCTACTTCGGCATCGTGGCCCCCGGTGGACTTGGTAGCCGGTGGCCTATTCCGGGCCTCCTGATCCTCGTCTTCAGCACCTAGTTCCGTTGCTCTTCGGCTTCTGGTTCCGTCGGCGAGCCAGGCCCTGGTATGGGCCCTGGCTGGCGTAGTTCCTGGTTTTGGTGGTGTAGCGGACCACCGTGGGCCCGGCTCGCCCCGGATTGTTCGGTCGATTTCCCCCAACAGAGATGTCCAAGGGGCTTCAGTCCACGATGGCGATCTCACACGACATTTTGGCCGAATGTCCGGCGGTGGTGTCACAAGCTGAATGTCGCAGACTTTAGAATCAAGCCCGTTCCAGAGGACTGACGCACCGCTCAAAGCCGTCAACATTTCCCTAACAGGGATATCTCCGGTGCCCTTGAGTACTGAAGCTAGAAGAGAGTATCTAAGCCTTGATCCGGATACCTACGCTCTATAATCGAATTCCTACGCCCGGGATAATATCACCTGCCGGAGAATGCGCGCAACTTCATGGTGGTTCAAGGACACGGCGACATCAAGTGCAGTCTGCCCACTGGAATTCCTCAGTCTGATGTTCGCCCTCCAGACACACAGCAACCGCACAGCGGCCGGTTGGTTCTGCTCCGCCGCCATATGCGCCGCTGTCGTTCCGCTGGTATCCCGTCCATCGATGTGGGCTCCGTGGATCTTGAGAACCCTCATCACGTCCAGGTGCCCCCCGCCAGCGGCATAGAGCATGGATCTAGCGAGCTCTAGATCCGTGACACCTGTCTCGATCAGGACTTCAACCACTCGGCGGTGGCCGTATACTGCAGCCAAGGAGAGCGCGGTGTCGCCATCGTTCCTGCACGCCTCGATCTCCGCGCCATGCTCTAAGAGCCAGTGGACCATTTCTGCCGCCCCTGAGCCAGCAGCCCGGTGTAAGGCTGTTTCGCCGTCGGCGTAGGCTGCTCTTATGTCTGCTCCGCGGGTTACAAGGAATGCGGCTGCTGCTAGTTTGCCATGCTGCGCTGCTATGTGCAGGGGTGTCTCCCCTTGTGGTTTATCGCCTCTAATATCAACCTCCGCGCCTTGGTCTAATAGCAGCCGGAGGATCTCGATGTTGGTGAGATCTAGTGAGACTGCTATATGGAGTGCGGACGCGCCCCCGTTGTGTGCCTTAGCGTTCACGTTTGCACCGGCCTTCAGCAATAGTTCGATCATAATTTCGTTCGCATCGATAACCGCAATATGAAGTGCGGTTAGTCCACCCGGTCCTTGTGCGCTAACATTGGCTCCATTGTTGAGCAATATCTGCACCATTTCCGGCGATTTGGAAAAGGCTGCGTGGTGCAGTGCAGCTCCTCGAGAGGCTTGGGCACTGAGGCTCGCCCCGGCTTTCGCCAGTACATCAACCATGGGCGTTTTTCCTTCTTGACAAGCCCAGTGTAGCGCAGTTAAGCCGTGTCTGTCCAGTTTCCTGTCTATGCTGCCCCCCCGAGCCGCTAGAAGTTTAACGATGTTTTCATGGCCGGCGAAGACTGCGCGCTGGAGAGGAGAGACTCCCTGGTCATCGCCGGCTTCAATGTTAGCACCCTTGCTTAGCAGGAAGGTCACAAGCTTTTCAAATCCAGTCGACGCCGCATGATGGAGAGCAGTCTCCCCGTTTTCCATTTTTGCTGCGAGGTCAGCGCTCGCGTCTAACAGGGCGGATATCGTGTCTTCGATGGCCTCTACTTCCTTCTCCCCTACACTACAGGTGTAATGTAAGGGAGTGCGGCCTCTTGTGTCTCTCGCTTCGATCACAGCCCCTGCATTCAAGAGAAGGCGGACCATGTTTCCTAGGCCGTACATTGCAGCCACATGGAGGGCCGTCATTCCATGGCCATTTGTGGCGGTAACTTCGGCTCCTCGACTGATGAGGAGGTCTGCTGCCTCTTCTCGTTTGCCAATGATAGCGTAGACTAATGCGGTCGTGTCCATATGGTTTGTGGCTTCTATATCAGCGCCACGGTCTAGTAACGTGGCGATCATTTCTGTGCACCCGAACTGAGCGGCGCGGTGGAGCGCTGTTTCACCAGAGACAGTCTTCACGTTTACATCAATGCCTTCATCGAGTAGCAGGTGCAACATTGGTTTGTTCTCGCGCATTGCTGCGAAGTGCAATGCCGTTTGGCCTCCGCTGAAATTCGCTTGTACATCTGCGCCCCTTGACACCAGTACGCGCAGTGTCACCTCGTGTCCGTAATGGGCCGGCCACAAGACGATCGGCATCCCGACATCATTTCGCGTCTGGATGTCTGCTCCTGCGTCAAGCAGCACCGTCACCACCCGATCATGTCCGGCGGCTGCTGCCTGGAATAGCGCAGTACCAGCCAGCCCACTTCGTGCTGAGAGACTTGCCCCTCGGTTGAGCAGGAGCCGGACCAGCTCCGCGTGTCCAGCAGCTGACGCAACATGCAGGGCGGTCGTCGAGATAATATTATCGCCGACTATCTCGTTTACGTCGGTTCCAGAGTCCAGGAGTAGTCGCACCGCGCCATCGTGTGCAAAGAAACACCGCACCAGGAGCTCTGTATAATCCATTGGGCAAAGCGTCCTTTCTTGGCTCTGCAGCCAGTATATCTGCCACCATGTTCGGTATCGCCCTGAGAGGGTGTTGCAAAGGCTGAAGGAGAACTGCATGAGCGGCGAGGTTACCGGTATCATTGCTTCTCGGAAGTGAATTGCCCAGAACGATGCAGCGTACGATAGAAAGCTGAACCTCTGCACGTATTTGTGGATATGGTCATACCGGTGCGCGTCTTTCGAGTGCTCGACCTGGTCTTTGACTTGACGATACTCGAGAGGACAAGCCTCGAAATCAGAGAGCATGAGGAACCAGATACATCGCTCTGCAAGAGCCTCGTTCGATCGCACTGGATACAGCGACTGCTTCCAGGGCATGTCGGTTTCTCGACCATTGGTGGCAACTAGGAATTCCTTCGCGGTCTGATGAACAAGGTATACCGTGGAGTCGATTACCCTAACTAACAGGCCACAGAGGCCCCTCACGGTCTGCTCAAACTGGGGTTCGAGATCTAAGCTCTGATATGACTTGTCAGTGACGCGGACGTTAAACGCAATATTCAACTCGGCCAGAGACAGCGGCCGAGCAGCCGCTACAACGAGGTGCAGGATTGTCTTCGCCTTCTCGGGATTCGTACTTTTCTCTAGGGTCCTCAAAAAAATTGCATCGAGTGTAATCGGCATTGTATCGCATATCTCATCTAGCATGCTCCGAGATGCCGTGTCGCTTTCCCAGAGCATTCGAAGCACAAGCGCTGCCCAGAGAAAAGTCCGGTCGGCATTTCCTAGCAGTCTTTGCTCTAGGGACTGACGCACAGTTTCCGAGATGCCCTTTTCCAGGCATATTTGCTTTGTCCGGAGTTTGACGAGTCGCTCAACATCTCGGGCGGTGGCGGACGTCTCGCTTTCCAGCTCTAGTCGCCTGGATGGTAGAGAGGAGACGATAGAGCTGTACGGACGACTGGTGATGAGAACCTTGAGAGCCCCAATGTCCTGATTCGAGGGCTGGCGGCTGTAGAAATCAGATAATCTTTTCATAAGCAGGGCGCGACTAGAATCTTGACACTCGTCAAGGGCGTCAATCACGCATGTCACAGGACCGCATCGTTTATCCCCTACTACGGCGGTAAAAATGCCCCACAGAGCACCGAGGTCATTGGTGAGCTCTGTTCCTTTAATTTTATACTCCGGCACGGCATGTGCGATGAGGACCGGATTGGCGCTGAGGAGCTGATGCAGAAGATTGCAAAGAGCAGCCGTAGCAGTACTCCATTTTTCATCATCATGGTGAAAGAAGAAACAGCAGACACCATTACATGAACGCCGCGACAGTCCCTTCTTCATCAGCCGGACCAGGTATAACGCTAGGTGCGACTTTCCACAGCCCGGATCACCAGATATCCAGAGAAAATCCGACTGAACACCTTCACTCCACCGCCTATACTGCGGGTGGAGTAAGAGCCACTCACAGGTGCCCTCAAGGGGATCGTCCAGTCTTTGGGCGAGGTCATCGTCGTGGCCAGGGGTGTATAGAGACTGCAGGATCTCGGCCTCGATGGTGCCGAGAGCTGATGATGACCTTCACTTCAGTCCCAAAACGATTACACTGGGGTTATCATGGACCAACTCACGCACATTGGGCTGTGCCTGACTCCTGCATTCTCCTCACCCATCTGCGGATTTCCCCAAGTGCCGCTTGGTAGGGGTCGCACTCGGCGTCTGGGAATTTGGTCATTTCCTGAAAGCACGTTAGTTCCGTGTTATAGTTTCCAGCTGAATTCTTCGACCTGCTTACTCTGTGATTAGCATGGATGCTGTAGCTTGGATATCCGGGCAAAATTGCGGATCTTCTTGGGACAATCTGCAAGGCAATTTCCTGGTATCAGTCTCACATACGACGGAACAGGAAAAGGAGGAGGAGGAAGGTAACACACCTCGCCAACACCAAGCATCGGCAGCTCCTCGTAAAAGCAGGTAATGAGTATCTCCTGCCCATCATCCCTCTTCGACCTTAAAATACTATGGAACCTATCCTGGATACTCGCCAGCATCTCGGAGCCGGGCTCCAGAACCCGCACGAGGTCTCGCGCCGGGCGAGTGACGAGACTCGCAATGCTCGTACCCAGCCTTGCCCAGGACGCTATATCAGCTCCCAAATGCGGAGTGCCCAGGAACATAATAGCCAGGATGCTGTTCCCGACGTCTCTGATGTGTATTTCTGCGCTGGTCTGGGACAGACAAAGAGCATTCTGTGCAACCAAGCCGCCCAGACTGTGCGCGATGAAGATAACTTTGCGAGTTTCCTTGTCAAGATTATTACCCAAAAACTGTCCTGCGGCAATCGGAAGGAAAGGTAAGAAAGGTAGATACCGTCTCTTTTTCACTCCTCACCCGCGCCAAAGACCCCAGCAGATTACTCGCGTGATTATCGATTCCGAGCTGGGAAACGGGCTGCCAGAACTTAGCGACATCCGCATCGTATCCGAAGGTGAAAACACGCGCAGGGACATGGTTCCCGGTGCCTATAGTGGCTGGCCAGTAAAATCCCGTGTCCTTATGGTGCCAGGTATCGCCAGCAGACCCGGTCAGGCCGTGAACGAAGACGATACTAACGCAACAAAAAAAATCAGTCATGGAGGTCACCACTAGAGTTTTCCCAAGACGTATGTACATACTCAACCGCGGGTCCAGAAATCTCCGATGGCTCATGAAGTTGCTTCAGTCCATACTGTGATGTGGTGTTTCTCGGTACAGCTGGGGAGCTGCGTCCTGATGCACGGTCGAAAAGACGCCGCAGCCGTTCGGGCATTGTGAGTGGGACAAAAGATTGACCAGGAGGTAGAGATACTGTTTTTTTCTTTCGGTGGTTCAGAAGGAATGGTCGTTTGTAATTGTTGTTGTTCTTGTATCCAAACCATCAACTTCAGGCTCAGCCTCAACCCTTCTTCCTTCTTCATCTGTTCAGCTGCGGGGTCAGAATACGAAGCAAGTCGGGAAAAAGGCCGATCATTATCTAACATGTCGGACGGACCCCTTGCCAATGTGTCTGGGCGAGCACAGCGAATGCACTGCCACCTGGCGATCCAATAATCATCCAGTCAACTGCAGGGCCATCTCAAAGACAATGCGTATGGTTGAGAACTTGCAGGCCAGTCTCGCCTCTCGAATGCCTCCACAAATTCCATCCTTGACACTCTCGTGTGATCCACTTACCCAGCCCTTTGCCCCAAATACCTCTCCACCAGTTTGTCTCGTTGTCGGTGTTTGGATCATTGGCGTCGGGCTCTGATTCAGTGTTAGCGCTGCCCCTCAGAGGGCGCCGCAAGATCAGAATTGGAAGCAAAATCAGATCGTGATGCGACTGGAGCAGTGGCAGCGGCTGATCTGGGGAGTATTAGCGGCAGCTTGTGCCTGTGACTGAGACTCTGAGAACATAGCCGGGGATCGGGATGAGGAATCGTATTTAGGGCATATATAAAGGCCCTAGATAGTGATAAACTAACCCATATCCAACAAGCATGTGAGTTCGCGATAACAGCTATTCGCCCAATCGCCCATCGTCAGCCCTGGCCACGAGTAAGTTGAGCCGGCCATCCTGCTGGCGCCTCTTCTTGATTACTGCTTGTATTATTCCTCCCATGCTCAAATACACCTAAGCTTTTGTAGCCAGTTCACTCTTGCACTACTTGTAATATTCATCACAATACTATGATACTTCTCAGGATTACTTATAGTATCTACGGGAATTAAACCCCTATAAGCAGTGAGGTGGCCTTGTATGTTAAATCATAATCACAACCAGCCTCGGGGGTCGTGGAGACTGATGATACCATCTATAGTAAGATGGATACATAACAAGAGGTCTTCGCAAATGCAGCAGAGTCCACACATTCGGACCCAGACACGCCCAGACCATCTCAGTCATACAGCTCTGGAAGCACAAGCAACTTCCAAAATGCATCGAACCCAAGAGTCTGTGTGTCGGCCACCGAACCGTTCTTTTCCTCTCGCATGGTGAACCCATTCCCAAGATAGGCGAAGCGGTTCGTTGACGGTGCAGGGAGTAGAGAGACCTCGTAGTCTTCCCAGCGAGGATTCCGCAGAGCCTCCATATAATGAAAGCTAGTACCTCCGTAGATGGCAACCACGGGGCCGTTAATCGTCCCCCGCTTATACCAGCTACGGCAGTTCCCAACCCATACTGTCCGTTCGAGGAACTTTTGCACGTGCTCGTAGTAGTCGTCTGTTGCTTCGCGGCTGATGGTGAGGCTTTTGATACGCTTGGTCTGGATCTTGTCAATGCATTTCCAGATATAGATCTCTATTATTTGAATGCCCTGCACCAAGGAGCCGTTTGAGATAGGCGAACTCGGCCCGATGAACGCTGGGATATTATACGTCAGCCGCACGGTATAGGTTATATAGAATACAAGAACAGACTGAAGTAGTTTGGCAGGTCTGGGACCGCTAGCCCGAAGTATGATTTGGGAGGTTGACGCTCCCAGCGGTCCGTAAGATCCTCTCCACTCCGCCCGATGATGGGCATGCGAGGTCGAAATGTAGTATCGAATCCCGTTGCGCACACAATGACGTCGAATTCGAGGATCGAGCCATCTCGCGTCTGGATGCCATGCGGCGTAAAGCGCTCGAGATCATCCCAGCGAGTGTCCACATTGTCCTGCAAGAGCGCCTCCAGGTATCCCGGACCGGGTGTTTGGCGACGACACCCGACCGGAAACTGAGGGATAAGCAGGTCGGCAAGCGCCCGGCCTTTCTCAGTGTCGCCTAGCCGGTTGCGCATGGTGGTCGTAAATAGCTTACGAGCGGCCTTTTGCATCTCCGAAGCAGCATGCGTCCGCCGGAAATTCGTCAGGCGCCGGTCAATAAGGGAGCGGCAATGGCCGAGGCACGCTTCGGGGTCTGTTTTAAACTTCTCCAGAACCTCAGGAGCGTAGTTGTAGTGCTCGTCCGTGGCAGGGTCGTCGCCAGTTGGCTCGTTGATTCCGGGTGCTGGCGAGATCCACGCATGGGATCGGATGAACGAGGTCAGTTGGGAGGCGTCTGGAGCGCATGTTAGACATTATCGCTGCAGCTGCCACGCGGGCCGGAGTCCCACAAAAGGAAACTTGCCTTTGGCCAGCTGTGGGATGATTTGTATAGCAGATGAGCCGTTGCCGATGACCGCAATTCTTTTCCCAGAGTAGTCGTACGATTCGTCCCAAGCCGCGGAGTGAACCAGCTTCCCCTGGTAGCTATCGAGCCCTTCGACATCGGGCCATTTCCAATTGCTGTCATGGTAATAGCGTCAGCTCTGACTGTAGTGGGGGGGACGCGCGCTGCGCATTTAAGCACCCCGCCTGCATTGACGAAGACGTCGCACTGGGTCTCGAATACACGGTCCCTATTGCGTACGGTGAGTGACCATTTGCCTTGGACGTCGTCCCATCTCGCAAACTCGACAGCGTGCTTGTACTGGATATAGCGCTCCACGTCGTACTTGGCGGCGGTCTTCTTCAAGTAGCCATGTATCTGCTCGGATGTAGCGTAATAATTCGGCCACTCCAGGTTAGGCTCGAATGAATAGGCGTAGTTGTGAGCAGGGATGTCGCACTGGCAGCCGGGATATCTGTCGACTGCAGTTTAGTGACTATAACCTCCACAAGAGCTGACCTCGTTTAAACATACCGATTCTCGAGCCAGGTCCCTCCAAGACCAGCATTGCGCTCGTAGAGAACCAGCTCGGCACCACGATTCTGCATGCGTTGCGACCAAATGATGCCCATGAGGATGCCCGAGTAGCCGGCCCCTAGACACACGACGCGCAGTGGGCGGCGAGAGTGAATTGGCTCTTCGCGGAGCTCGTACGACGATGCGGATGATTTTCCATTGGGCTCCAGGGCCAGGTCCGGCACTTCAGCCACCTCGGGGGCAGGGATATTGGTTGTAGACGGCATGTTCGGTACTCGATCTCCGGATCGCCCGCTGATCAGACTGGGGGAATTCACGGCGCCATGGTCTGATACCGCTCCCCCATCACGCAACCAGCCCCATCTAGAGCGGACACCGCCGCCATCCCAGGTGCCGTCGCGCGGGCAGGTGAAACGGCCACCCACACGCTGTAAAACGTGCACCGCCTGTCGAGTCAGAAAGGTAGATAGCTACTTGAGCTCTCTGCTACAGGCATGCATCGCTTGCTAACCCAGCCCTAGGTCAAATGTGACGGTAGGTCGCCACATTGCGGCTCCTGCGAAAATACTGGGCGGCGTTGTGTTTACCCACAGGATGCACGATACCAGAACAAACCTACCCGGGCAGAGATTCAGAGACTGGAAGCACACATCGATTCCATATGGGAAGCCGTGCACGAGCGGGACGCAGGGGCTGCTGTACATGGCAGCCAACCCGCAAGAGCCGAACGGCCAGCCCAGGCCACGAGAGCCGCGACGCCGCCATCTCCAGCACAACCGCTGGTGCCCCCCGTAGAGCGTCCTGAAAACGAAGGTCGGCCCAACGAAACAGAGAGAAGCCACCAGGATCTGTCACCGGCCGAAATGAACATCGTGGGAGTGCTTGGCCAGGACGGCGAACTGGTTGTGCACGGAGTGTCCAGCATGCACTACAACCAGCACAACCAGCACAATCAGCAGCAGGAACTGCGCCTGTCAGTCGATTCCCGCACGGAGACTACCCCGGAGGAAGACGAAGCCTCGAAGAGACAGCGAGAGCAGCTCCAGCAGGTCAGCAAGGCACGGCTAGTTGCCAATGCCGCCTTCCAGCGTCAGCGTGAATCCGTATTGCTGCGCAATCCCAGCGTTACACAGGACGCGAACTTTGGCTGCGCGGACCCCGACACAGCACTGCACCTGCTAGATATCTATTTTAACCGAATTCACTTCACGTACCTCTTCAGCTACCGGCCTGCGATCATGGACAGCCTCATTACCAAAGGGCCATATTGCAACATGCTCTTGCTCACGGCGGTCTACTTTTCGAGTAGTATGTTCAGCGACCGGGCTGCAGTGCGTGCGCAGCGCGACCAGTTCTATGCCTCATTCCAGCTCGCCCTCATAGACCACATGGACCAGCCCAGTGTTCCCTCAGCCGTCGCCCTGCTCCTCTGTGGTGCCGCGTTGGTCTCGTGCGGCCGTCTAAGCGCGGGCTGGGTAACGAGCGGGATTGCCTATCGCATGATCCTCGACCTGGGCTGCCATTTCGTGCTGGACTGTCATCGCCAGAACCTCCCCGATGAAATGATCCTACTCACGGATATCGAGGTGGAGATGCGCAAGCGGCTTTACTGGGGAGGCTACCTAGTTGACGCCACGCAGTCCCTATACCTTGGGCGACTGCCGTACCTGCACACTGTGCCAGCGCGCGTGCCGCAGGTGTTCTTGGACACGTACGAGGAGCTCGACGTGTGGGCACCGTACGTGGATACCATGTCCGCCTCCCCCGAGGTCAATACTGTTCTCAGTGCCTACACTCCGCAGCCAGCGTACGCGGTCTCCACGTTTATGGCGATGTTGCGGTTGCTAGAGATATCATCGCGACTAGTGCACAGCTTCTACAACATCGACAGTCTTCGCCAGGCTGGGCAGGTGATTCGAGACGCGCGTGGCAAAATCGAGGACGACCTGGGACGATGGTACGCATCGCGCCCGAAGCATCTGCGCTTCAACCCCAAGGCCGACAAGGAACCGACACCACCTCCGCACCAGCTAACTCCATTGTATGTACTATGATGAGCCTCCCCCGGGTGAAGCACACTTTAATTCCTCTTAGGACCACATATCACACGCTCACCATCCTTCTTCACCGTCCATTCCTGGCCAACCGGTATCTGAGCACCCATATTAACGAGGAGGAGCGGGCTGTAGGCGAGCAGACCAGCATTCAGGCTGCGGGGGAGATATACCATCTTCTCCGAAGATACGACGCGGCGTTTACGATGCGCCGCGCACCGTACCTTATCTCGTATGCTGCCCACTCGGCGCTGCTGGTGTTGCTCGCCCAGGGCCCGGCCGCACGGGATCAGGTCCTCGAGAAGATTTCCTTTCTCTGGCGTGCGCTCGGAGATCTGCAGAGCGGTGGCAACTACGGTCTGAAGAAGCCAATCGAGAGCCTGTCAGCGTTGATGACCAAGCTGGGAATTAGTACACTCGAGCAGGGGAACGGCAACGCGAGGGACTCCATGCATCCGGGAGGGACTCACTGCCCGGTACCGACGGAGCAGTTCTCGTTCGGCAACGACGGCGATCTGTATGAGAGCCAGTGGAGTAAATTCCAGCAACACGATTTGTTCAGCGGAAGCATGGACTGCGCGTTTCCCAATTCTGGCCTGGATGGTGTGGACTGGCTGCTGAACGACATTTCCTGGGTGTCGGCCACGGGGTTGGAAGGGCAGCGGCCCGTATAGGAAACTATATATAAGCCCAGTGAGTGGCATCCCATGGCATACGACGTAACATGGCCCTCTGTAATCTATATATTCTCCACAGCCGGGTGCCGGTTAAGCACGTATTAGAAGGAATATGTAGGGAATAGAGTCCACCTGGAGAAATATATAATGGCCCTGTTCGAGGAGACGCAAGCATTCTCAACTTCAATTTATATACTCAACTACCAAGCGTGTCTAATACGCCTAGCCGCCTACACAGCCTTATTCTCGTGCTCCTCCATGCCGTCGTTCTCCAGTGCTCTGGTCTCACTCGCCTGATGAATATGGCCAGCAACATAGTCAACCGTGCTGTGATCGAGATCAGGCACAAACCAACACAGGAAAAGCGCGCTCCCGGCGAAAATGAGGCTGACATAAATAACCGTCCGATATGCTTCCGAGTGAGCCTCCCTCCACCCATCTTCCAGGGTAGCGATCATCGACTGCTGTAATCCCGGCACATTGGCACCCGTCAGGGTGGCAGACCCCTGCAATGCAGATATGAGATCGGGGACAGACGAGGCCGGAAGGTTTACCTCGCTCGCCGCGCGTTCCATGTACTCAGGCTGCGTAGACTGCAGCCGGTTGCGAAGAGCCGTGGAGAAGATTGCGGTGCCCACTGAGCCGACGAACTGACGAACAGTTCCACAAAGCCCGCCAGCTGCGCCAATTTCGTCCTGCGAACGCAGAGGAAACGTCGACGTTACCAGGGCAATACCTTCATTTGAGCCAATGGCAAAGCATCCAAGTGCCGCCAACGCGACTGTGAGGTCAAGGTTCAAGGGGTTGGTTCCTGCTGCGGCAAGCAGGGGAGCCGCTGCGAACGCTGTGAGGACGGAGCCACGGCGCGCACCGATTGCCTTTCCAATGAGGCCGCCGGACAGCTGGCCAAATACAAAGAGCAGGATCAGAACGGAGCTCAGTGTATTGCGATCCTCGACGCTCTTGCCAGGATAGAGGATGGAAACGGCGTCGGGCCAGACAAGGCTGAATCCATCGTAGGTAGCAGACCCGATGCCAGTCAGCCATGCAGATGCCTGGAATGGGAGGTTCTTCCACAGGTAGACTGGGATGAATGGGTCGACGTTTGGGAGAGGGATATAGACCTCCCAGATGCCGAATAGGACCAGTGTCGCGACACCGCCAATTATAGTCCCCAGCACTTCAGAGCTGTCCCAGGGATACGTGTCCCCACCCCAAGTTAAGCCGAGCAGCAGGGTTACCAGCCCGCCCGCGTATAGAAGCAGGCCAATCCAGTCAAAATGTAACAGAAGGTCCTTTGCCATTCGCCGTCGGTGGAGCATCTTGAACGTGGGTGGGTAGTAGAAACAATACCAGCATATCATGGCAAGCCCGTTAATGCCAATCAACAGATGGAATGCACCCCGCCAGTGTACTGAGGTATTCGTCTAGACATTTATAATGCCTTAGCTTTGACGGACGCATCGAGGTATCGCGTAGAACAACTAACCTGAAATGACAATGCCACCTTTGCGGCCAAGGGGTTTGCAGGGAACGAGTAAAGGTACTGCCCAGATGCAGCAACGAAGCGCCATCGCATGGGCACGAGTTCCCCGATAACCCAGAAGAAGGAGACACCAAATCCTTTGGATACACCAAAGAAGGCCTGTGAGACGATTATTTGATTGACGGACTGTGCGGTCGCCCCCAAGATCGACCCTATGAGAGCGAGGCCGGAGCCGATGATGAAGAACCAACGACGGCCGAAAATATCGCTCAACGAGCCGATTATTTGGATCGTAATGGCGGATAGAAGAACATTCATGAGTGAGGCATACTGGGCAGGTTTAGCTCGGGCTCAAGAAATGGACCAGCAGCACCAGTCAGAGAACGATTTCGTACAACAATATTCGGACTCGGCCCTAGATCCTGGTTGATATCCGACATGACCGGAGCTGCCAGGGCAAAGCCCCCGACTGTCCCGGCGAATGTGAGACCCATCGCGGAATATGTCCCAATGAAGGACGGGCTGATCCAGTAGCTCTTGGGTACGCTGGAAAAATCGCGACCCTGTGCCTCTCTGGTTCTGTCGTCGCTGTGCTCTAGGACCTGTGGCAACGGGCCTTCCTCCAGATGGAGTGTTTCCGTATCTGGCTTGGGTGGCATACTGAATGCTCTGCAATGAACGGAGCAGATGATGTGAAGTTTGTGGTAGAGCAGCTGGCCAGAGACCAAGTGCGACCACGTTAAATACGCTATCAAGGCAGCTTCCCCGCAGAATCTGATCCCCAGTTGTTTACCGACTAAGGGTCTCGAGGCCGGGGCCCCATAACCCTCCACAGCTTTCAACTGGGCACAGTAAACGCATGTCCGGGGCCCTTATCTGATATCCGGTGTCTCAACCCCGATAGGGCCTGATATACAATACCTTGTATCTCATTATCTATGATGGCCAAATTAATACCCTGGATCCTCTTTTTGAGTGAAACTTCCGCCCTTTGCGCGGATATGTCGAGAGCAATATGTCTCAATCAATAGCTAGAGTACACACCCGTTTCCTGGATGGAGAGGTTAAGCATTCGCTGGGCTACGTCAATCTGTTTCGGTGCCAACCGGACATCCACCGCCGAAGGCCGACATCATGGAACTCGAGTTGCGGCGAGGTTGGCGAGGATCATATATGTATTATATGTACCTCTATGCAGTATGATATGATACAAGTGCGGGCGAAGAAAAAATTGTACAGCAACATCGAATCCGGATTCACTCAAGGCATAGACCTTTATCGTCATCATGCCGGCACCATATTCACAAGCGGTTTTCTTGGGTCCCGCGCCAGACGTCTACCCTCAATGGGAGAAATACGTCAAAGAGGGCTTCCTGGCGAGTCTATCAGTTGATGCGCCTGGCTCTCGAGCGGCGGCGTACAATATAATCCCGAACCCCATGGGACGCCTACCCCCCGATGATAGCACCTCGCTCATCCTCCTAGAAAGTGAAAATCTGCGATGCCTACAAAGGGACGACCTGCGTGCGTTGACACAGCTTAGCGCGTCACCGGTCGATAGCAGATCTTATAAACGTATTGAGTCATTCGATCCACTTGGGTTGGGTCCGGTCGGTTAGTCGTTTGGGAGAATTCCTTTGCGCGTACTATTAGACATGGAGCTGACAGCCCTATTGATACGCCGGGCCCATTTATCCTTCAGGCTGAAGCTGACCCGGCCGATATTGACGAATACATCGAGTACGCCCTGGCTTTATACCCACGAGGACTCGAATGGCTGACATGGAAATTCAGGTTCTATCGCGAAGACCATGCCCCGATGATGGCGAAGCATCCGGGATACCTACGCACCACGCTGTACCGCCTAAAGGGTGTACAGGAGGGACAGGTTGATGCCCCAGCTCCTCTCATGTTCATTCATGAGTTTCGACATCTTGAGGGACTCGGTAGCCAGATTACCAAAGACAGCATTGAAACCGAGTTCGCTAGACGGGTGTTTCCGAAGGTTAGATCGATGAAGGCCAGGACGATGAAACTCGTCTATGCTCATGGCCGTTGATGTGAATATGTTTGAAACTAGAGGGCGTTTTGCGGTCATTAATAGGGGCCAGAGTTGCAATGCTATGAAAAAGCCTCCTCGAAAGATTTCCGTTACCGCATTCTAAATAGTCCTCGGTGGTTCCAATATGATAACCGGGATCTTTGACATGCCATTTATAGTTTTGGCTGAGGCTCAGGGTTGATTCGCGTAGATGACGTACCGTGATCGCATGCAAGTAAAAGAGCACCGAGGTTCGCTCAGACAATCTACAGTAGGGGTGATGGAAATGCACCTGTGTATAACTGTTGTATATAACTAACTTAATGACTTCTACTACTTACACAGCCGCTGGCGGAATGTGACCGGTGTTACTCTCCATATCAACATGACCATAAAGCGTGCAGTCCTGGTTGGTGGTGACGGCAAGAGTCGCGATATTCATACCCATTCCCTTCAGAGGTTGAAATCCACTACTCCCCTACCGACTGCCTCTCCTCGTCTAACCTTCTCGACCGCCTCTGGCAGCTGATCGATAGAATATAACGTATGGTCGCCGGCGATCTTGCCCGCAGCAGCGTACTGCAAGGCCATGGCAATATCGCTACGGCCGCCGACGACAGAGCCCCGGATGGTCAGACCTTGGGTAATATATTTCTTGGGGTCGGCACCGACAGTGACACCGTCCTTCCGTGCTGCAGTATGCGGTTAGCCTGTCCTTGCGGCCACACCGGATCCTAGACGGATATCAAAGACTCACGAAGCCCAACACACGTAACCACAGCGCCGACTCTGGTGCCAGAATAGGCTATGGAGTCTGGATATGATCCACCAGCCGTGACAAAGACCCCATGGGCTCCAATACCATCAGCAATTTGAATCACGTCCGCAACGGGATCAGGAGAGGCCTTGAAATCGACAAAAGCTGCTGCGCCCTTTTCAAGCGCCAGTTTCTGCCGTTCGACACCTGTGTCGACCACAATGGGCCGCAAACCCATCGCTGCTGCCACCTGCACACCTTGGATGCCAACGCCTCCACCTCCGCCAGGAAACACTGCCCAGCTGTTGACTTTGAGGCCTGCCTGTCTCAGGGCACGATACATTGTGCCTGTGGAACACATGATCGGGGCGGCTGTGTAATCGTCCACTCCCTCTGGAATGCGCTGCGTATAATGGGCGGGCGAGGTGACATATCTGCCGAATTGCATCAGTTAACGATTGCGGGAGGGCATAGTCTCCAATTGATGCCGAATGGATGGCCATACTGCTGGTAGGTACTAATTTCGACTGTGTCAGACTGTCTTCATCTCCCAGCATCCAGCCGCTCTCACCAAGGATTGCTCACCCTGTTTTATGAAGCCCACAAAGCACCGCCTTGCGACAGTAGGACTCCTTGTCGTCCAAGCAAAGCTCGCAGTCTCCGCAGACAGACCAGCGTGGCTTCATGCCGGCGCGCTCCCCAACCTTCCAATTGGTCACATTGGATCCTATCTTCACCACTACGCCGGCTCCCTCGTGGCCTGGCGACCGGACCCCAAAGGTTGACATCGGAGGGGTTCCCAAGTCCGCCATGGCGAAATGCAGGTCTGAGTAGCATATCCCCGTGGCATTCAGTCGTATTAATAGTTCATCGGGGTCTTGGAATCGTGAGCATACGGGGTGACTGAGACCCAAACACGCGGATGCACTGCATGTGA
Source organism: Aspergillus sp. B3601 (assembly GCA_023625155.1). NCBI lineage: Eukaryota > Fungi > Ascomycota > Eurotiomycetes > Eurotiales > Aspergillaceae > Aspergillus > Aspergillus sp. B3601. The sequence goes on along the minus strand of JAMAAV010000010.1, from coordinate 364,993 downwards.
GACCTACCTGGCTCAGGGACTGGAACCATCAGGACCTCCACATGAAAGTCGGGGCCCTCATTCGCAATTACACCAGCTTTGCACTCCTTGGGGATGTCAAAGGTGGGCGCTGGCTTTTCATCTTTATCGGCGACTTTAGAACGGAACAGATAAGACATTGTGGCAAATTCCCGTGCGGGAGAGTAACTTCACATTTGGCGTTAGACCAGGCTATCTGGCCCTTTTATGGCTACTGTTGCAGGAGAACGCCTTGAATTGGGGTTACAGATAGCCGCTATGAACTGGATAGTCAGGGAGGCCCCGTCGGAGGTTGACCTCCGATGGGGACTACGCCAGCCTTGACCCGAATTACTTGCAATGTAATTGATTTTTAAACCCCGGTGTAGAGTTATTTCATGAAGCAGCGTCCAGGAGGACTCCCTGAACTGGGTTGCAGCGGTCTGTCCATGATCTTTATTTAGATAATAGACTCCATTGCAGATGGTATTTCAGTGATCTCGATGACGCATTACCGACTACCAAAACATTGGGCCTACATATCGGTGAACCTAAGACAGTCAAAACGTTCTTGGCCCCAAGAACGCATCGGAAATATGCCGATCAGGCGGAGGTTAACCCTGGTTTGTATATCTGCAGGGCGTTGTAATGCCTCCCTGCATTGCTTCCGTCGCCGGAAGGTAACATAGTGTCCACCCTTGTCTTCAAAAAACAACCCAACTGCTTTTCACAACCGTGATGGTAATAATACTAATATAGGTATGAAATAAATCCCAGCAGCCACCATACTCGATTTCCTATGAGGAATATTAAACACGGGGTTCTACTGTGTTTCCGGATTTGGTGGGGCCTTTTCGTTGATGAGAAGCCAGACGGCTGTACAGTCGAGGTCCTGTGATTTTCATGAGATAGGTTGAATAGGCAAGGCTGATAAGTGCTCTTACCTTATAACGTGTGAGCTGCGATGCTTTTTTGTAGGTCTCAAGCGCCGCTGTGGCGCACCGCGGCTCAATCCCCGTCTCTCGTGCTGCTTCAAGAGCGAGGCCCAGGTCCTTGACCACCATAAAGGGTTTGAACGCAGGGGCGTACCCATTACTCGATGGAGCAGTAGGGACAATGTCCGGAATACATGGCTTGATACCCAGATGCCATGAATCTCCCGTGGATGCTCTGATGATGTCAAACAACGTCTTCGGCTCCACGCCGCTGCGCACTCCAATTGACATTGCTTCTGCTGTGGCAAGGGATGTACAGAAAGCAATGTAGTTATTCGCAATCTTGGCAGCTAAGCCCGTCCCGAGCTGACCGGCGAATATAATCTTGGCCGGGTCAGCCATCATAGAGATCATATCAAAAGCTCGTCGATTTATGGGACTGCTATCCTGCTCTCCGGGCCCGACAGCGCGAACCATGAATGACAATGTGCCAGCAGCTGCAGCTTTGACGCCGCCCTATTGGAATGGTTCAGCCGACCATACAACGAGATTCATGTGTGTGAGCTTACCGAGACAGGAGCATCAATGTACGTGCCCTTCCCAGCCTCCAGGACCATTCTTCCAATTTCCTTGGCTGTATTGACCTCAATCGTACTGCATTCCAACAAGAGGCGATCTTTGTCTGCTGGGGCCTGCAAGAAAGACGCATTTCCCTCCAGATAAACCTGTCTCACCTGGATACCAGCAGGCAGCATGGTGATAATCGTCTTGGCCTTCTCAGCGGCGATCGACGTCCGAGCCAGGGCTATAGCCACTGCTCGGCTGGTGCCAAGCTCCGGTTGGTCTATCTCCAACTGATTAAAGAAGTCATCTGAAAGTCCCAGTCCTGTGTTTTCATCAAGACTTGAATCCAAAGATATCACGAGATTCTGTTTGCGCGGCCCTCTCCCCACCAGATAACTGCCGACCTGCAACATTATAGAGCTGCATCTTGACTATTCTTGCCCTATCACCACCCACAATATTCCTGTTGCTCAAGGCACACCCGCAACAATGCCAATGTCAATCATCCGTAACTCCCGCGGCACTGGGAAAACAACCAGCAAAGCGCCATCCGATCGGTTCACGGGAGACGTCTGGGTGGACAGCGCATTCTCCAATGGCAAGCTTACCATGGCAAATGTGACATTCCCTCCATGCGCCCGTACCAACTGGCACACCCATGAACACGGGCAATTTCTTCAAATAATTGCAGGATCAGGCTGGATCTGCGACAAGGGTGAGGAGCCTCAGCTGGTGAAAGTTGGGGATCTGGTCTGGTGCCCTCCTGGTACCACGCACTGGCATGGGGCAAGTGCTGGGAGCTATATGACGCACCTAGCAATTGCTTTTGGCAAGGCTGAGTGGCATGAAGCGGTTCCGGATGAGGATTACAGTAAATTCGAGTAGTGTCCGGATATGATGGTGAAAGTACGAGAGATTTCCGACCTTTATATATAGCTGAAGTCAATCATTCCATTCTTCAAATGGAGTTCCTGTGCTGCCTGGTTCAGGAATTCTATGGACAGACATTTTACAAAAAGCGCTGAAAAGTAAGCTGAGATGGAGAAGTTCCTGTTGAACGTGTTCAATGTACAAATTTGAGATTACGGGCCCGCAGCAATTGATCTCAAACAGGGCACATAGTGTCCCAGAAACCTCCATTTCATCAGGCGTCCCCAGTCTTTTTCTTGCCAATCATTAAGGGGCATTGGAAACTCATCCACTATCCCTTTGATTGAGCCATCATGGGCGTAGATGAAGAAGAAATTCTCATTCCAATCGAACTCCTGGAGCATTCTAATGGTGTTGTGTACATCGGGCATGTTATATCCTGCTGTTGGGTTGAATAATGCGTCTGTGGGTTTCCGGCCTCTTGACGCTTGTAATTCATGGACCGCGTGTCCAGGACAGAAGATATTCTGCTGCGGGTTCGACAAATGGGTAAGACGGAGTGTTTCGGGGATCGGGAGGTATTGAGAGGGACGCAGTTCGCCGGTTTCATGGATAGCATCGGCGCCCAGAATGACAAACGTATCCGGACGGGTTGAGGTGCGTACAACGGCGGATAAATGGCCGACCGAATGTCCTGGAGTATCAAGAAGATAGAACGACCCATCGCCAAAGTAATCATGAGCCCTCATGCGCCCGATTTTCAGCGAGCGAGGCCCATTGAAATCGACTTCAATCATTTCCCTTCCCCTGCAGGAATGTAATCAGCAATTCCGTCGAAGGGGTGGCCGGCAGGGCTGAGATATGCGTACATGTAATCTGACATCGGAATGGGGGAATCAACCGGGCAATCATCGAGGGTGGACGGCCCAGGTAGGTATGCTTTTGTAAACCCGGGCCCAACAACCAGGTTGACATTATTTGGGAAGGGGGGCACATTCCCGATATGGTCCCAATGATGATGGCTAGCCATATTGTCAGCGTTGCGGCAACAAACTACGACTCTGTTGGCTTGAGAACATACCTCCAAATTATGGCCTCGAAATCTATACCCTGATATCCGTTCTCCTGTAAGATGTCGAGCACATCCTTCTCTACCTTCACAATCCAGTCAACGGTATCCAGCATACTGCGGACTGACGGTGCCAGGTTTTGGAGGTCCTTTCGAGCACCCAGGTCAAACAGTACTTTACGTCCGTGAGAGTTCTCCAGGAAAAAGGAATAGGTGCGTAGAATAGGAATCTTTGTAACGCCCTCAATGGGGGGCTCCAGCAGGCGAGCAAAGGGAACATTGTCGATAGTAGTGGTTGTGTCAATCAGACATACTCTGGCTGTCGCCCCAGGCGGGATAGTGTGGGATGGAAAGTCTGGCATGTCGGCGAGGATGGGAACAACGACACACCGTGTTCTCTGCCTTATCGGGGGACCAAGTTTAATACCGCAACATCATGTAGCAGCTAGACTCTTTACAGGTAGCCGAGGAGATTTGGAGATGGAGATCGATTTCGGCCGTCGACCTCCGCTCTGGACTGCCATCTTAACCGGATCCTCTCATGAGACCCAAACACTGGGGAAATAAATGCGGGGTAATTGCTGGAACGATAATCTGCTTATTGGCCTTACATACAGAGATAACTTGACTTATTCCTTGGGGTCAGTGGGTGCTTCCTGCGTTGTCCGCTGGACCTCTCCAGCCACGAAGTCCTCCTTGTCGCGATCGAAGGTTGGAACAAACCAGGAAAGAATCAACGCCGCCGCGAAAAACCCGAAGCTGACGTAAAACACTGTCTTGTAAGACTGGGCATGCGCCATCTTCCAGGACCTGTCCGCGATTTCGGCAATAGTGCTATTGTATCCAGGCACGGTTTCGTTATTCAGCGGAGTAGCACCGTTCAGACCAGAGATAAGTGCAGCGATCGATGACGGTGGAAGCCCTGCCTCAATTACAGACGGATTGACATATCGTGGGATTGTGGTCCCTTCGCGATTCCTCAGAACTGTCGTGAAGACGGCCGTGGCAACTGACCCGAGAAACTGGCGAGTAGTGCCAACCAGTCCTCCTGCAGTGCCAATCTCGCCTTGCGTTTTCAGCGGAAAGGTCGAGGCAATCAGACTCACGCCTTCCAGGACACCAATAAACAGACACCCCGTCGCTACAAGGCCCAGGGTGAGCTGCCTATTGAGTGGATCCGCAGCCGCGGCGACCAGCATCGGAGCAGCAATGATAGAAGCGGATATCGCACCCATTTTTGAGCCCAAGCATGTTGCAATTGGACCAATTATCATCTGACCAAGTGTAAAGCACAGGATCGCAACGCTGGACAGCGTACCCTGTTTGTCAGCACTCAAATCCGTGTAGAGTGTTCGAACAGCATCAGGCCAGACTAGACTAAAGCCGTAGTAGGCGGCGCCACCAATGGCACCAAGCCACACGCATGACTGGAACTTTATGCTCCTGAAGAGATAAAGGGGGAGGAATGGCTCTGTAGCGGGGAAGGGCAAATATATTTCCCACAAGCCAAATAGAAGGAAAAGCGCCCCTCCGCAAATAAGGCACGCAAGAACTTGGGGGCTATTCCAGGCGTACGTGCCTCCCCCCCAGGTCAGACCTAGGAGAAAGACGACCAGTGCGGCGGAATAAAGAAGCAGCCCAAGCCAGTCAAAGTGCCTTAATAAGTCCTTCATCTGTGTTCCGCGGTGCAGTGTTTCAAACGTTGGTGGGTGGTAAAAGAAATACCATAGGAGGATAGCTGCGGTGTTGACAGCGATAAGAAAATAAAAGCAACCTCGCCAGTGGGTATTTGTTTGCGTCTATGGCCTACCGGTCAGGGGTATCATAGAGGCATACTGTAAACCGAAGGAGGCTTACCTGGAACGCGACAGCCACCTTGGCCGCCAGTGGATTGCCCGGAAAAGTGTAGATATACTGGCCGGAAACCGCCAGGTATCGCCACTTCATCGGTACTATCTCACTCACAACCCAGAAAAAAGAATCCCCAATGCCCAGCGAGATGCCAAAGAGAGCTTGTGAAACAATGATCTGTGTGATCGAGTGTGCTGTGGCACCAAGAATGGAAGCAAGTAAACCAATTCCAGTGCCAGTAATAAAAAACCACCGTCTTCCGAAAATATCGCTCATCCGGCCGACAATCTGGATGGAGATGGCAGACAGTATGACGTTCAGTAGAGGTGCATACTAGAATAGAAAGGAGAATGTCAGACACATGTTATCTTCGACAGGAGAAGAAACATCTGCAATGTACCTCGATATTCGAACTCGGCCCAAGGTCATTGTTGACGTCGTTTTGCAATGGAGCGAATAGGGCAAATCCACCAAGGGTGCCCATGAACGTGAATCCCATTGCAGAGTAGGTGCCTATAAAGGCGGGACTGATCCAGTGTGTCCTGGGCATATCTGATGGGCGGTGGCCTCTGTTCTCGGGGTTGTTGTAGTTGGTGGTGGTAGTGGTGGTGAGCATGGTGTTGACACAATCGGGCCGATTGTCAGCAATCCCTGAAATGTTCTCAAGATGGGAGGTCTATCTTTTCGATTCGTGGTTCATAGCGCCAGATATCAGAAAGATTCTGCTAACGCTAAAGAAAAGGAGGTGACTGGGTTCCGTTTAAATGCAGCCGAGTTACTTTCTACACAGGGGAACGGACACTAGCCGCAAGAAGAGGGCCCAGGACTTTGATGTCCGCTACGCAGATTGTGGGAAATGGTCAGGCTCGAGTAAGTATGGTGGGATATTGATAATAGCCAGCACCCGACAGAATAAGGGTCAGCTTGGGTTCACTGTGATCTAGCTATGGAACATCAAACCAGTATAGGGCAGTGTGTGAGAGTGCCGTTTTTGTATGTTGCCAACTTACAAGCTGCTAGGTGTTCCTTGTCCCTTTGAAGAGTCGATCCTGCGACCTACCAGCTCCGGGTCGGGGACCGTTCACCGGGCCTTGCTAGTCACAGATTGGATTATCGGTGCCCACGGAATCTTGGTTGGCTCAATAAAAGGCCGTCGGAGGAACCGATTCATGACTTCTATATATCTAGTAGATCAACACTAACCATCACCCGGGACCGGCGCCGAGCCTGTCAGCATGTCGTAGAAGCCATCGTGGAGCACGTCGTAGCTGCTATATGCGCTATTCGCAGCGCATTGTGGCGTCTGACGGGCGTCACCAAGCCCGGTGTCAGAGTATGCTACTATTGCCTCATCCTTAGAGCTCACAGGCACGGGTGGTATCAACAGAGAAGATATTTCATCTCTCGTCGTACAGAAGCTGCGCTCATTAGCCGGTATAAGCATGCTCTCCAGCTGGCATACATGAACAATATGGCGGATTTGTGCAACAGCCGTTCGCGCTGGCTGTGGATGCTGTTCGAACAAAGCCATCGCGCTCATACAACACCGGAAACTCCACACTTCCCCTTGCTGCAGTTGCACATCACAGATGTTTGCTTCTCTCTGGTCTGATAGATCTGCCACCAAGGTGAGGGCCGCAATCATGACGGCGTAGAAAGCAGATATAGGTACCACCTGGCTCCCGACCCTTGCCTGAAAGCTAATGTCCAGAATTCGCGCAATCATAGTGGCCGCGTGGACGCACTTCGAGCGACATCCAAGTGTCTGTGCGAGTGACCGCGGCTGAGAAGTATCCAGGGGCTGCCCGAACGCCGCAAATGGGCGGTTCAGGAGGATAATAGCGCAGTTGTGGTGCATACTGGGGTGGTGGCCAGTTAGTACATTCATTTCTCTGTATTTGCATTCTACAAGTGACATACTGTAACATTGCGAGGCCTGGCTGCACATCCCCATGGTATTGCAGCGCCCCGGGCAGCGACGAATGCCAGCGCGACAGCCGCATGCCCATTGTTCGCACCGCGTCCTGACTAGAGTCGCCAGTGTTCAAAGTGCGTTGGACGGTTTCTGTAAGTTCAACTATCTCTATCAAAGCTGAAAAAACTTTTATCTTCTCGGACGGTCCTCTAGGTCGGGGCACCTGGATGTCTGCGATGTTCATGCATGGAGGGCGCCCGAGATACACTGCCCAAAAGCTGCCAGGTTCCATTAGTACATTGGTTCGTTTACAGAGGCGGATATACGTACCGGTCTAGAATGAAAGACCCCCAGCACACAGTCTGGCGAACTTGCTGGTGCCCCTGGAATCCCAGATCCGGTGGTGCTTCTGAGATGTCCCTGTAAAGGCCCAGGGCGTAGAGTAATCGACACGCATTTCCTAGTATAGTCAGTGCATCCCAACCAAGCGGTTCTTACCCTCTCCTACCCGATAAAAGCCACCCTCTCGCGGTGTTCATCTGCATGAATTCGCATACCGCTAGGATGTGCAATGTCTGAACCGTAGTCATTCGCGGACATGAAGACTCTTCCTGGAGGAATTCCGACGCCCTCTGAAACAGTTCGGATCGTACAATCCGGGGTTGAACGTGTGGGCCAGTCATGAGGGCAGCGCATGCACACATCGCGTAATGTAAGGCGCTGCTGTAGGAAAGTCCCATTCCCTTGGTCATGTCCAACTCAAATGCCTCTTGATGTACAATTGGCATAACCGAGTTGTGATCGCGCCAGAAGCTAGTCAACAGCTGCTGGTAGACCTCACTCTGTAAATCTGATGGTATTTGCACAGTCGTTGCAGACTGCGTCGTCGATGGCGGCGCCGTCGAGGATGCAATAGCTAGGTTCAAGCCGGCAGTTGGCCCGTAGTAACAACTACCACCGTTCTCATCATAAACAACCTGGTGACGTGGGGAACATAGTTCCGATATGAGAGCCCCAGCCGTAGGTCCTTCAGGCGTACACAATCGCCCGGAAGGTGGAGTGTTTGTATTGTCCGTAGAAGCAGTTCTGGTTCTTGGCGACTGTTCTCTCTGTGACCGCAGCTCCTCCTCAAGCTGCTGTATACGGTCCTCCAAGCGGCGGATGTGATGCTTGGAAGACGGACTGTTCAGGCGATCTAGTTGGCCCTCACAGCAGTTTATGGGCTGGGCCTTACCGCTTTCTTTCGTCTTGAGTGGGCATCACACAGCTCATGGCGCCGTCAGTACATCTCTTGCATCCAGTAATGCCCATTCCTCGGCACTACATAACAGGCCCGTCAACATTAGCAACTGCACACGGCATTTCCGGTTGCGTTGTGAGCGAGCCTCACCTTCACCTTAGACCTCCGGCAGTTGAGGCAAGCTAGTAGCTGCGCAGGCTCCCGCGATCGGCGACAGCTGTTGCTCATGATGGCGGTTGGCAGGGGATGGACGAAAAGCAGCTTCGCACCGGGAGGCAGGAAAGATCTGGGAATCCGGGGTTTGACGGCTTCCCCGCATTCCGCCCCCGGTCCCGCTGCCGCCTGTAGCCTGTAGCCTGTAGCCTGTAGCCTGTAGCCTGTAGCCTGTAGCCTGTTTGGGCCAAGTTCCTCCCCAACTTCTCGCTTCTCGCTGCCCGGAGATCGGCATCCGGCCCCCGGCGAATTGCTTTATATGTCGGTCAGAGCCCCCTAAATCTCTTGCGCTCTCTGCCCATCCTGACTCCCAGACCACACGATGCGACTCCCATACGTCGCCGATCTGCCGCTGACGCAGACTCCGCACGAAGCCCAGATCCTGGCCCGAGTCCAGGAGCGACGTGCGCCTGGGAGCCTATTGCCACTTGACCGCGCTCTCTTGCATTCCTTCCCAGTTGCCGACGGCTGGAACTCATTTCTTGGCGCCATCCGCGCCGGGACAAGTCTCTCTCCGGTAATTCGCGAAGTCATTATTTGTCGTGTCGCCATCCTGAATGGAGCGCTCTTTGAGTGGGATCACCACGCGCCTATTCTCTCACAGGCGGGATTCGAGGATGCCGCCTTGCAGGTCTTGCGCGATGAACACGCAGATCTCGCTCAAAGCACACGGGAAGGACTCTTGAGCCCGGGGGTGGAGGTTGTCCTGAGATACACAGATGCAATGACGAAAATAATTACGGTCGCTGATGACCTTTTTACTGCCGTCAGGGAATCTTTCAGCACTCAAGAGATTGTCGAGATTACTGCCACAGTTGCTGCCTACAATTGTGTGTCGCGCTTCTTGGTGGCTTTGGATGTGGGGGAGAAAAACTCGGCGACATGAATATATATCTGTACCCACGACATAGACTAGATTTTAAAGGAACTCTACTAGAATGGCAACCTGCCGTGCGCGAAACAACGAGGTCCTATTACACTGAGAATTTGAGGCCATAAACGGCCGCCCTTCCACCCGTAACTCCCAGTTTATGGAAGTGAACTCGCAATTTGGTGGTGTTCGATCCCAATTTGCCGACTTGTAATCCGCCTCGCAAAGCACTATACTATAACAGTTTAGGAGTGATGGAGTGGGGTGCCTCTGATGACACAGACCGCACCAAATATGAGACCTAGACCTTGCCGTTGGCGCCCATCCTGGCCAATGCCTAACCAACCCTCCTTTGAAAGGGGGCTTGCACTACACCTCATTATAGCGCGCAAGAAAATGCGCGGCTGTCTGAGATAGCGATGAATTGGAGCCAAGACAAGTTAGATTACGTAGAACCTCTCGTTCAGGTCTTTGCAAGTCTGTCTTTTCCAGGAATGAAGCCAGCAAGCTTACCGGTGAGAATCAGGTCACCCACGGCGGACCATGGCAACCAGCGCCAGGTGATTTCAATATCACACGTGTCTCCTAGAAACTTTCCAGCATATCCTTTGAATTGGCTAAACTAGGCTGGGATGCAAACATGTCATTGCCAGAGAGTGGGGAGTCCCGCTATTAAGGTAGTATAGAGGAAGTAGTTGGCGGGGCTATACTAAGGCTGGCTTATATACCACAAGTGTATCAGCAGTAATCAACCTGTCGAGTACTTTCTTAGCAGACTTGAGTATATATACTTAAGGCTGGCCCTACCTTCTTGTGTAAGCCCAACTTGACTGTAACAATTTTTATACTGTATATAAAGCTACCTAGAGCGTCAATTATTTGCAAGGTCACACAAGGACCTAGGGTTTAGGAAACCTTCAGAGGAACACGTATCACCCCTTAATATAGCCTCAGGCTGCAGTATCTAACCTTTATTATAGGAGGTACAGAGTAGAAGAGGACAATTTAGTCAGGTGGGACTGGGCATTCGCTGACCATGGATCACCCACAGTAAGATTGTAGTGCAACGCTTGCCTCTACTCAAGGTGGAGCAATCCAAGTAATAGTATAATTTTGGAACTGAGGCTCCACCAGAGTTGACCGCTTCTCCTGCTGGCTTACTTACTTACTGGCTTCCTGGCTTACTGGATCGGCGGATGCAATAGAAAAATGACTTCAAATAGAGGCTCAGGCCTCGCTCGTCTTCTCATCTTCTCAATTCTCTCATACACTCTTTGTCCAGCCCAAACCACTCCAATTCAAACGTCCCCCCACAATGCAACTCAAGACTGTGACTTTTATGGCTACCGCTGCCCTCCCAATGCTAGTCCAGAGCGGCTATATCGCACTGCGCGCTGGTGAAGGCCAGTGTTACTTCCAGGTTGAGGACATCAACAGTTGCAGTATGGAAACCAGTTACTTTGGCTCGAGTGATGATGAAACCTGCGTCCAGGGGTCTAGTGGTTAGTTTCTTCGTTGTTTGGTGATTTTAATTCGCCGGATACTAATAATGGTACAGATGGCAGGATTAAATGGGATGCTTGCGGCACGACACTCCAATATGTTTTTGAAGAAAACTCCCACGGCCCATATACCCTAATCTATGATGGTAGCCTTGTTTTTGTTGGGAACACTGTGAACCAGGGCGCTACCTCCAATGACCCTCTGCATGAAGGTTGGACTGAGGCTCAGGATCTTTGAAGAGAAGCCGCTACCTAAATACTAGTATGTATCTAGATAAAGCCAATCTAGGTTCATCCTATAGGCAGCCAGGGATAATTCTTGATAGTGGCAAAGTATATTCTTTCTCCCATACCTCTGCAACCCCCTTTCCCTCAACATATGGGCGACTTGCCCAGTGTGACGTATCTGTACGACCTCTTTCCGCAGGTTCAAATGCTCGTATGATTCTGGCTGTGACAAGTGACTGCACATGACTCATGGAGTAGCAAGAATGCTCGAGATCGAGTCAGTACCCACTCTCAGCCCAGGCAAAGTTATAGACGGGCGTGTGTTTACCCGAGAGATCAACAGTAATAGTAACCCAACCAAGCAATCATCGTCCAGACTATCACCCAGATAAACATAATAAGGCACAAGGTCAGACATCGTCCCGGCGGTCTTATCCAAGAACACCCGATCCACCTTGTTGAACTTGGTGGTAATCTCCACTGTATTGGAACTATACGGCTCGGTAGCCTCAACCGCGTAAATCAAGTCCTGGTTCCAGAAAAGCTGCCTGATATGAGGCACCGACTCTCCGGTCAGGGTATTGCTCTCGAGCAGCGTTGCGCTGAGATGCGCAATGACATGGTGGTGCGTTGTCTGGCCAGAATAGTGGCCTGGGAAGAGGGTGTTGAAGGAAGTAAGAGTAACAAAGAGAATTCAAGAGCATACATATTGTGTATCAGGTATATATCCGTTCTTATGGACCTGGACTATTGTCTTCCACCTGCCCGCATAGCTAACTAGAATTAACGACAAAATCGTTGTAAAATATGCAAACAGCCTTGAGCATCTGCTAAGCTGCTTGGCGAGCAAGTGCTATATACATGGTTCGACATATAGACAGCAAGGATGGGTAGCATGCCCCCAAGACTCCCGCCCCGGTACTGCGGACATCAATCGCTTTAGGGCCAAAACTTCTACCACAGCCCTTCTGCCGGTACGTTCTCCATGCACGGAATTCGCTGACCGAGCGGCAAGGACGCCCCCGCTTCCTCTACGCCGGAGCTGCTGCTTCTACGATAACCGAACTGATCGGCTCCAATTCTGGGGTTAAGCCCGGGGAAGACCAAATCCACCTGGGCATATATAGCTGCATGTGGGCGCAACCTTCTCTCGTTCCTCACTCTATAGGCGCCTCGCGGACTTGTTCAATTCTTTGAATAAACCAGGAACTTATTGGCATCGAAACACCCTACCTCCGTTTTCATCATGAACAGCGACGCTCTCAACTCTACTCAAGGAGAACATGGGGTTCCGCCAGATGACTGTTCTGAAGGCTTAGGCGACAACGCAGAGAAGAATGTGAGCACCATCGAAGCAGCTTCAGAGATAGACCCCGTTCTCATTAGGAAAATCACGTAAGTACTGCCCAGCGTCTTCTCCGCCCGTTGGGATACCAGTTTTTACCTTTTCCGGAGTCGTAAAATCGACGTTCGTCTAGTCCCTATTCTCGGTTTGCTTCATGCCCTCTCCCTCATCGACAGAGGCAACCTCGGCGGGGCGCGGATTGCCGGAATTGACGAAGCTACTGGACTTGATGTCGGATCACGGGCATCCACTGTGAGTAAGTGAATATCTTAGAATTCGCCTGCAGCGAGAATTTCGTCTGACACAGCAGCAGTACTCGTGTTTTATGTCGGGTACGTGATCATGGAGATTCCAAGTAATATCATGATCAAAAAAATCGGCGCGGCCAATTGGATGGCATTCCTTGCGTTCTGCTGGGGCGTGACTTGCATTGGGATGGGGTTTAGCAAAAATTGGCAAACATTAGCAGGGTGCCGAGTTCTCGTCGGCGTGCTTGAAGCCGTATGCTGAGACTTTTCTCCACGAACCAGCCTGTCCGTGTTCGCGCTGATCAATGCTCTCCCATTCCCAGGGTATTCACCCAGGCGCGGTATATCTATGTGGTTGCTGGTTCCCGAGATATCAAGTCCAGCTCAGGTCAGTGCGACATTCTCCTTGTTGTTTCGGTACCTCGAGAATCCCGTTGACTTAAAGCCAGGATTGCCATTTTTGCAATGATAGGGATGTTCCTTTCCGGATTCGGCAACATTCTCGCATACGGTCTCACACAAATCGCCTCGAATCCTGAGCGCGACGGCTGGAAATGGATTTACATTGTTGAAGGCTGCATCACCCTCGCTGTGGCTCTTCTTGTTTTCTTTGCCTTGGTCGATTTCCCCGAGTCGCAACGAAATAAGTTCTTGACGCCGGCCGAAAAGGCTGTCGTTCATGCGGGTCTTACAGCGGACCGAGGACAGTATTGTGAGGAAAAGGTCACTTGGAAGGTCATATTTTCAACATTTGCCGATTGTCGTGTTTGGGCAATGTGAGAAGTCCAAGGATATACTCAGTATTCTTGTCTGCGGTCCAGCATGAGCTAAACGTGGGGATAGCGCTTCAAGCCACTTTTCATCCTGCACCTTGAATTACAGCTACACCTTCTTCCTTCCAATTATCTTGAGGGACAGCATGGGATTCTCCCTGGAGGCGTCGTTCTTGCTGACCGCGCCCCCGGCTTTTATATCTGCGATTATCGCAATCTGCACTTCTTTTATTGCAGATAGACTCAAATGCAGGGGTCTATTTGTCATCGGAACTTCCCTCTTTGCCATCGTTGGCCTTGCGATGGTAGGTTGGGGTGGTGGTCCTGGCCCTCGATATACTGGTGTCTTTCTCGGCCAAATCGGTGGCAATGCTTTGGCAGCTTCCAGTCTGGCTTGGATGACAAATAATATGCGTACCGATGCAAAGCGAGCAGTGGCCACAGGAATACAGGTAATGCTAGGGGGTGTGGGAGGGGTGTACTCCGCCCTCGTCTTTCGCCAACAGGTACCTGTTTTTGACTATACCCGTTACAAGCAGGCATATGGACACAACTTTCTAACTGCTTTCCTAGGACGCTCCAGATTACCTCCCAGGGATCATTGCGACGATGGCGTCGATAGCCCTGCCGTTAATAATTACACTGGTTATGATCCCTCTGCTCCGGCGCGCCAATCGACAAGCAGATATGGGTCACCGGATTATTGAGGGCTCAGCTGAGTTTAGGTACACATTGTAAATAATGTCCTATACCTTCTTAGTGCTGTAGGTCCACCTTCAAGAGACTGCTAAATAATGCAGTCTGTGCAGCCTAGTACAACTGTGATCGGTGTAGGGTGTAACTTGCGTGGAACCTCTATCTTGTGGCAAGTGACAACAATACATGGAACAACTCATCCATGCTTGCACCAGTAAACACAAGTCTTTTTAAAGCTGCTGTATCCAAGAGAATATTTATCTAGATAGGGTAAGTCAATTCCATCATCGAGTGGCTGACTGGCAAAGTTCACCAAAAGAGCCTCGACTCCATGGCCAATTATAGCTTATTTGTAACCATAGTGCCGCGAGGCCGATCCCGGTGGAGAGAGGGTGAAACTCTGTACTTTGCCTAGGAGGCGTACGACTATTCTAGGAAGGGAAAGTATGGAGATATATATCTTAGTAATGCTCGACCAGATAGAGTAATTGCAACAAGTTGTGAAACAAACGCATAACAAAGTAATGGATTGTCTACTGGCAGTATTAAAATATAAACCGGAAAACCCCAAATCCATGAATTGAGACGGACATTCCTTCGGGTACGCAATCTGCGAACCATTAGGGGACGGGTTTAACCTATGTTCCAGGATCCAGTAGGGCTCGCTGGCGGGAAACAGTATAATGCGTCAGTTTCTAGTTAATACCAGCGTCTCATACATAGTATCCGTGCCATCACAACGTATACGTGAACCAAGGGCTTTTATCTCCCTCGTCCATGGTATCCAGAAAGAGCTGTTCCCTGGCCTCTTGAGGTGTTTCTTCAAGAATCTTCGCTTTCCTTCTGTTTCCGTGCCAGAACTTCCAAAGCTGAAGAGTACTCACCACGACCCCTAGCGCATATATGGAGACCTCGATCGAGTACCCTGTGTGGTATTCTGGCCGTTCGCGTTCGAGGAATATATTGGAACCTATGCATCCACCAGCAAGGTTGGCGAGCGAGAACGACAGCGCCATCCCAATCGCCCGCTTCCACTGTCCAGCCATGTTGTTTGCGATCCAGGCAACCACAGCCGGTGAGGCTGGGAACATGCTGCCGCCAAGGATAAACATGGCGAAGTAGATAACTCCAGGCTGGTCGCGCGGCGAAACTGTCAAGCAGATAATGATTCCCACAATTGACAAGCTAAAGGCACTCCTTGATAGCGGCGGCCAAGATAATCGGCGACATACGCGTTGAATAGAGTCATCAGCCCAGCGAAGGCATATACAGGGATCGTCAGAAGCTGTGCGTTGGCAGACCTAAATAGACATGTCAGATATCATACCTGTGTAATGGCTGCGTCAGTTGGAGATGTCTTACGAGTACCCAAGGAGTGTGATAGTCGTCGGAAGCCCGAAAGCTACTGAGTATGTTCCCATGCCGACGACTCCGAATAGGATCTAAGACGTGCTTAGCACTCTGCACAACATGCGGGAGTTTCTAAAACTCTGTCACAGGTAAACATACACTGTTCATGTATACGGTTGAGTCTGTCAAAGCCTGGATCAAATACTTCCATTTAAACGGCCCCTCTTTGGCCGCCTGAACGTTCCCGCCGAACTGTAACCGGAGAGTGAGAAATCTTTTCTCTTCATCAGTAAGCCATTTGGCCGCCATTGGCGTATCACACACAAATGGCTGGGATAGGACAGCGATCATAACTGTAAGTAAACCCTCCAAGATGAACACCCATCTATAGACTGTTTAGTAGGTGGTCACTCTGCCGACATCCCGTTGCCTTACCTCCAACCGCTGTATCCTCTGATGCCATCCATGAACCCGATTGCATATGCTAGAAGCCCCGAGAACGACCCGGAGACGCTCGCGGCGCAGTAGAAAATCGCTACTCGCCTTTGTTGCTCGTATCGCTTGTACCATGTTGTGCAGATATATGTGACTCCAGGAAACAAGCCAGCTTCGCCGAGCCCAAGGAAAAACCTCGCGGTGAGTAAACCGGAGTAGTTCTGCGCCAGGCTTTACGCCCTCAGCCGCCGTTGGCAGTGCAATTGGAATGAACCTACCCCATGAGAGTCATAGTAAGCCCCCAAACGAACATTATCGTCGGCAACCAAATGGACGGGCTGAGGACCTTGAGCATGAGATTGCTCGGAACCTCGAACACTGCATATGGAATAAAAAATATGGTGAGGCACCTGCGGGTGTTCCAGAATGAGCCGTCGAGCAGAGATGCATTTTGGAGAAGCCTACAAGGAATACTGCTGAGGCGAGAGACCCAAATCCTCTTCCAGCCCGTAAAGGCGCGCATTGCCCATGTTTGCACGATCAATGTAACTAATCTGCTGCGTTCAGTCCTGGTGTGCTACCGCCGGTGCCTGAGCGCATACCAGATAGAAGATGGATAAGACGGGCAGCAGTCTCCAGTCGACCTTCCGTAGGAGAGCAGCTTCGCGCTCCTTGTCGAATTGAGTGGCTAAGAACTCATACTCCTGTCTGTCGGACGAAAACGGCAGTCCAGACGCAGTATTTGTACTAGACTTGTCGAGGAAGAGTTCGATATCGTGTTCCACAGCCATAATGGTGGTAGACGGCGAGAATGAAGGCTGACGACTTTTTGTGCGGTAGTTCGCTGAATTTATATTGGTTCCTCGGTCTTACGGCGGCCCTCCCCAGACCTCGCGGGCCTGCGGGGACGCAACTCATGCGGCGATCGGACTCCGAGCCAGTAGGAATTACTTTCTTTATTTCGTTGTTTTGCCAAGTGCAGGCTCTGTTTACCCCGGAACGAGAGACTGATATTGCGGGGAAAGCAGTTCTGGCTATTTCATTACCACCACCCAATTAGCTCGTGGGTACAGGACATAACGGTACCGAGCTGCGCCTTTTTCAAAGTCCCGTATCACCTTGTTCGCATCTCTCATGGGGATGTTGACAATCCATGGCCGTATGTTCTTTTCCGCAAAGAATTCTAGCATATACCTGATTTGGCTGCGCCCGCCTATCAAGCTTCCACTCATACTCCGACGCCGAGAGAGTAGAACGAACACTAGTATAAACGTCAAGGACGAAAAACTTATGATACAACAGGGAAGATCTTACTGCTGAACGGCGGTGTTTTGTCTTCTGGGGCACCAAGTTGAACAAAGTGTCCGTTCAGGCCAAGAAGACTCATGTACCCCTCTATGGGCATGTCGGCGGATGACACAGTACACAAGATCAGATCCAATGTGCAGGCCTCCGATGTCGCCCAGTTGCTGTGTTCATCCGTTGCGATGAATCTAGTAGCACCCATTTTGAATGCGTCTTCTTTCTTTGAACTTGAGCGAGAGATTGCGACGACTTCTTCACAGCCAAGAGCCTTTGCGGCCATGATGCCTTGATCACGCTGGAATTAGCCTTCTAGAACACCACTCCTCAGTAATCCATCATACCAAAATGACCTAAACCACCAATCCCAATGATCCCGACTCTTTTCCCAGGACCGGCGCGGTGCTCCATGAGTGGGGAGAATGCAGTTATGCCGCCACAGAGCATAGACGCTGCAGCATCCGAGGGAATTGAGTCTGGAATTAGAAAGACCAATGCGCCCGGACCGCGCCAGAAGTCCGCATATCCGCCGTTTGCTTTGCTCCCGTCTGGGAATCTCGCAGCATAGGTAATGGTATGGTTCGGACAGTATTGTTCGATACTATGGAGCGCAGTCAGCATTGGGTTGCAGCCAGACCCAATTGCAACTGGACTAGACCCTCACCCTTCAGCACAAGCCTTGCAGTCGCCATCTTGGTTGAGACAAGCCCCAGATTGAGCACCCACTCCAGCTCGGTCGCCCAAAGCGAGACCGCTAACATCTGAGCCCACGCGGACGACTATGCCGACAATCTCGTGCCCAACGCAGAGAGGGTAGTCTGCAGGCCGCCATCCGGACCGGAGATGGTGGAGATCAGAGCCACAAACACCGCAATGGGTAATTTTGATTTCGACGTCCGTTGTCTCAAAGGGCTTCGGCTCGTATTCGGCCCAGACCATGTTACCATTGGCGGACGCGCGATCGTGTCCCAGCCAGCCCCAGAACTTGTTATCCGTTGCCATTCTGTGGAAAATGGGCGGATTGAGCCTCCAAGCAATTGGCGATGGCGACCTGGAAGATTTACATCCAGGATTCTGGGCGCGACTTGTGATTTTATGATGCCGACCCGGAGGACTAAATCCGCGGACCTCGCAATCTGCCTTTACTGTGCCTCCGATCTATACACAGCCCCTATTCACGGACACGGATTGCCGAAGGGATGTAAGCCCAATGTTGAACAAACGCACTTAAGATTACTTGCAGTAACATAACACTTATACATTGCATTTGACTATCTGCGGGGCTGTGCAACATGGCAGGAGGTGCTCTATGCTGCATGCTCTCTAGGGTATGACCCCCCCCTTGTACCTGCTAAGAACTGCAGTATGTTTCAGCGCCGCCGCAATGGTCATATTCCGGGATCGCCTGTGCTGCAAACAAGGCCTCCGTCCACCACAAGCTCCGACCCTGTAATGTATGCAGCCTCCCGAGCTGCCATGAATACTACAGCATTTGCAACGTCCCAAGCAGTTCCCATGGTGCCCATCGGCACCTGCCGGTCTCGCGTTTGGCGGAACTTGTCGTATTCGCCCCCAGCGTATTTCTCGGCGAGCCGGTGGACGAGAGGCGTGTCTATCAACCCCGGGGTGACAACATTGACTCGAATCTTCCGAGACGCGTATATCACCGCTGTCGTTTTCGTAAATTGGACAATTGCCGCTTTTGCTGTCGCATACGCAACCTGCGGCTTTCCGATATACCGTAATCCCGCAACGGAAGAGATGTTGACGATGCAGCCCCCGCCGTCCTGCTTTTCCATGATAGGAAGCACCAAATGGGTCGTCAGATACACAGACTTCAGATTGATGTCGATTTGCCCATTCCAGGTATTCTCCGTCATTGTTGCCGGATCCCCAGGCTCGCTGCGGCCGACGTTGTTGACGAGAACATCGATTCGCCCGTGCTTCGCAACGCACGCACTAACAAATGCTTCCATACTCTCTGCCGAGGTGGCATCTGCCTGCATGACGGTGATATTGGCGTTTGGCGTCCGCTCGAGGATCCTCCAGCGAGCTTCCTCCGCCGCTGCTAGGATTATGTCGCAGCCAAAGGCCGTCGCTCCCTGGCTCGCAAACGAGGCGGCAATTGCGAGTCCATTTCCCCACCCGACACCCTGGCATCCGATCCCGGTGATGAGGACAACTTTTTCTGTAAAGTCGAGCATCTTGGTTGGTTCATGAACTAGAGTTGGGGTCGGTGATGGCGTGGGAGGCGATTCGTGTGATACAAGACGGCAAGGGCTGCGTGCTAGAAATATAACAGACATAAGCAGAATGTCTTGGGAGTAGGCTCGGTAATCTATGTCCGACTGTTCTATTTCATCCTTTACTAGGTCTGGCTATCGGAGCCGAAAAAGACTCACATGCAGGGTGAGAACCAATCCGTAGTACGGTGGTTAGGGTTCAATAATAGAAGAAAAATAATTTACTGTATACTGGCTTCATTGGGATTGAATGCCTCAATTAAGCTGCCTGATCAACTATATGACGACTATTCTAGCCGGAACCCCTTATAGCCCCTGTCTGTCACATCCTTCAGGGTCTCAATGTAGTACGGAATCCCTCCGGCAAAGTTCAGCGGCTCTTGCACCTTGCCCGGGATATTCGCGCCATTGTACCACGACGCAGTGAAGTGGCGCAGGTTGGTCACACTGAATTTCTGCACCAGGTGCTTCCACTCATGCTCAGACTCAGGCACAGCGTCAATCCGCGTCGTCTTGCTCGCTCGCATATGCTCCAAGGTTCGCGTGATCCAATCGCCCTGGATTTCCACGCAGGTCGGCCCGTTGCTAAACGCAGTGGGCGCTTGCGGCCCAAACGTGAAGAAAAGGTTGGGGAAGCCGGCAGAGGTCATTCCCAGGTATGTCAGGACCCCGGCTTTCCATTTGTCGGCGAGGTATCTTCCGCCGCAGCCACGAATCGAGATATCGTTGAGGCCGCCGGTGATTCCGTCAAACCCGGTGGCCACAGCGACCACATCGAGCTCGTGGACTGTGCCATCAGCGGTGACAATACCCTTTGGTACAAAACGTGCAATAGGGTGTGTTTTGGTGTCGACGACATGTACATTTGGGCGGTTAAACTGCTCGTAAAAGTTCACTTCGAGGGCTAGGCGTTTGGCACCGAATGGGTGAGGCGGCTTTTGGGGCGCCAACAGCTCTGCGGTTTTGGGGTCGTTAATCCGGGGAAGGGTTTTCGATCGCCAAAAATCATACGCATGCTGGTTTGCTTCGAGGTTGCGGTTCATGTCGGAGTAGTTGTTCATCAGAAACCGGAAGCCACCCTGCAGAGTGTCAGAGCAGCAGTCACTGGAAAAGGAAGAGGGGGCTGAAAAGAGGAACTTACCATATTCCACAGTTGCTCGAACATCTCCTGCCGTTCTTCAGACGACGCCTCCAGCATCTTCTCCGGCCGAGGCTGGAACCGGAACCCTCCAAAGGTCGAGAGCCTGGCACGGAAAACGGCGTCGTAGTCTTCTTTATCCTTAGCCTGCTCTTCCTCGGTCAGGTTCCGCTCCTTCATGGGGCAGCACAGGTTAGGGGTCCGCTGGAACATCTTCAGATCGCCATCCTCGCCGATCTCAGAGGCCCATTCCTGCGTGATCTGGACACCTGTCGAGCCGGAGCCCAGGACTGCCACACGCTTCCCGGCCACATCCACACCTTCCTTTGGCCAGAACGAGCTGTGGTGGATCATGCCTTTGAAGGTATCCAGGCCTTCCCAGTCGGGGATATAGCGCTTGGCAGAGAATCCAATTGCCGGGATAAAGAAGGAGGTCTGGAATGTCTTGCCCGTGTCACAAACCACGACCCAGGTGTTTGTCGCCTCATCAAAGGTAGCCGATTCCACTTTTGTGTTGAAAAGCGTGTCCTTTTTAACGTCCAGCTGCGCGTCGACATGCTCAAAGTAGCTCCGGAGGTCGGCCGAGTTGGCGTAGTCGGTCTTCCACGTCCATCCTTTGTAGACCTCTGGCATCGAGTACGCATACAGCGGATACTGGGTATCTGCTCTGGCACCAGGGTAGCGATTCCAATGCCAGACGCCGCCCAGGCCAGATCCGACTTCGACGATTTTTACTTTGAAGCCCCGTTTGCGGAGCTGATGCAGAAGGTATATGCCTGCGAATCCGGCACCCACGATCAACGCGTCCAGTTTCTCTATATTCTGGCCCCCGTTATTGTGGGCTGTGTGATGGCCAGCGTGGCCATTCTCAATAGGCACTGTCATGGTATCGAAGTATTGCGTGCCGTGTAAGAGGTAAGAGGCGTGAAGCCACCGTTGTAAACCCTTTTGTAAAGTACAGTGTCCAGTAGCCTGTAAGGTGAACTGAATGCTTTATTGAGCCCTAGATAGCCCCAATGTACACACCTTCGGAACAGGGGCCATGGGGGCTAGTTAGAGGCTATTTGCGAGCGGACGTAGGGCACCGAGACTTACCTACCACCGCTGCGGACACCCATGTCCGAAGACACGCATCGCACAGCATTAACAAACACCAAGTCCGCTACGTTGACGGCGGTCTCTGGCCAATATGGCGAAAGCAAGCTGTGGTAATATGTGGGATTCTAATCTCAGAGTAGCAATTCTCGTAGAACACTGAACTAGAAACGGCTGAGGTACATATCCGACGCATGCTACAATACAAAAACTGGAAGCTCCAATGGATCCTATTCCCGTACGTCATATCGCTTGCCATCCGTGATCAGTGCTAATGACAGCGCCATTAAGGTACGTAGCCTGATCTGAGCAGGCAAACACAACCAGCTTCGCCAGATCGTCAGTGTTGACTTGGCCTGGATTGACGCCGACTGATTTCCAAGCGAGGGCCTGTAAGGTTGACGGCCAGGATGCGGTCCCAGAAGGCCATGTCGACGTCGCCGATCGGGTCGAACCGGTCCATGATGCCTGCGTTGTTGACGAGGATATCGAGCTTCCCGTACTTGTCGCGCGCGGTCTGGATGAGCCTGTCGGCCAGGTCCCGATCGGTCAAGTCCCCTGCGACGGAATGGACAGAACCGAGGCTGGAGAGCTCTTGGTGCGTGCTTTGAAGCATGCTCTCGTTGACGTCGGTTATCACGACCTGGGCCCCGGCGTCGAGAAATGCCTTTGCAATCGACTTGCCGAACCCGCCAGCGGCGCCTGTGATGAGGGCGGTTTTGGAAGCGAGCAAGGTGGTCATGGTGGATGAGCCCGTGGATTGCGTACAATGTAGTGGGAGGAGTAAAGGGTCAGATGTATTCGGCGTGCTTATATAGTGAAAAAGAACTGTCTAAAGGTCGGATAACGGCCTCCGGATCGCATGTCGAACGTATCGAAATACCATTCGACCAATACCCCAGTACCAGTTATGTAGCCGTCTTTCTATGTGGATTATATGCCAACAGAACCGCATCATCGGAAACATATTTTGAGCACCAAAACATCTCGCCAACTACAAAGTCACACCAGAAGAACAGCCCAGTGACCAGGCGATGGATTGTACAATGAGGCAATCCCATTTCCGACTAGATGGAAGGCTTGCGAACCGCCGAAACCCGTGAGGGAGACCAGGGAAAATGTGAACGCGCGTGTCAACTCTACCACAAGCAAACTGTCAGTGATTACCTGCAGTACGGAAAGAAATCTCCCAGAGAACACTCTTACCCTGCTTTCTTCAAAGTCTCCGCATAGAGCAACCCATCGTCGCGGAGAACATCCCATCCGGCAACCAAAATGCTCGTCTTGGACAAGCCGGTGACCTGTCCAGCTGTCGCGAGACCCGAGTTGAACAGCGCATCAGTCTCTGGCTCGACCTTCATAAGCTCGGCAAAATGCTGGATTCGCGTCAGAGGCAAGATCGGTGCATCCTTGTTCTGCTGCGGGGCAGACCATCCCTTATCAGCAAAGGGGTGTGCCGCTGGATGGATCAGCCAGGGAATACAGAGGACCTGTCCGCGAAGCTGGATCAAGTGCCCGGATTCCGCATTCCTTGCCTCGAGCTCCTTCAGAGCAACCGATGCCGCGAGCCCTGCCCCCGCAGAGATGCCTCCGATCACCGTGGCCGCAGTGTCCCCGCCCATGGACTGGAGATTTGCCGACAGCCACTCAAACGCGTCCCATGCGTCGTGAAATGGGGTGGGATGGCAGTATTCGGGGGTATGCCGCGTGCAGACATGGACGACCATCAGCCCGGGCGGCTGCTCCCACATATCAACGATGCGCGCACAGTTGGCATTTTCGGACTCGATATTGCCGAGCAAGAACCCGCCGCCGTGGAAGAAGATGTACACGGGAATCGGCGCTGCAGTTGTGGAGTGTTTGGCTCGGTAGACGCGAACGGGCACACTCGCGCCGTCTCTCGTTGGCACCGAATAATCCGCCCAGCTTACCCTCTCGCGTAGGCCTTGTCGCGGTCAGCGGTTGCGGGTTGTAAAGTTGGGGAAGTGGCACCTTGACGAACCAGATACATTCATTTCATTATCGGACGCCTTGACCCTGATTTCATTTGCCCGGCGCTGTAGCTGCTCAACCGTCTCTCCTTGTATAGGACCAGTATCGAGGATGGGTGCTTGACGGATCAGTGCATCCCATTCGTCAAACGGGCCTTGGTACTGCGGGAAACCGGTGGATGGAACAGACTGTGCCATTATCAGCAATTGGATTGGGAAGTTCTTGGGACGGAGATTGTAAGGTGTCCCTGACTGCGTTCAGCGTATGTAGCTGGTCATATAAACGCCTCGACGCCTACATCTTCGGACAGACGCCTTTTCCGGTGTCTCCGGACGTCATTTTCCGAGGTCCTTGGGTGGCTGCGCTGAAGGAATAGATATATTTCTTAGCCAATGGTCTTTTATCAAAAGATAGTAGAGCAGCAGTGCCTGGTTCTTCCGGACCACATGTCAAGTGGTTGTAGGGCTACTCAGCCGAGGGCTACACAATTGTAGTCTGGATCTGCCCATGCTGGCCCCGTAGTGATAGCATCAGAATAATCAGTTAATTGAAGCGAATTGGTAATGAATTCGAGACCGTGGTGGTAGTGTCACCACAGTGGATAGTTACGTTGAGCAGGTTGATATATTCTCAGAAGCAGGGTTGGAACACTATAAAATTCTCAAATCCGACTATCCCTTCCCGAATCCTCCACCAGAAGCTGCGCAATTTGTTTCAGCCCATTGTCTTTGTTACTAACACTAATCGCGCGTCCCTGAGGCCCGGGATTGTTGTACAGCGGCACATGTCGCCACAGCTGCTCATCTGGCTCCGTCACCTCCAGAATTGTGCCCGCTGGGTAGCGGCCATTGGAGTTCTCCGTCACGGCTAACATGGCATTGGCCAAGTCGGCCGGGTTGAGTAGGACATCCTTTGCTTGGTTGAACCAAGTCTGCACCTGCGGTTCTTCCATGAGGAGTGGTGTGGCAACGGAGCTGGAGGATCGCAGTCAGGTCAGTTGGGAACAGGTCTATCACGGCCGCAGGGTTTCCTATAAGCGCTCAACTTACCCTGGACAGATACAGACAACGCGGATCCCGCAAAGATCCTGCAATCCCGTCATCCCCCGCACGAAACTAACCACACCATGCTTCGACGCCTGGTACAGCGGAGTCACGAGGCTGGCCGTCTGCGCGGCAACACTCGCGATGTGTAGAATATGGCCCTTTTTACCTGCGCGCTGCATGCGGCGCACGGCAATCCGGGTCATTTTCATCAGGTGTAACAGATTAACGTCGAGGATTTTGTAATGGGAGTCCGGATCCCTATCAGCCCAGAAGCCGGCTGCTGGCTGCCACGTTATTAGCTACGACCTCTAGATGGTGTGGCAGCTCTTTCGCTGTTTGTTTGGCCACGCTGCGTTGCGTTGAAAACCTACCGGCTCGTAGATGCCCGCCCCCGCGCAGACCAGATCTGCCGTCGTGCCGAATTCCTGTTCGACTCGGTCAAAGGCGCGATCGAGGTGCTTCCAGTTCGTGACGTCGGTTTCCTGGAAGAGGATGCGGGGTCCGTTTGGACCGGCTTGGTTGTTTAATGTGTCGATAAGGGCTTCGTTTTCAGGACGCAGGCGCAGGTCGGCGATTAGCACGTTGCAGCCTCGTCCATGGAGGATTCTCGCAAAGGCGAAGTTTATGCCGGAGCCTGCCCCCGTGATGAGCGCGATTGCACCATCGAGTTGTGTGGCGGGCATTGTGTAGGTCGTTAACAGCTTGGCCTGGAGAGTCGGATTCCAACAGGGAAGACAGAAAAAAAGAAAAGCACAAAGGGAAAGAAAGCAAAAGCAACACAACCGTCGATTGTCAGAAGCTCTATGTAATTATCTGACTGAATGGTGGCATCTCCCCCGCCCCGGCAGGAGCAGTCGTAGAAGGACGTCCGAATCCGCAATGGCGGTTGTGTAGTTCTTAGGGCTCGGACGTAGATGTCCGGGACTCACTTGCGGCTACTCGGACTCTCCATGCGACCCCCCAGATAGCCGAGAGGAGCATGCGAGCTTACCACAGCATCCAGGTGGACATTTAAATACAGCCTGGTCTCAGCTGGTGCAGGTTTATTATAGTTTACTCAGCTTAATGTTCATTGAGCTCACCCCGTTCCTTGACGAGCAACGACTCCATATCACACTGGCCATGGGATCAATCGGCAACAACGCAGCCGAGGACAGGGCATTCGAACCGACGGCCTTGCAGGACAAATACCGGCAGGAACGCGACAAGCGACTCCGCAACGGCGGCCTCTCACAGTATCACTCGGTCGAAGAAGATACTCTCCAGCACTTTGCACGAGATGTCTGGAGCAGCCCCGCGCCGCGCCGCACCGTCGAGGAACAAGTCGACTATCTGGTGATTGGCGCAGGATATAGCGGAATGCTATTGAGCGTCCGGCTAATCGAAGCCGGCATCACCAACATCCGCATCATCGACAAGGCCGGTGACTTTGGCGGTACCTGGTACTGGAACCGGTACCCCGGAGCTGCCTGCGATATTGAATCGTATATTTACATGCCGCTACTAGAAGAGACGGGCTACATTCCGACTGAAAAGTACGCGCGTGGTCCGGAGTTGTTTGGCCACTCACAGCGGATTGGCCGGCAGTATGGACTATACGATCGCGCTCTGTTCCATACCGAAGTTGAGAAGCTTGAATGGAATGACTCGTCGAAGCGATGGGACGTCAGGACAAGCCGGGGCGACCATATCCAAGCTCGCTTTGTAACCACGGCCGGCGGCCTGCTTCACAAGCTGAAATTCCCGGGGGTCAGCGGTATCGACCAGTTCAAAGGCCACAGCTTCCACACCAGCCGATGGGACTACGAGTACACCGGCGGGGACTGCAATGGGAATATGGAGGGACTGTCGCAATCATTGGCACCGGCGCGACAGTCATTCAGCTCGTGCCGCATCTCGGGCGATCAGGGAAGCGCCTCTATGTCTATCAGCGCACACCGTCGTCCGTCGATGTCCGCTTGAACCAGCCCACTAGCTAGGAATAGGCCGGCGGCCTAACCAAGGGGTGGCAACAGCGGCGTCTGGATAACTTCAACATCCTCGTCTCCGGGGGCCATCAAGACGAGGACGAAGTCGGCGACGGCTGGACGGACATTCTCGTCAACCTCACAGTTTCGGGCCAGAAGGTCGCGGCGAGCCACAAAGCCGCAGACCCGGTCAAGGCCGCAAAGGAGCTCCAAGATAACATGCAGATGGCCGACTACCGCAAGATGGAGCAGGTGCGCGCACGGGTCGACGCCACAGTCCACGACCCGGCCGTTGCAGACTCTCTGAAGCCGTGGTATAACCTGATGTGCAAGCGCCCGTGCTTCCACAACGACTATCTCCCCACCTTTAACCGCCCCAACGTAACGCTTGTCGACACAAAGGGTGCGGGAATTGAGCGGATAACCGAAACTGGGATTGTTGCGCAAGGAGTGGAAACGGAGGTTGATTGCATCATCTACGCGTCTGGCTTCGAGTATGTCGGGAGTGACTACAGCGACCGCATGCGCATTGTGATGCGGGGGAGGAACGGGATTGCCCTTGACGAGCACTGGAAGGATGGGCCGAGGACGCTGCACGGTCTTTATACGCGCAACTTCCCCAATCATTTCATCATGAGTATCACGCAGAGCGCAGTGGCGCCTAACTTCACGCACATGCTCAACGAGCAGGCCAAGCACATTGCCTTTGTCGTTTCGGAGAGCCTGAAGAAGGGCGCGACCACGATAGAGCCGTCCGCCAAGGCCGAGGAGGAGTGGGTGCAGACCATCATCCGATTGGGGAGGCTGCGAGAAGACTTCCTGCGGGAGTGTACGCCCAGCTACTACAACGACGAGGGTATAATATCGGAGAAGACCCTCAAGACTGGTCGATACGGCCTCGGGTCTCCGGCGTTCATTCAGCTTCTGGATGACTCGAGAAAGGCTGGCTCTCTATCGGGACTGGAGTTGGACGGGCAGCCGGTGAGAGACTCGGATGAAACCATATCCAAGGCTCCCTCTGCTGCATTTATCACTACAGACAGTATAGTTCCTGCTGTGTAGGTTATATTATATATCGTCTTCAGTATCATTTGTTTCTAGTTGCAATCTACTTGGTTTGTTGAATGTAAGGCAGCTCGTGAGATCCGGGGAATTAGGAAGGTACAGAGGCTTTACGGCGAAATAGGGGTGGTTTCTTGTGAGGAATCTAGAATTATTAGCTTCGACGAATTATTAGCAGCGAAGGGACCGTTGGTTTAGATGCGTCCCGTCACAAAATGAAACCGCCACAGCCTCGAGTACTGGTAAATAATACTAAACTCCAAGCTTTAGGCACCAGAATAAACTACCTCTATAGGCAAGAGCGATGCTAGCTAAGCCTGACGCGTCATTGATAACTCTGCTAGTACTAACCACACAGATCTAGTATATACTCGGCCTTGCGGCAGATTAAATCGTGGAGCGAGGGCCAAACATTGCACAGCCTTTCGACAACGGCCTGTGCGTGTTGATGTGGCTATTGGATTTGGGGTCGTTTTGGCAAGGATGAGGATAACTCCGGATTAGTCCAGATAATGAAACTGATCCTCAGGCTCTTTGCTGAGTGGAGCATATTCCCCAGGCGGTTAGGCTTCATGCAGGTGTATGACAGTGGGCCTGTCAAGCTCTTTCCTATTGGTTTCCGGTGTCGACTTTTGAGTATGTCGCCTCAAAAGTAGGGAGCTTGCTTGCTATTGGTGGATAAGGGTGGTTCTGCATCTCTGTTCTTGTGAGGAAGATCAGTGGGGCCAGATTAACAACCCAGCTGGCCCGACCCGGAGAGATCTTTTGCAGCTCTGAACCCGCTTGATAAAACATATACCTTCTCATATAAATGCTGAAATTCTCAATTGCAATCTAGCTTCACGTCTTACCGGTCCACACAGGAAACAGTGATGCCGTCACCTTATCTAACTAATGTCCACGCCTCGCCAAGTGCTTCTCCGCTCGAACACAACTCCCAAGACGCTTGATTGGAAAGGCTCCATGCATAAGCGGGTTGCGTTAGCGTATGAGACTGACTTGTATATAGGCCAAGCGTGAATACCTAGATCAGGGCTCGGCATGACGCGTCTGCAATTTGTATATCGCTCGACCCACCAGCCATAAATGATATCAGTGAGCGGAGAGATAAATAAACGAGTGCCTTGTTGTGTAGACGATTTTCAACAAGTTTCCTCTGTGTCCTCACTATACGTCCCAGTAACTGTCTGATATATATCGGCATGGCGTCTGTCATGCGTGCCGTCGCCCTTGCTGGCGCGTTCAACATCACCGTCATCGATGTGCCCAAGCCGACCATCATCAATGCAACTGACGCCGTTGTGCGCATTGCAGCGAGCGCCATATGCGGTAGCGACCTACACAGATACCACGAGAATTCAGCTTCGCCCGACAACCCTGAACAGATAGGCCACGAGGCCATTGGGTATATAGAGGAAGTTGGCGACTCTGTTGAGACACTGAAGTCGGGTGATTGGGTCGTTGTTCCATTCGCGTTTGACGATGGCCACTATCAATATGGACCCTCGATTGACGAACCATTGGCGTCCTCTACAGGAATGCAAGGTGAGTTTGTCTAAATCAAAGTGATATTCGCGGCAGCCGTGCATACTAATACGTCCCCTCCGTCCTGCAGCCGAGTATGCGCGCATTCCGTACGCCGATGACTCACTTATGCCCGTGCCCATCAACAGTAGCGCAAATGCTTCCACTGTTCATGACTATCTCTTCATGTCCGATATTCTCGCTACAGGCTGGACAGCCCTTGACTTTGCCGGCCAGGGTCCTGGAGATACGGTTGCGGTATTCGGTGCCGGACCCGTAGGGCAAATGGCCATTCTTTCAGCCGGGGTACGCGGCGCGTCCAAGGTCTACGTCGTAGACCATGTGCAAGACCGTCTGGATCTGGCCGCCTCCCACGGTGCCATCCCGATTAACTTTGCCTCGGAGGATCCGGTGGAAGCGCTGCGCCGCCTCGAGCCGGCTGGCATTACGCGCGTCGTCGACTGTGTTGGGTACGAGGCCGAAGACGCACAGGGTAATGTGAACAGCAGCATTGTGCTGCACCAGGCTGGACAGGTAGTGGCGCCGCAGGGGGGAATTGGCGTCGTGGGGGTTTACGGGAGTGGAAGTCAAGCGCAGACGATTGACATCAAGCCTCTTTTCATGAACAACTTCTCCGTGCGTGGAGGCGTCTCGTCCCCTCTGGATCTCGGCACTGAGATGCTCAACCTCATCGCCACTGGTAACGTGCATCCAGGCTCCATTGTCAGCGCCGTTATCGGGATCGAGGATGCGCCTGAGTACTACGCGCGGTTCAACCGTCGTGAGGAGACCAAAGTCGTTATTGAGTTTCCTTTGAACAGAAATCTCAGTTCTGGGCATAACAAATAACTTGTATTAAACGTTGTTGGAATGATATCATTAAGTAGTTCATTGAATAGTATTCTTGTTATGTATTTATAATACTAATGCGTACGCTCTCATTTTAGTGGCAATATATATATCTATTCCATGGTTTACCCACCTTTAACAATATAACTATACCACCGCCCGGTATAAGACTGCATTTTAGCTACAAACTAACGGACCATCAATCCCCCATCAACGACAACAGTGGTCCCTGTGACAAAGTCGGACGCCGGGGTACTGAGGAAAACAACAACGCCCCGGAAGTCATAGGGTGTACCCCATCTCCCAGCAGGTGTGCGCCCAGTAATGTACCCATCCATTTCCGGGTATTGATCAGTCAGGGAACTCGTCATGGCGGTCTTCGAATAGCTATTCCCACACCTTAGTACATCTCCCAATGGTTACGATTACAGGTGGATTACCCAGGCGATATGCAATTAACTTGAATCCCACGCGGTGCCCACTCATTGCTCATTGCGCGAGTCATCTGGAGTACCCCAGCTTTGGCTGCGGCATAAGCAGAGACATGTGTCATTGGGAGGTGTGCTGTCAAGGAGGCAAAATTAATGATCTTTCCTGGGCGTCTGAGATTCAAAAGCCTCGACCCGAATTCCTGCGCCGCAACATACGCCCCCTTGAGATTCACGGCGAATATCTGGGCCAGAAACACTGGTGAGCACATGTCACCTATTGAGAAGAATTTGTTTTCCTGACTTACTAGATCAATGCTCTCATCGGTCATTTCTTCAACGGTTCCACGCCGATTGATTGTCGAAAAGTTTAACAGAATGTCCGGTACGATTGAGTTCTCCCAGATCTCGCCAAAACACGTACGCAGCGCCGTGATGTTCCCAACATCGGCACTCCATACTCGGAGCGACCGGCCAGTCGCGCGGATCGACTCTTCCAACTCTTGTTCCGCCGGATCCCATGGTGAGACAATGGCGACAATTTCTGCGC
Source organism: Aspergillus sp. B3601 (assembly GCA_023625155.1). Classification (NCBI taxonomy): domain Eukaryota; kingdom Fungi; phylum Ascomycota; class Eurotiomycetes; order Eurotiales; family Aspergillaceae; genus Aspergillus; species Aspergillus sp. B3601. The sequence goes on along the minus strand of JAMAAV010000010.1, from coordinate 333,695 downwards.
CTGCCTCAGCCATCGCACGGCTCATCTCTGCTGCTAATGGTTGCGTTGCTGTGACAGCGATTAGTACTGTACCACGAAGTAGTGTATTGTGTCATGGGTATACTGAACCCCCGGTGACAATGGCAGTTTTCCCGGCCAGCGAGAACATATCTGCCACTGGAATGCGCGCCATTGTTTGTTGAACAATATATACAGGCTCTGTTGGATTGAGATTATAGGGAGGCTGGGAGAGCACGGGTCTCGCCTCTTAATACGGCGGTGGCCGTGCATAGTTCTACCGCCGGAGGTCGATATCCGACTGTATGCCTCCCGGAACCTTTCTGGGACCTGGAATAATACAACTCCAGATGGTTATTGCTGTAGTGGGAATATATGTGTGTATTAATATACGGTCTGTTGGGTGCACTTTACTAAGGCGCTACCCAGTAACATGCTGATTGGAGACAACCGTAGACTGGATCTGTTTTGTGCAAAAGTTCAGCGGTGGCGTATTTATATATACTCGTGTAAAGTGGTTTTGAATTTAGTATTGAAATATCAACGAATAATGAAACAATAACCTCTTTATATTTTTATTTAAGAATTAGATGTCTCCTATATAGAATCCACCGTTCAGAAAATTAAATACCAAGCTATATAACCACCCCAAGGTGACAGCTATAGTATTGTCACATTTCCCTGGCCAAGACTCGATTTTGCGGTGGAACTGCAGGTTGATGACATGTTCAATTTAATAGGTCGAACCGAGAACTGAGGAACCAGGGCAGTGGGTCCCTGGCGGAGACTTCGAGCTGCAGGCTGATGACAATCGTGCTTTGATTTATAGAACCAAAAACCAGACAAGCTCCTCGCGCAGAAACTGAGGTCAGCTGCACCCACAATCCGCCATTTTCAGATTGAATAAACTGTTATCTCCACTCAACTGGCCCACGCATACAGTGCATCTATGTCAGCAGGATGCCCCATTGCGGGAAAGGGAATGATGCATGACGCATCACATTTTAGAGAGATTTAAAGGGCGAGGGCAGACCATAAGACACAGAAGTAATCTATCTAGGCTTGACTTTTTCATCCCCCACCTTAACGAACAGCCCTAGAATCCATCCACGATGGCGCATCTTTGGGCCCCTGCCCCGGAGCCGGCCACTGAGCTGGGGAGATATCGCGTCCTATCTTCAACTGCAGGTGTTCGCGTCTCACCTCTGCAGCTTGGAGGAATGTCTATTGGGGATGCCTGGCAAGATTCCATGGGCTCTATGACCAAGGAATCATCGTTTAAGTTACTGGACGCATTCTACGAAGCAGGGGGAAATTTCATCGACACAGCGAATAACTACCAGGATGAACAGTCCGAGGCCTGGATTGGCGAATGGATGGCGCAGCGCCAGAACCGCGACCAGCTGGTGATTGCAACGAAATTCACGACGGACTTCCGATCCTACAAGCTCGGAAAGAACAAGGCCCCTAATCACACCGGCAACCATCGCAGAAGTCTGCATATGAGCGTTCGCGAGTCCCTCAAGAAGCTACAAACCGATTGGATCGACATCCTGTATCTTCACTGGTGGGATCACACCACATCAATCGAAGAGATCATGGACAGTCTGCATATACTTGTGGAACAAGGCAAAGTTCTCTACCTGGGTATCTCGGACACCCCGGCCTGGGTTGTCTCGGCTGCGAACACCTATGCCCGCTGCCATGGCAAGACACCTTTCAGCATTTATCAAGGGAGGTGGAATGTTCTGCTGCGCGACTTTGAACGGGAGATCATTCCAATGGCACGCCACTTTGGAATGGCCCTTGCCCCATGGGACGCGCTGGGCGGTGGTAAATTTAAGCGAAAGGAGGAGGTTGAACAGCGCAAAGCTCAGGGCGAGGGACTGCGGAGCATACTAAGTCCAGAGCAGAGCGAAGACGAAGCCAGGATGAGTGCCGCGCTTGAGAAGGTTGCAGGTCAGCACGGCATCACATCGCTCACTGCAGTGGCGCTTGCATACGTGATGGCCAAGGCTCCGAACGTGTTCCCCCTCGTTGGCGGGCGCAAAGTGGAATATCTTCAGGACAACATACAGGCCCTCAAGCTTCGGCTGACAGAGAAGCAAATCGAGTTTCTCGAGAGTCAGACGGTGTTTGATATTGGCTTCCCAGGGAACTTTATTGGGCCCGACCCGAAGGTGACAGGCAAGGCATCATTCCTTCTAGCTGCTAATGCCAACTATGACTTTGTTCAGGGGCCACGCTCCATCACGAGCCCTGAATAGGCGAGGGTTTGAAGTCGAGGAACGTTTCATTCTGGTTAGCTTGGCTGCGAGTGTATATTTGCCGTAGCATTTAATTTACAGCAAGTCATTATCAATATCAACATAGCTAAGAGCCCGTACTTCCCATAAGCAATCGAAAAGCTCCACAGTAGTTTTCTGTAACACGACCAAGGCCTCGAGAACTGCCTGAATCATACCTGGTCAGCCGATTCCGTACATGATGAAATTTTGTACTGAAGGAAGAATGCACCTAGCACTATGAGTCTCGCCACCGCGTGCTATCTGGAGCCATCCATGGTACACCAGATCCAGCAACCGCTACGAATCGACCAACCAGGTGCGATCTGTCATCAAGTTGCATGGTCCATCAAAGCCACCGGAACGTTCGGAGAGTCCGGCCGTTAAGCTCATCTACTCCCCAGCTTGGCCTATAAATGACATCCTCTGTTCACTCAACAATCGGTCTTCCAAACCTCGCAATCATTATTTCTTCCCACTCTATCTTTCTACAAAAGCCAGCATGAGATACGTGCAACTCGGAACCAGCGGTCTTCGCATCGCTCCAATTGGAGTGGGATGCATGAGCTTTGGAAATCCTGAAGGCCGCTTCAAGTGGTCGATCCCCGAAGAAGAAGCCCTCCCTGTGCTCAATCATTGTTATGAATCCGGCCTGAATTTCTTCGACACGGCAAATGCCTATTCTAACGGCTTGTCGGAAGAGATACTCGGCAAAGCAATCAAGAAATATAATTGGCGGCGCGAAAACATTGTTATTGCAACCAAGCTGTGGGCGCCTGTCGGCCGCGGCCTTGAGCAGCCGATGGCGATGTCTGATGATGAGAAGGATAACTCTGGATATCTTAATCAGTATGGCCTGAGTCGCAAGCATATCTTCGAGAGCATCGATGCTAGCCTGAAAAGGCTGGACCTACCCTATGTCGACTTGCTGCAGATCCATCGCTTCGACCCTAGGACTCCTGTAAAGGAAACAATGGAGGCGCTTCACGACATTGTGAAGGCAGGCAAAGTACGCTATATTGGTGCTTCATCCATGTGGGCCCATCAGCTCCTTGAGTACCAGTATACCGCTCGCATCCACGGGTGGTCGGAGTTCATATCGATGCAGAATCTCCACAACGCTATATATCGTGAGGAGGAGCGAGAGATGTACCCTGCATGTGCTAAGTTTGGAATGGGTGGCATCCCCTGGAGCCCTATTGCAATGGGCTTTCTCGCCAGGCCCTGGCGTGAATTCTCCAATACTACACGCGGGGAGGGGCAAGGGCAGGGCTTCCTCGGTCAAGCCCCTACAGAGGCAGACAAGAAGATTAATGAACAGATCGAAAATCTCGCCAAACAGCATGGTGTATCAATGGCGATTATTGCAATTGCTTGGTCGCTATCGAAACCTTTTATCACGGCTCCGATTCTGGGAATGAGTAAGAAGGAAAGGGTTGACGAGGCGGTTGCAGCTATATCATTTACGCTGAGCCCGGAGGAGCTGAAGACAATTGATGACCTCTATCAACCCCGGAAGGTTATTGGACATCAATAATAGAAGCATTGTTGTACTCTGCAAAGCAGTGTGTCATATATAGTGTCATAATGAGGATATGCAATGGAGCTCGATGGTTTAACCGAATAGGAGGCTGCCTCTGGCGTTCTACTCTCGTAGTAAAGCTAGAGCCATTTAAGGATTAAAACAGTAGCCGAGACATATGTACCACTAATCAGCGGTAATAGAGTTTCCCCTTTTTAATAGAGCCGTGAAATATGTGTACGTGGAATAAACCAGAATTACCTGTTTCAAGGACTAAGAATCGTGAACGCGCGGCACCACCACACTCTAGGCTCACACCAACTATCTCTGTGGCTACAAGTTCGACTGTAAAGTAGTTCCTCGCATTTCTGCGCAAGACGGGGCGAGCGCGGTTGAAAATTTGCGAGCGCTGGCCATAATAAGTATACATGAAAGAGAAATCGAGTCCATATCTCCGGACTCTTTTGCTCTGGCTATAGTCATCAACAAACGGAAATTTCATTACAAGAAAACAGTCTTAACCAAGCCGTTGTCCATCTTGAGCCACCCGGGGTTGAAAATCAACGTCGTAATACAAGTCTGGTGACGGTGCACAATCACTCTCCCAGCGTTCCCCTGAAATACTGAATGACTAGTACCCCGGCTGCTCCATTCAATATCCAGTTCAATCCCTGTCATATGCCAGGATCACCATTTCACCCCTCCACCAACATCTGTGCTAAATAGTCTTCCCATGGATTCAGGCAGCACGGACAGTTTGACTCGATTCCCCATCAGCGACTGCCTCCAACCACTCTGTCGAACCATAGGCAATGACTTGGTGGATGAGAAAGCTTGCATTACCTGCTCCGTGCCAGTGTGTTATGCCTGGAGGACACCAAACAATATCTCCCACTGTCAAATGCTCGGGCTCATGACCCTCATCACAAACCCACCCAGATCCTGCGACGACACGGATCAGTTGCCCTCCCTCGTGCGTATGCCAGTGGGTTCGTGCAGATGGTGAAAATACGACGTTCGCCATCGTGATCTCGTCGTCTGAGTGAAATTCGTCAATCCAGGCATCTCCGTCGAAGTTTTCCCCTCCGGGGGAAACGTTGGTACCGCTTGCCTGACCACTGTGGACGATCGTGGAAACGAGCTCGGATGAAGTGAAATGCAAGAGAGCGATGAAGGACAGAATGGTAGGGTACAGCATTTTGATAGTAGAATACTGGTCTTGTGGGAAACCTTTTGCGAGAGATATAATCAAAATCACAACAGCAGATGTGAAGAGGTGTAGACTGTCGGCTTAAATGCTCGTCAGACAGCCAAGCCATCTACAAATGCAACACTCAAATAACAGCGTTATCCCCCCTTGTTTGGCCACCCACTCTACCTCCATGTATCTACCTGGGGATGGCGGAGTGACTTGGCGAATGGGCCCGCTTGCGGCAATTCCTCGGGGATTCCATTAGTGCTGGTCCCTCCTCGTTGTCGCTCGGCTTCTGTGGCTCAAGGTTAAGGAATCCGTGAGTGGGAACTTGGAGGAATGATCGGTGGCTCATGTAGCCTGATGACAAGTGGGGGCGTGGGGGTGTGCTACATACTGATTACTGAATTACTGAGGGTTTACGGACCAATAAAGCCCTAGGTGTCGTCAATCCCCACCATGCCGTGTAAGCTGCTGCGCTCGTTCGCACCTCGAGCCCATCAAGGCAGTTTTGATATGCCCTGTCGCAAACGATTGCAAGTTTCGATTGATTAATACTTCTACTGTTCCTTCACTATATTAGCCCACCGTATACTATCCGCCACCATGAGATTCGGATACCGGATTCTGCAGCTCATGTCGCTGTCGATATTGAGCCAAAGTGCCTCCATCGACACCCACGCCCAACCCGCTGCCATTATAAACAACGGAACACTCCTCGGGATTCAAAACTCGCAATTCCACCAAGATTACTTCTTGGGCATTCCGTACGCCCAGCCACCACTTGGAAACCTCCGATTCGATCTCCCTCAGCCTATCAATCAGTCATGGTCTGAAAAACAGGCCACTGCCTATGGTGACTGGTGTCACTCTTCCTCTTTAAGCCTACCAGGGTATACGCAGACGGGGTTTGACCATGACGAAAGCGAAGATTGTCTAACCCTGAATGTCGTGCGCCCGAGTGGTGTGGATGAGAGTGCTCGTTTGCCTGTGTTAGTCTGGATTTACGGCGGTGGATTCCTGGAGGGCGGCAGTGCCGATCAAAGGTACAACATGTCTTTCCTGGTCCAGGAATCCGTCAAAATAGGCCAGCCGATAATTGGAGTTAGCTTCAATTACCGGCTCTCTGGCTTTGGATTCCTGCAGGGTCGCGTGGTGAACGAAACTGGAGTCGCAAACATTGGTCTCTATGACCAGCGCTTTGCTCTTCATTGGATCCAGGAGAACATTATGGCTTTCGGCGGAGACCCTTCCCGAGTTACAATTCAAGGGGAATCGGCTGGGGCTGTATCAGTTGGACATCACTTCCTTGCATATGGAGGACGCGACGATGGGCTTTTCCATGCAGGTATTGCTGAAAGTGGCGGGCCTCTTACTACAAGCCCTTTAGTCTCTCTTGATCAGCAAGATATCCTCTATAATAATGTCCTCAATTCGACAAACTGCACCCGGGAAAAAGATACCCTTCAATGCCTTCGCTCCCGGCCAGCAACGGTCCTGAAGGCTGCGTTTCAAGGGGTGGATTATTATCCAGTTATTGATGAAAAGATCATCACCGGGTTGCCATCAGTTCTCCTAAAGGAGGGGCGATTTGTGAAGCGTCCTCTGCTTATTGGAACTAATACCAACGAAGGAACTGCATTCTCCGTGGCAAGTGGCCGTGGGGTGAACAATTCAGCTGACTTCCGGGAGATGATTTCCCAGTACAGTGGGGGTCATGGTCTTACAAGTACTACTCTCGACGCTCTTGTGGATCAATATGTCAATAAACTGTCTGAAAAAGAGGCCCAGGCTGGCCTCGGGACTGTTCTTCTATCACCAAGCCCAGAATACGGCTCCCTCTGGGGAAAGGTTACCCTATATGCCGGAGATTACCAGTTCAATGCTGGTAGACGGTACTCTACCCAGCTGTGGGCTCGACACCATGTTCCAGTGTATAGCTATCGCTTTGATGCTGTACCTAATGGGATACCCAGTGAAACACTCGGTGCCACGCATTTCCAGGAAATTCCCTTCGTGTTCAGAAACTTTGACGGCGTCGGTTACGAGGTCAATCCTCTACAATCTACCTCGAAGGCATTACAGCAAAGCTATCGGAATTTGAGCACGCGCATGGGCCAGATGTGGCTAAACTTCGCTGCCACACTATCACCAAACGGTCATCAAGGTATGTTCACGACCCATCCACAACAGCTCCCCTTCCGAGGCTGTTTTGCTAATCTTACAAAAGCCCCGAAAGCCAATGGTACCTGGCCGGTCTATAGGAACGAGAATGCGACAAACATCGTATTCCATCTGAACGGAACTCATCTAGAGTCTGACACCTGGAGGTCAAACGCCATTGGACGCCTTTTTGATTCCTTGCACGAATTTGGGATTTAATGACCCTACCATGGTGGTATCCTTTGTGCCACTTTGTCCCTGGCCTGCATGGACATAGAAGAAGAAAACATACATAGAAGTCGATTGGTTTAGTGGTATGCGGACTTGTGACTGGCGCGTGAGATTAGAGACAGTGCAATCCCTCCTAGCTTTCTCGCTGCCAAGCAATGCGGCTTTCGAGGGCCCGTGGTTCAATTTTAAATATGGTAGCATGTTAAGGCGGTATCTGAGTAGAAAAGTACATCCCGTGCTATATGAGTAGCTAATTAAATAAAGCGCGTATATTCCGCTTCATAATTATATACCTATCCGTGCTCATACAACGAGAAATTGGCTCCCACCCCTAGCAATGCTACAATCCCCTGGAAATCCGTCCAGAGGCCTGAGGTCTGCGGGTCTCGATGATGCGCGTATCAGGCCACGTACACGGACTCGCATCCAGCCGAACCCTCTTGGCGTGGACATAACAGAGACGAGGATACCTCTGCTGACAGTGGAGCTCAAACATCGAACTTTAATTCCGCCGCGAAGATCGACGTCTGTTGCAGCAGCCAAGGCTTGGCTGGGCCAGACCCACCGCTAGCGCGTAAGCAGTGTATAACTACGTACTCCGTATAGCGTACGGATTCTTCAACGCTGCCTGCCGAGATGATCTGCAGATATCGGAATGGTCTTTCTAGTGGGCCGTAGCAAAAGCGCTGGAAAGCTGTACAGGGAATGCGTTGGTTCCCTCCGTTTTCTATAGTCGCTAGGCAGGCACCAGGATTTGGTCTGCTATGTTTGGTTCACACTTAAATTCAAAAAATAAATAAATAACTATTGATGGCCGGATAATACACTTGCAAGGATATGCAGCCCACTCTTGGGGGATAAGCAGTCTAATTTTAACCATGGTGATTCCGCCCTCATACTGTCACCGGGGCATGCATATACAGGACGGGAGTAATGTGGGTGAGCGAAGAAGTCCCTCACAGATTGGCCCTGAAGAACTGCACCAACTTCGGGGTGCTCTGGTTGGTATGATCGTACAGATCGATATGTGTCAGCCCCGGAATAACGTACATCTCCTTCGGCTCTTGGGCCAGATCAATTGCAGCCTGGGTGAAATAAAGCGTATCGGCGTCAGACCCAGCAATCATCAGGAGAGGCCGAGGCGAGATCAAGTCCATGAAGGCGTAGGACCTGTACGACGCAATCAGGTCAATGCTGCGCCAGAGATGCCAGTTCGGGGCCGTATCCACATGGCCCCGGGGAGTCTGGTAGTAGTCGTACGACTCCTGGTAGAAAACAGGGAGATCGGGGGTGACGTCGGCCGCTGTTTGGGGGAAGATGCGCGTCAGATTGGGCTGCGCCCCTTCTGCTTCGCGGATCCGCTGTCGCCCGGCTTCGGCCAGCTCCTCTCGCAGGCTAGATTGCATGGGACCATCGTAGGTGCCGAATCCCTCGGAGTAGAGCGTGCCCAGGTCGATGCCGCTGACGGTGGCGACGGCTCGGATGCGCTCATCTGTCTGCGCTGCGAAGGGCACATATCCCCCAGAGGCACAGACTCCTGGGGCGCCGATGCGGGTGGCGTTGACAATGTCCAATGTTGCAAGGTAGGTCACTGCATTCCGCACGTCGTTGGCGCGTTGGTAAGGGTCTTCAAGGTACCGCGGAAGACCGCCACTTTCGCCCTGGTAGGCAGCGTCGAAGGCAAGCGTCACAAACCCAGTCCGCTCGGCAATCTGACGAGCATAGAGGCCAGATGTCTGTTCTTTCACGCCTCCGTGTGGATGGCCGACAACAATCGCGGGACGGGACGCATTCGAGGTAGAGTTGTTGGGTGGAACGTAGAGGTGCGCTGCGATAGAGATGCCGTCGCTGTCAAAGTGAACCCATTGAGGCTGGAGTTGCGCAGTGACGAGCGAGCAGAGCAGGGGTAGGTATTTGAAGCCGTACATAATCCCGGTAGTGGAACAGCTTGTGGAATGTGTAGGAAAGTGGTTTAAAAACGATGGTGGAAGCGGCTAGGACGAGGCAGGGAGAAGGCTCCTTTATAGATCAGTTTCACAAGGATCAGGCGCAATTGCCAACGCGAACAGGCTTTATTGTCGCAGCCTGGAGCTCTATACATACTGCAGAGTGCAGAGTGGATGGGCCGGTTCTCTGCGGAAATACGCCCGCTGGCCGATGCTCGCTTGGCGGGCGTAATCAACGCTGGGTCAACACCTCTCTTTCTCCTCTGGTCAGCCATACACCAACTACCAGGACTGTGGCGCCGGGATTATCACATCATATTGTCTACGATGTCTACAGCCACTGAAGGAACGCCTCAAGATACGCCCGCAGACCGCGGAGAAGATGGTTGTGCTCTCTCCAGCCACAGTGACGCGGCGAAAGCCGAGCGACGCCGGCACCAGAACAGGCAGAATCAACGGACCTGGCGTAAGTAGCACATGCATTAAGTGTCCCACCTTACTCCTCGTTTGATATTAACTTTTTTTTTTTTTTTTTAAGGACGACGGCAGCAGGAGAGGAGAGAGGCAGACGTTCTGGCTCGGGAACTGGCCCTTCAGGAGCAGGAGCAGGACGAGGAAGAGGCGGGACTGGTTGACTTGACGCAGTACCCTCTACCAGATCTCAGCATGCTACCCAGTTTCTGCCCATTCAATTCGCCAATCGCGACTTCGGGCTGTCGGCTAGCGCATCCAAGTCTCCTTCGGTTCCTGGCTGTATTCGAGGCGGCTGCCCACCGGAGTTATTACGGGAATCCACGAGCCGACCACTTGCTCACCCTGGCCAAATTGAACGTGTTTCGCGCCTTCATGCGTAACATCGCTGCCCTGGGGTACAGTCGAGAATGGATGACAGATGATGCCCTCTCGCGCTTCAGTGTCAGTGGGCCTCTCCCAAAGGCCGTGCCGGTGACGGATATACCACCCAGTCTGCGCCCGACAGAGCTGCAACAGAGCCAGCCTCATCATCCTTGGTTGGACTTCTTTCCGTTTGCACGATTAAGAGACAATCTAATCCAATACGAGGATTGTATGGATGACTCCCAGTTCTGTCGAGACCTGATGGGCTTCTGGACAATGCCTAGTGAGGAGAACTGCATGCTCGTTTGGGGCAGTCCCTGGGATCCTATGAACTGGGAGATCACCGAAGCATTCCTGCGAAAATGGGGGCGACTGGTTAAGGGATGTCCGGAGATTCTGTGGTCTACGAACTATTGGCGACTCCAAAGGGGAGAAAAGCGTTTGGTATGGAGAGTCTCCTTTGACCAAATGCCTGAAGTGTGATTTTAATGTAACAGAATATCCGGTACTAATCAAACACTTTTATTGCTTGGGCTTCTTACTGGTGGTACTGCGACCTCGATTATATGCAGATAAATTGGATTACGGTCTTACGGTGGGTCAATTCGTTCACTAGGTTTTGGTTCATCAGTAAGGAGTCCATAAGCTGCACGATATGATAGTAATAAACCGGATGAAAGAATGCGGGCTAATGAAGCAATGACGCTTTCGAGAGAATAGACAAACGTAGTGGCAGTATTGTCAATATCACTGCGGGAATCAACTCATATACTGGCATCGATTGCATTCTTCCATCTTTCTGTTTTTGGTCTATCTTGCGGCAGAGGGGCTCTGAAAGTGCCTATACCAGCTTCATTTCCCTAACATCTTACCCTAACAGGCCTAGAAATACAACATATGGAAGCCAGTGTCTAGTTTCAATACACGCGAAAGAGTGGTCTCTCATTCCGCCGCGCTCTCCACGAGTTTGTAGAACGAAAAAGGTTCACACAGCCTCTCACCGTCCATCCCCAGGAGCGGGCAAACGGTTCAGTGACCTCCCACCCCGTTTGATCCCATGGATCGCTCCAAACAATGATTCCCGTATGGTCAGTATGCGCTCTCCCATGTCCCTTCATATCCAGGCAAAACTGGGTTTCATCATATGACACTCCAGCAGAGATCAGATTGTCTCTCATTTCCGGTATTGGAAGTAGATCTAACCACGGGTGATGAACTACAGTGCGCTGAATGATAGTAGGGCGCAGGCTGCAGGGAAGGGCAGGCTCGATGTCATACTGCCACGGGCCAGTCACGTTGAATGGCGAAATGGCATCGTCATGTAACAGCTCCGAGGTGAGACCTAGAACCCGCATGTTCTGGACTAGGGCTTTTGTGAAATTGAATTGAATCAAGTGCAACAGCATGTCAGTGCGCGGGGAACCGAGCATGTACTGGGCGTGTGCCATGACCTCTATTTGCTGCAGTATCCTCCTTGTCTCCACGAAGTCTGCCTCGAGGATATGTATGTGTTCTACTGCTGCTAGAGACAGACCGGTGGGTGTGGAATCCACTGGCGCATCTTCCACCTCAACAGCCGAGCGGCTAACATTATCCTTCGTGCTTGGTGGTGCGTGCTGGCCTTTGCTGGTTTTACTATAAGACGTGCGTTGCATGTCGATTCTTTTTTGCAATCCTATATGCAGGGATCGGTCAACCATACTCTCCAAGCGTAGGCATTCCAGTTGCAACTTACGTCGGACCCTCTGGTTCAGACGGTTTTGCAGTCGCCTCCGCTGCTTGGGATCAGAGACCCCTGACCAATCCTCCTCGGGCCATGTTGTGATGCGCTCAGACAACTTCTGTACGTGGATTTTCTCGTCACCTGTCTCCGCTTGGGGCCTATTAATCCGTGCAATTGGCAAGGCCATTGAGCTATAGTTGGGTATGCTTGGGCAGATTTTCTGCATATAGGCAACCTGCTGACAGAAGGAACGGCTGGCTCAATGGAGAGAATGGGGAGAAGGCGGAATTGAAGCAATTGACGTTGAATCTCGACCGGGCCTTCTCCACAGTAAAAACTTTCCGTGGCCAAAAAGTCTATCCCAAAGGCCAATTAAGAAATGCATGTCAGGCCCACTTGTCATACACCTGCATGAAGGCTAACCGCTGTAGGAACTTGGCCCCACTCCCCGACCTCACCCCAGTCTCTTTTGAGATGTGCCCTCCATGGCACCCGCAACATCAAGAGGGATACGGGACATCACTCTAGACATGCGTTTGGCGATCTTGATCTTTACCAAAGTTCCTCGCCACGTCAGCTCGTGTTTCATTCTCGACCCCACTATAACTCCGCAATAAGAACATACTTTGTGGTTACTTTATATATTATTCTGCATCGACTACATTCAAGGAGAGGGGCCCTATATCCTGTGCACAGATGACTTGGCGGTCCATCCTCTAAACTTCTTGCCGTAAAAGTAGAATGGGACTGCACAGATACACCACACCGTGCACAAAGCCATGTTCATCATGATCGGCTTGACGAACCCACTTTGCTCAACCCAAGGAGTGATAAATTTACTGAACCCATATCCCCACAAATTCTTATTCACTGTGACCGAAACGAATATCGAGCCTGCAACGGGCTTGTAGCTATCGACAGCGTAGGTACTGGCGATGGCTGGAAGACACGCAACCTGTATACCAGCGGCAGTATAGCCAATGATTACAATTGCCTGCGATGGTGAGATTAGCCGTTCTGTGTTAGAAGGGTAAACGACTTACCCGCCAGTCCCATTTATACTCATATCCAAACGCCACAACAAAATTGCCAATAATCATAATCACAGTATAGACTGCTATAGCTGGAAGACGCATCTCCGGCTCGCGAATTCCATTGTTCTTGCGAGTGGCTCTCATCGAGATCCAATCTGAGAACGGACCATTGGTTGCTAGCCCAAGAAATGCTCCAACCACAATAGCAAAGTTAAAGAAGCCGATGGTTTGACTGTTGAAGTTGTACGGGGGCTGCGCAAAGGCTTGACTCTGCGTAAGATTCAATGTCAAGAAGCAGCTTGAGGACCAAGACACAATAAAAGCCGCAAGTTCAACAATAGGAAATGACAACAGCTTCCAGGGAATCCAGAAGCTATTAAGGAGCGACTTGAAGGTAACACCACTCGGCTGCCATAGCTTGAATTGCTGCTTCGAGGGAGCACCTCGGTGCAGACATGCGTCTTGGTCAGAAGCCGCTTCCACATGGATATTCTCTTTCTGTGATATTTCGATCTTGTCATCGCCCCCTTCATCAACCTTTTGGCCAGGGCCTTGTCCCGCGCGTTCCTCGTCGGGGTGAACACGGTGCCATTTTGTCTCGGGGAAGAAGAATATTTGCAGGATGAGTACGAGGCCTAGGAGACCGACGTTCAGCCAGAAAAAGCTGCGCCAGCCGACGTGCTCGGCCATTGAGCCGGCTAGGATAGGACCGACCTGTATAAAGTGAGTGGATGCTCTTCTAGCTGAGGGTGGGTCTCATTACCATAAGGGACCCAAAGTATGCTGTGAAATACAGGGTATTATAACCGCCACGCTCGTGGAGGAATGTAATATCCGCGATAATCTCAGGTTGAGAAGTCTAGTTGAAACCGTAAACATTAGAGTGTTCGAATAGCGAGATTTAGGAACACATACCTCTGCGGGACCAGCACCAAATCCATTGACTATGCATGCGCCCATATAGCTGCCGTATCCAGTTGCCGTTGCACGCCAGACATTACTGAGCAGGCAGACGAGGGTTGAGAATATCAGCACAGGTCGTCGACCATAACATGTTTGAATGGGGATCCTGTACCGCTCGGCTGTAAGAAATGTCATCTCTTGAGGCTAGTGGATGGGTCTTTACCAGAAGAAATTACTAAACCCTAGCACTAGAATGCAAACTCCGGTGCATTGCACAACACTAGGGAGGTCCGAGTTGAGTGATTCCATTAATTGAGGGAACATGGGTGCAAGGGCCAGAGGTCCCATGCCCTGACTGAAGGATGTCAGCGTCGCAATGGTCATCACGCTGGTCTTCCAAAACGGGCTCCAGATCTATTTAGCGCGCCGTGTCAGAAGTTAACTTGTTGCCTTTGATACACGCCTGATACTATTCAACATACCAAGGGATCATGGGGATCCTGTGAAGGCTGGGGCACAAGAACCCGGCCGGATTTGGCTGAGGACCTCACGAAACGATGCGTGCCCACATCGGCCATGATCTCCGTGCCTGGATAGATCGTCGTTCCCAGCTCCTCCTCGAGGCTAGAGGAAGGGCATCAGTTGAGACGAAATTGAGCTGGGAATGGCCATGCCTACTGATGAAGAGCCTATCCGAGAGAAATCTTTAGTTTCGCAACTCTCCCAGCGCTGCTGGGCATTACTCACGCGTTCATTATAGTTCATCTCCATGGTGGATCAATTTGCCCTTCCAGCAGTACCACTAGTAATAAGCTGCTTCTTGCAAGATTTCGAAATTCTGGCTCGATTTGTTAGGAGCTGCACCACCCAGGACACAATCGGGTTCATATATGTTCTAGCTGGAGGAGCGTAGCCCTGTCTCTGCGGAATTGAGCCGCTGGTGTTTTCGTGCCATTTTCTATTGTTGCAGAAAATACAAATAATAACTGACGAAGCTGCGGTCTGCCTAATTAAAAATCAGCCGAAGAGTTACGGCTACTCGGCCGGGTTTGGTAGATGCGAATGCGTGGGGAACCTCCACTCGCTCGAGCCATTGCCGCGGAATATGGTCGCTGATAGGATTGTGAGGTCTCGAAGCTTCATTCGCTGGAGCAGGGTGAGGTGGAGGCGAATTCTGAAGGGCCTGCTCCCAACGCAAGTATTCCGCTTCTGCAGCCGCCGATATGAGCGTCCCTCTGTGTCCGACATACCCCTTCGAGTAGGTTGTTGTACCTCGCGAATCATGCAGGTATTGTTGAGCATTCAGGTTTGCTTTGTTGTCAGCTTGCCAATCTATAGCTCAGGCTTGAAATATATACCTGATCAGCATTCCCCGTCCAGCCGGTGGAAATGCTGTTCCAGTGCAGCGGTCCATTTCCGCAGCGGGTTTACTTGGTGAGTGGTCCACTGCTGATGCTGCATGGTTCTTATACTGCGATCCCCAGCGACAGTCGTGAATCTGAAATGTGACGACCAGTGTTTTACTTGACTTCTCTAATATGAGTTCCACGACCGAGATTCCCCATTTTGATATCCCCACTCACTGTAAAGCTGGGGTTGTTATTAATGAGGGGCCTGACTTTCATGTTGAGGTGCAGATGGTGCCGGTCCCTGAGCCTGGTGAGTATTTCTATCGCTGTCTGTATGTCCGAAGATGGATAGGACGGTTAACATATTTCATTAGGACCCGACGATGTCCTGATTCGACTCAATGCAACCGGGATCTGCTCGTCCGACATCCACATGATGAAAGGCGATCTCGGGGTGCCACCAATGTCGACATTCGGCGTGCGATCTCCAGGCCACGAAGGCGCCGGTGTCGTTGTCAAAGTCGGCGCAAATGTCAAGAACTTCAAGCTGGGCGATAGGGCAGGCATCAAACCGATCACTGATACTTGCGGGTCTTGCGCCATGTGCTGGGATGACAAGGAGACATATTGCAAGGCAGCCATCCACACTGGTCTAATGACAGCTGGTGAGTAGACTAAATATCAGCTCCGGGAGCGGGGAATTATTCTTATATATCTACAGGCACGTATCAGCAATACATTGTGTCTCCCGCTCGATACACGTCGCCTATTCCAGACGGCGTCCCGGATGAAGTCGCCGCACCGATTATGTGCAGCGCAAGCACGATGTATCGCTCACTAACTGAATCGAACCTTCGCGCTGGATCACGGGTGGTTTTCCCGGGCGGAGGAGGTGGCGTGGGTATCCAGGGCATACAGCTTGCCAGAGCAATGGGAATGCGGCCTATAGTCGTGGATACAGGTGACTCCAAGCGTGAACTATCCCTGAAAATGGGGGCAGAGGCGTTTATCGATTTCAAAGAAACTGATGACCCTGTAAAAGCGGTGATTGAGGCCGCGGACGGAGTAGGTGTCCACGGTGTCTTCGTCACTGCACCTGCAGCTTATAAAACTGCGGTCTCCTATACTGGTGAGAGAATTGGGGCTATTATCATGTGTATCGGGATGCCACCTGCTGGTTCGACGACCCTAGGAGCGGATCCCTGTGAGTTTATCTTCAAGAATCTTAGTATCAAGGGGTCATTGGTGGGGACTCGGAGTGATACGGCCGCTGCGTTGAATTTTGCGAAGCGCGGTTTGCTACAGCAGATTTCTGAGGTTTATCCTATTAATCGCCTGCCCGAGGAAGTTGAAAAGCTGCGCAAGGGGCAGGTGGCAGGGCGGGTTGTGGTCAATTTTAACTGGGAGGAGTAGCTTGTATACAAGACATAAGAATAAAAATGGCATATTATTTTCAAACCTAGTCCCTTCTTATCCTACCTCATTACCTTATGGACGAAGGCGAGCACATCTCACTTCCGTAATATAGACCTAATTGATGGCATGACCTGAGGGCCGTGATAATTAGAAGTATTTATAAGTTTGGATAGTGGGTGCAGAATATTCCTAACCTCACGAGGACCGACACATAAGGAAATAGGAGGATAAAAGAAAGTGTTTAACTAAGAGGATGGACAGTTCTGCTTCACCCACACAGGCTAACATCTTAACAGGTTTGTAACTGCAATGACCCAGCGACGCGGCATGTTAGTAGGCGATGGCCGTGAAGAAAGCTAAAGGCTAGAGAGCTACTAATTTGCTGCTCCCACCAGTAAATGGAGTTGAGCTTGGCTGCGACGCAGACCTGTCGACAGGGAAAGTCGAATTCCATTCTTTGTCGTATTGGTAAGGAGATGCTAGGTTCGCTCCTGTCTGGTTATTATACGCCAGCCTAACCAATGTATCTTCCGTTAGGTTGTACAACGGCTACCCGTCCTTGTAGCTTTTCAGTTCTTCCTTGGGATCCTTCGCAAAGGCTGCCTAAGCTCCCCTGACATACTTGCCAGTAGAGATCTGTTCAGGCGTCTGATTAGGAATTCCAGGACCTTGTGGAATATAATCGAAGACTGCAAGCACATCAATGATATGCCAAGTTCCACAGTCCGGATACGTCGAGAGCTGTATATCAGGCCAGACACCAAAGTAACGATATCTCCATGTAGGGGCATTATGCGAGATGCTGATATTGGCTCTCTCGGGAACAGAACATATGGAATGCTCGTCGACACTATCCCAGTACGCCTGTGAATGGGAGACGGCACTAGGATCTGTCAAACCAAGGGCGATGGTAAGACCAGGTTCATAGTACTTAGTACCGCTGATGTGCCCATTGCCCTTGTATGACTGTGGAGGTGCAAATCTCAATTCTCCAACTGGTGGCTCGGCGAATGGAATACCGAGATACTCAGACACTCCAGTAGTATTGGGGGCTGCGTGGCCAGAGACCATACGACTAGTTGTATTAACCGTTGGAACCTTCAAGTTACCTTCTCTTGGATACAGGACTTGTTCTGTAGCAAGAGAATAGCCTAGCAAGGTGTTTCCGAGAGTAATTGACTTCATTTTCCCTGTGCAGATTGTGATGAGACACTGAGAGTCAAGAGACGGGACGGCAATAGAAACTGAACTGGAGCTGGACAGCTGTCTTCTCGAGGTAGGGTGATATTCCACCGCAGACAACAGCGCCTACCCCAGCATGTACTAATAACTGAGCTTATGTTAATAGAATCCTGGTTGCATCCGTAAGGCGGAACTGTGTCATGGAGCTCGCGCGAGACAAATGTCGGAAATATTCCGTCATATATTAACTTCCCCATGGGGATTACTCCATACACATTCATTTCTAATCCGTGGCACTGCTCTAGCTATGAACCTGCGTAAAGTTCGGCTAAACCTCGGATGGACAAGTCTAGGTCATCTGAATGCAGAGTTGTGCCGGCGGTTGCTCGCCCAAAGATACCCCTGTCCAGCTTCCCGTACGCAGAGTATCGAGCCAGCCGGTCCGAAAGATGATCAGCCGTGGAAAGTTTCTGAAATGATAGCTACTCGGAGACCTAACATAGGAGGATAATGTAGATCCCGGGCACGGCGTATACGTGGATATGCTCCAATAGTGTATTCAGCCGTTGAAACATGTAGGTATGTTTCAGTCCTTTGAATCTGTCCGAGAAAATAGCTTTGCACTTGAAGCCGAACAATTTCCAATGGATGCCGGATATCTGGCACGTTTTATCTGCTAGGAGCTAGATAATTCCCAGGCCTATAAACCTGGTCTACGGTTACTCCTCATTTGTGTGCCCGGAAGCAGGACTATTTTTAACAGGCCTAATTAGACAGCATGTTATTTGTTTCTACTATGCGATTCTTCTCTCACTTTATTGTTTCGATGCGTTTCAACACACCTCTCTCTTTGGCCCGCGAGTTTAATACGGCATAAAAGATTGCAGATATACATCCAGGAAATGGGGGCTATTGGTATTGGCAGTCTCGATCGTTCCTCTCCCCTTCCACCTCGCAATCCATATTTTGATACATATGTACAAGTGATGATAGCCCTGGCACTGGTTGAGCTGAATCATCTTCCAAAAGCACTGGCCAAGTTATCGGAAATATATTGGATCGGTTTAGCGCGATATGTGTCGGGCGTCGGAAATAAAAGGTCGGTCGTGTTGGCATCGAACGTCATCAGCTCGGGTTTTTTGAGACAATACGAGGGCCAATAAGGTTCATTGCCAGCTATGCGAAGGTCAGTGTACAGGACTATGAAGGATTTAATGCAACCAGGTAGTATCGAAGGCTGAAGGCATGGAAGCTTACCATCAACGCCGTTGGGGTCGCCATCAACAATGAAGTTAACCCAATATCTCGACATGAGGTCTGAAACATCCTTGTAGCTTTGGGGCGTGTTGGCAAATGGCGATTCCGGATATCCAATACCCAGAATGTTGTAGAACATGAATGCGACCTCTGTGAAATGAGATGCTCCACTTGATAGAGGAACCCCATTGGGCCTGATATTGAACATGTATCCCCAGTTTGGGACGTTGTGGTCGGTCAGGATTTGGCTGGTCAAGCGGCGAGGCGCATGCCACATCACGTCACTGACAAAGGCAGAGATGCGTTTATATTGAGATCCCAGCGATGCAGATGGTCGGCCTTGCAATGTCGACGGAATCCCAAGCTCAGGGATATCCGGATACAGTGCTGCGATCTGGTGCAGGGTGGCATTGTCAGAGGTCCGTTCTCTGACCCTGGCAAAGAAGTCCTCGTCTGTGTTGACGCCCGTGATGGAAAAGATCGTGCCTTCATCGTGATTTTGGCCATGCAACACCGGAACCCTAATGAAGCGCCCCGCAAGCAGCGCCTCTCGAGCATTTTCCCGGATGAAGTCCCCGTCGATCTCCATGCCCCACGATGGAATCGAGGCTGTCACGTTGCTGTTGAAAACGGTGACGAGGGTTTCGGTGGGCACGGTACGAAGACACGCCAGAGTGTCGGATGCTCCGCTGCAGTTGGCAGCCCTGACAATGGGGTCGTAGTAGCGGTCCCATTCTGCAGGGGTGTTGTACCGATATGGGTTGATGGGACCTCCGCTTTCTAGCATCACTCCTCGGAACAGACCTTGATCCCGACCTCCATACGCAATCATCTGGGCACCCGCACTTTCGGCTCCGGCACTCTCACCCCAGATGGTGACCTTGGAAGGATCTCCACCAAACGCGGCAATGTTTTCCTGGAGCCAGCGAAGCGCCAGGTGCTGATCTTTGTAGCAGAGATTCCCAACCCCGGACTCCACGACGGCCGAGCCGTACATGAAGCCAAACAGTTGCAGCCGGTAGTTGATATTGACCCCAATAAACGGCTTACCGGCCACCACGGACTGTTGCACAATAAAGGACATGTTGTAGTTGGGGTCCTGATTCGATCCTCCTGTATGGCCGCCGCCGTGGATCCACACACCCACCGGCAGTTTGTCTCCTGGTCTAGTGCCACTGGGTCGTACGACGTTGAGATTCAGGCAGTCCTCGGAGTAGGTAATGCCTGGAGTTGTAGGCGAACCTAAGTTGTGGCATGCCGGAGAGAAAGTGGTTGCGTTGGAACTTCCGCCCCATGACGTGTTGAGCGAAACCGGGTTGCGGAGGCGGAGATCTCCCACTGGGGGTTGGGCATAAGGGATGCCCAGGAAGAAGTCTTGATCGTACTTGACGTTGTAGTAGCCGGTGAACGTGCCATTCCTGACTGAAGCTGTCGGTGCTGCATCTTGTCTGACTTTCAATGCGCTTGCACTGGCCCCATCATGGAGCACGGCTGCGATGAGCGGAAGACACAGGAAAGGTGACCTCATTTTGCTGTAGGCATCCCCAAGGCCGGTCTGCCTGCACTGGGGAGGGTCCAATATATGTAGGTAGCGGCCGTTAGATGTGCCCCGGACCATGAATGATATGGACCGTCGGCGCTTCTTCGGATTGAATCATGCCAAGACGTGGGCTAATTACATTGTCTGCAAAGCTGACGACAATCTGGGTCATGCACCGCTCGTTTCACTGGAGGCCAAGTTAGGGTTTACGTTCGGCCTCCACATTCGGGTGCTCTGGGCTGTCACCCACCTGCAGTAGCGCTGGCGATCTTAGCTTGAGAGTGTGGATTCCTCTGGATTGGCATCTAGTGCCAAGAAGTATATCGAGCAAGGAATGGACATGACATTCAGGTTTTTATCAAACATCGATGCCTTTAGGCAATTCGGCTGAATATACTCGTACCATTGCGGACGCCACTGAAGCCCCAGCGGATCTGCGTAGCCATAGTAATTCTGACGTCCAAGTCCTTTGCGAAAGCCCAAGGCAAACCACTGTCGCGCTAGAAAGCACGCCCAATCAACATAGCATCGACTTCATCCTTATTAAAGATCTTAGCAACAACACCGCTGTTGGTTGTGCCGACTGCAGACATAAATATCTTGTCTCTAACAGCCTTCTTTACAGCTGTCGCGAATGGTACCGGGAAGCCAATACTGGGTGTTACTTTCTGAGTGACGTGGATACCACCGCTGCTGATATTACTTAAATTATTCGCACCCTGTACAGCGAGGGCCTGGGAAAATCCTATTATATCCTATTATATCCTGCAGCTTCCAGCTATCTTTATCCCGCACGCTAAACTCAGCAATTGAACAATGTCTCCGGTTCTTTTATTAAAGATGGTGAAGGTGTCTAGTAAATAAAGAAGCTAGTAGAGAGACTAAGCATATAATAAAATATAGTTAGTCCGGACGCCTAAGTAATATACTTTTATATAGCTAAGGAAAATCTCTGTATAATCTATTAGTAAGTTAGTATTTACTACTCTCTCTTTATATAGAAGCTCCTTGCCTAATTATAAAGAAATAACAGTATATATACTGCGGAGCTTGTAGGGGTAGAAAATGTTTTCTATTATACTTACTGGAATCTATTATAGTAGGATATTCTTAGATTATATCTTGCTTTTTAAGAATTTATTAAACAGTAAAGGGACAGAGTAATCGCCTGAATATATAAATTTACAGTAATAACTAAAGACTACTTTATTAATTTCGCTGTTTAAGAGTGGTTTAAGTATCTTCTACGGAAAAGATCTTACTAGTACCGCATAGATTAAAAGCCGCTTTCAGTCCTTACTAATAATAAACTTAATAATACCTAATTACAATATTCTGGACTATTCAGCTTGATAGACTATACTTGGGTGATATAAAGAATCTTATATATAATACTCAAGCTATATTTTTGTATGCAATGTCAGTAGTAAGAGGGATTTACTTAGCTGAGAAGTAGTAATATAATAAGCCTTCTAAAGTCAGTCCTCTTATTAAGGGAGTTTGTCTCGTTGATAAAGGAACTTAGAGGTACTTTATAGAGATCCAGAGAGCACAGCTGTTGACTTATAATAAGATAAACCAGCTGCTTCCCCAGCGAGTAACTCATTTCGGCTAAGTCCGTCCGGTAGGTTAATCGAATCATTGTTCACCGCAGTAAAGTGGTCCCACCTGTTAATACAGTAAGTTTATCCTTCCAGTAGGGTTATCAAGAGTTATAATATGGTAGGGCGATTACGCATTGATACTCCAGTAAACTAGCTGCTCCGATGTTAACGAAAGCTTCTCGCTGCGGTAAACACTGGAATGTCAATATCATCAACTTAGGGGTATAGTAACACACTGATTAATGATTTTATTAATTATATAAATAATATTAACATCTTAGTCTTTATTAGTGTCATCAATTATAAAGGCCACTGACATTAAATATCTACAGCTAACTGCACCGACCAAGGGTTCAATTATCTGAAGGTCCCTAGGCATTCCCGCTCTTGCAGACTTCACAGGACTTACTAGCTAAATAGAGAGGATGGATGGCATTCATGGTCATTATCCACCCGACACGGGCGATTGCTGGATGTCTACTGGGGAGTCGTATGAAGTCACGAGGGAGGAGTTCAGCGTGCAATCAGTCCCTGGCGGAAAATAAGACTGCGGCTGGGCCGCCTACTACGCGCACGCACTGCAATGGCAAGACATGGACGCGCTATAGTAATAAATATATCTATCTGTGTATGTTGGCGGTTAGTACGCAGTATTGCGTGCAGTTGACTAGTGCGACGTCTACGCCGCGTGAGTTCTGTTATGTTCTACTTCTTCCCTGACCTACCCTCTTATGGATCGTTTATTGGGGTACTTATGCTTAGGGGATTGGATAGCGACGGAGTATTCGATGTGTCAGGAGCCGACGGTGGAAGGAACTTGGAGCTTGAATTCATCAAGTACACTCTTCAGCTGTGTGTGATATATATATCATGGGTTTGAGTTGACAAATGCTCAACGTCATACCCTGGCAGGATCCATATTGTTGCAAGTCAACGACAGCCTGAGAAACATCCTATTGATAAACCGATTGGTCAACCAGTGACCGTCGTAGGGCGGATCAGTCATGAAGATTCGTGAAATTCTAGTTTCACATTAATATGCATGCACGCTTGCTAAATAGTATATTCCGCAGGAATAAAAACAAACACTTACTTGCGCTCATCATGCATATAATCAAAGGTAGCGCGAGCCCGTAGGATGAACGAGTCCAGAACCACACGGATATACTCTTTCCATTCATCTTGCATGGACGGAATCTGCCCAGCCGGGTACCCAGCCTGTGCGTGCCATCTGTCCCAGGTGCCGAAGTGGTCATAGATCGCTTCGTATGTCGCGCAGAATTTACCCCATACTTCCTGATCGTTGAGATAGTTTATGATCATGCCTAGATGGAAGAAATGGTGAGCGGTGAAGCAGAGGATTAGTGGCTGTGGAACGTATTCAGTGAAGGCTTACCCATTTCTTTAAGAGACTGCAGCTGCTCATCTTTTTCCATTAACGTGTATTTGGTGTGGTCTGTTGGCTCGTTGCCTGTAAACATCTGGAGCGAGGACACGTTAACCTTTACCACGAAAACAGGTGTAACGGCGTTTAGGAACTTACGCTGCCCTTTTTACCGTTTGGCCTTGCGAGCATAATAGTCAGTCGGTCCAGACGGGTTATGCTCCCCAGCTCAGACAGGAGGAGGTTCATAAACGAAGTTGGGCTTCCGCCCGCCGCTGGGGCCCTGCCAAGCAGCCAGGGGTAGGCAGGACGCGCCCTTAGAAAATACTCCCTTGAATCCGCACACGAGAACTTGGAGCTCGCGCTGGCTGGGGCTGGTCTCTGGTTCTTGATCTTGCCCTCATTGAGCCATAGGTCGAAGAAGTCGCCAATGAGCTGGCCCTCAAACACATGCTCGGCTGAAATAATTGTCAGCTTCTTCTATAGCCAGCAAGGGAAGGAATTCATACTCTGGTAATTCGCTCTTATCTGGGTTGGGTTGCCATTGTTAAAGACCCATCTAGTGTCGTGCCTGGTCCGGCCTGATACAGCCCAGCTGGAGCAGCTGTCAGAGACATTGCCCCAGTAGCGAGAGATAGAATCCCACGCGCCATTTTCGATCCCCTCCCAGCCGTAGCTATGAACGCTGGGAAATGCGGGATACCGCCAGTCGCGGCCCAGCCCAAAGCTGCCCCCGCAGGCCATCACCTTCTTGGTGGTGCGGGTCGCCTTGCCATCGACTCGAGGTTCTAGAACATGCAGGTCTTTCTTTTCTAGGTCATCTTTCTCCTCTTTCTCCTCTTCCTCTTTTTTCTCTTCTTGCTCCTCCCCTATTTTCTCTATCGTATCCCGCCGTCGGGTCGATACATGTTGTATTGGCCCAGGGTAGATTCCATCGGGCCTGTCGCAAGTTATACAGTTTGGAATATCCCAGAAGCCATGTTGTATATCCATATTGATGCAGCCACAACACGGGGTATGGGACGGGTCAGAAAGGATCTCGCACGTGTGGCAGGCACCAGGCCTGCATGGGAAGACTGCATTTTGTCCCTGGAGGATCTCGGTCGGGGGTCGCCAATTCCAGTAATCTATGGGGCTTACAGGCCGATTCCCATTGTATCCCCAGCCGGGCATGTCAAAAATGATGGTCTGGCGAGGGGAAAGGTCCTGGCTCCGCGACGCTTCCTCTGCCAAGGTTACGTTGCTGTCGGGTTGCTCCTCGGAATTGAGATAACAGACGCTACCGCGCGCGGGAGATTGCTATTTGGCTATATGTTAGTATAGATGGCTAAGGGGTACAGGAAGAAATACCGCATCGTATACTAGTTCAATGTCGGTCTCGTTCTCCCCCCAGAGCAAGCCCTGACTGTGGACGCTTAGTACCTATACACGCACGACGATCGCAGCAAAGTTAGGAAGCCTACATATTTTTCGCTCCTTGATAAACGTTTGTTACAACGTCGTACTCGGTGCACGACTGATCATAGCTTGTGGGGTAGAATGAAAACTGGGTCTGCGTGTTGTACACCAACGACAACTAGGCCAAGTCAATATATCGGTTATCCGCTGAAGGGTGCGATGGTGTTTACTCACATCTAGCGGTTCTGGCCTCCAATCCCAAAACGAGGTGCTCACTTTCAACCCGAACTTGATGAATGTCCCCAGGGCAATCTTGCCACCGACTCCGGGACTGGCGTACAGTACATCACTATCGGAGATAGAGATATTGTTCAAACTCCGAGAATCGAAGTTGTCTCCGGCGTTTGACTCGTCGCTCGGAAAGATGACCGGAGAATCCCCCATGTTTCCCAGGTCGGTGACCACACGCGCGGTGAGGCGTCCGTCGAACGGAGCAGCACTCTGGCCAAAATCGTTGTCGTCTGTGTCATTAAACGTGGCCATCTGATACGTGAGCTGGACGTAAGGGTCAAACGAGGCAGTGTTGGCCCTCCTCCCCGCGGTAATGGTTTGGCCCGTCAATTTGATCTCTGTTTCGTCGCTGATGGCAGGGTTGCCCTTGCCTGCCGACGATATATCGACCGTTCCAATACCTCCAATACCGTACGTGATATCCATGGTGCCGGTGAGTTTCAGGAACCCAGATGCTTGTCTGACGATGAAGCCATCATTGCGATTGTTCATCGTCCCGATCATCGAGAAGCCGTAGTAGAGATTTGCATCAATGTGCCCGTCAACATAAGCACCAAACCCTTCGCCGAACCGAAGGTTAGTACCGTGCGGACAGTCTTCCTCCGCCTGCCAGAACAGCGGCGCGTCAATCACCTCGTGAATCCTCGTGGCAAGCTCGGAAGAGTACGCGAACTCCGTGCCCTCGTATTGGCTCCTCCAATGAGAGTGTCGAGGGCCAAAGAATCTCTTCTCAAGATTGTCCGTTTGGATCCCAGGCGAGTCGACAATCGAACCCCAGTATCCCGGCAGATTCGAGTAGTCTAGACGAACGCTGGTGTTGTTGGTGTCACGCCGCATAAGACCAATTTTGAAGTCGAAAGAAAACTCAAAGACTTGAGAGGTTGGACTTCGTTTGGCAATGTGTTCTGGTACGTACTGATCCTTTGACAGGTCTAGCGACAGTGCCCTGGCAAATGTATTCGGAGCGCAGTCTTCAGGCATTTCGACGAGCGTCCCCTCCACGCCTCGCTGCATCACCCGGAAGCAGCCCGCCAGATCATCGCTGAGACAAACTACCCTTGCTGTGTGGATCTCGTCCTTCGAGTCGTTCTCGTTCACGCTTGCGGGACAGTTGATGAAGACAAACGGGTCTGGGAGGCCATCTCGCTTGCGCAGTTGCGTCACGGCAAACGAGTCTCCAGCAACGAGCAAAAAGCCAAAGGATGCGTCGCTGGGATCCGTCATATCTCCGCCGACGGTGCTCAGACCCCAGGTTGGTACGGTGTCGTCGGGCGGCAGGTACTCCGTCGGGAAAAGATTTTCTAGGTCCACCAGAGTAAATAGACCGTCCACGTTGTTGAGGGAGTCTGGGTCGACGATGGATCGCAGTGCAGTGAGGTAGCTGTCGTCGAGGTCGATAGCCCAGATCATCAGGCCGGAGAGACCAATTCTCTTCGCGTAGTCAATCTTTGCCGCGAAGGTGGTTGCATCGTCGTAGGAGACCCAGCTATTGTCCGCATAGACAAGATACTGGACAGCCGCCTCCTCGTCCAAGTGTGCCGTTGCGCCTGAATTCTCCAGGAGCTCCATAATCTCCATGTAGGACAGGATACCGGGCGTCGCTGTGCACCGACCCCCTGCTCCAGGGCCCTCGAATGGACAGCCCGGCTTCCAGCAGGAGCCCGATGATAGCTGGAAGGTTCGTCCGTAGAAGCCAATGCCTAGCACTATGGACGATGGGTCCACATCCACGCGCCAAAATAGATCAAGGGCGAGGTCAATCTCCGTCAGGTTAGTGTGGGCGAGGATTTGATTGCCGATGGGGTTTTCGCTGTCCCAAATGCCGTGCAGGTCATACGACATGAGATTCACCCAGTCCACATACTCCATCATGGCTTTGAGGTCGAAGTGGCGAAGATACCAGTATGACGTTGGTGCAGTAAAAGTGACAAGGTAGTTCCGTCCACTTGCGGTGATGGCCTCCTGCAGCTCCTTGAGCAGAAGAGTGTAATTCTCTCCATCGACCATCGAGTCCGAACCACCACGATCATCGGCACCAGGGTACTCCCAGTCGAAGTCAACCCCATCGTAGCCGTACTCGGACATGAACCCAAGCAGGTTCTGAATAAAAGTGGCTCGGTTCGCTGCGGTGGACGCTAGTGTAGGGAATATGGCCTGCCACGGACCGGGGTCGCTGAACGTCCAGCCGCCTAGGGCGATCATGATTTTAAGACTTGGATTGCGTGACTTGAGGTTGCCGACCTGTTTGTACACATCGGCGGACAGGCCGTCCATGTTTGTGATTTGGAAAGCACTGTTAATGTAACCGAATGCGATGTTGAGATGCGTAAGCAGATTGACAGGGATCTCGCCAGCAGACATTGTCCCACAGCTGCGCTGAGTACTCCAGCCCTCCCAGTATCCAATCACCCTCTGCTGGGGGTTGGTAGTCTGGGGAGAGGGCTTGGGCTGATCGCAGTTTGACTGGCAGCCGTCGCCGCAGAAGTCCGCCGTGGTGCCGCAGAAGCCGTACTGCGAGCAACAGACATTGAGCGGGCAGCCAGCGTCGGGAGTTGCTGCGAACTCGCCGCACTCGGCCGTTGCAACGCAGTTTGACTGGCAGCCATCACCGCAGTACGTTGGGCCATAGCCACACCAGCCGCTTTCACCACAGCAGGCTCCGTTGGAGCAGGGAGAGTCGGGACCGCAAGTGTAGTCTCCTCCCTGGCTGTCGACAGCAGCGACCTTGGCGCTGAGGACACTGGCTCTCTCATCGAGACCGGGAGGGTGGCTTCTCTGGGCATGTTTGTGGTGCACCCCGTGCCTTCCCGATGCAGCAATCAGCGCGGGGAAGAACAAAAGACCAACAATGCCTTGTTTCGACAACAACATTATTAAGAATATGGGCAATCATGCCCATGAGGGAGGAAAATAAAAGAATGAACTGGTTACTCCAACCTGAAACAGAATCTGTTGACTCGACCTTTTATAACAATGCCGGCCAGCGACAACCGAGGCCAGCAGGCCTGTTCGGATGGATAAAGGCGCTCACCTCTGTGCGAGAACAATACACTGGTCGCTTGGCACTTTAGAGACAATTAAACTCCTGGCTCGCACTCGGATGTAACCACATGGGCCCACATTTTGGGGCTAATGCACAGTGCCTGGGACAAAGCAGCCTACTGCAAGCCTATCACCCAATAGCTGCAGGAACAGAACCAGTGATCAGACCACAGGGCCCACAATCACAGGCCCTTAAACAGACCCTGGTGATCTGGGCGGTTGCAGAAAGCCCTAAGTCTTCTTGGCAGTGCCGGCCACAGCGGACTATACGGCTAGTGGAAGAAGTCCAACACGCTTCCTATCGAACTACACTGCAGCTAGCATCCTAGCACTGGTACTGTCCAGAGCGACTTCGGAAATTCCCCGGGGTCTGTGCTGCGGATGACTCGGATGACCGTGCTCGTGGTCGCATTTCGCATCTTCGTTGGACCGAGGAGTTGAGAATTAATATGCTGACTGTCTCTTTATTCCACCATAAATGCCCTTCACCCCACTACCGGGAATTCACCATTTCCAGTTGACCATCACCATGAAGAGGACACTCCTGCTCGCCGCAGCCTATCTGCTCCGGTCTGCAAATGCGGACTGTGCTGTATACGCCGTCCAAGCCGGGGATACCTGCGTCAGCATTGGCCGGTCAACTAATGCAACGTATGCGCAGCTTCTGGCTTGGAACTCGGAAATCAACATTCAATGCTCGTATGTTCCCGTGTCGTCTAGCAATAATGATTCTGGCCTAGCTTATATTTGTTCTCTAGGAACCTCGGGAGTCTCACCGGCTCGGAGCTGTGCGTGAGCAATCCCTTGGGCAATTATGCAATCCCTACGAATACCTTGGGCAGTCCCGAGATTGTGACAACAGTAGCGTATGTTCTCATGCACACGGTCGGTACTATATATTAATATCTGTAGGCCCGCCCCGTCGCGAACACCAGACGACACAAACTCGAACTGTGGCGAGTACTATCTTGTAGTGGCAGGCGACGATTGCGGGACTGTGACCACCCAATTCCAAATCACATTGGACGATTTGTAAGTCCTCATATCAAGCAAGAACACAGGAAGCTGACCGTCCAGCCTCTTCCTCAACCCACAAGTATGGGACAACTGCACCAACCTCATGAGAGACTACTATTACTGCGTACGCCCAGTGGGATACATTACGACGTACCCTGGATACGGCGGGTCACCGACGACAGAACCATTCGTGCAGACTCCCTCGACTCCGGTCCCGGAGAACCCGCTCGCAAACTATTCTTCCTCGCAGCCAGTGATCCCAATCGCAAATAAGACGCGGCTTGACTGCTACGAGTGAGGACCCCCGCCCTGGGAAGGCTCTAATCCACTGACCTCACCGCAGCTACATCACATTCGACAACATTACCGAAAACGAGGCCGCCAACTGCTGGAACCTCGCTGGAATAGTCGGAGGATCTCCCGAGGTCAACCTCACTCTCTTCCACAATACAAAAGCGCGAACTAACAGAGACACCAGGAACTCATCCTCTGGAACCCCTCCCTAGCGGAAAACAGCACTAGTATCGGGCCACCCGCCACAATAACAACCAGCAGCGTCACCCGAACGATAACCAGCAACCCCTACGCGTACCCCTGCACATTGTCCGAAAGCACCTCCTACTGCGTCGCCGTCGCCTCCACAACAACAACAAGCGATGGCCAAGCGTCAGTCATCGCAACGCCAGTCCCACGCGCCGCAGGCGAAATCGCAAACTGCACCCAGTGGTTCCATGTCGAATCTGTCCGTGATACCTGCGAGAGTATCCTCAACACGTACTGGCTTGCTTTTGAGGAGTTCTATGCGATGAACCCGTCTGTTAAGGAGGACTGCAGCGGGCTTGTGTTAGGGACATATTATTGCGTCTCGACGTATCCGGATGGTGTTCCGCCGGGTCAACCGGGCTGGACGGGGCCGACGTTTCCACTGCCTGATGAGACGGCGACAGCAACAAGTACGACGACGTCGACATCTGGTGTGTCTACGCCGTCCCCCGTCCAAACGGGGATTGTCGAAACGTGCAACGAGTTCTACAAGGTTGTTACAGGCGATACATGCTATGATATCGCAGTAGAGAACGATGTCGCGCGGTCGGATTTTTACGATTGGAATCCGGCTGTCAAGACGGATTGTACGGGGCTACAGGCTGATGTGTATGTATGCGTCGGGGTGCAGGCTCCCAGTAGCACCACCACTACAAGAATACCGACATCTGATGTCTCTACCCCTACACCCATCCAATCAGGGATGGTCACTACCTGCAGCGAGTTCTACTTCGTTGCCAGCGGCAACAGCTGCTACGACATTGCAGTCGACAACGGTATCGAACTAGCATCTTTCTACGACTGGAACCCTGCTGTACAAAGTGACTGTTCGGGCCTCCAAGCAAATGTATACGTCTGTGTGGGCGTTTCAGGTCGCACACCTACCGCAACAACAAGTATAGCGGCAATGTAGACAACGGCGATTTCAACACCCACACCAACGCAAGCAGGTATGGTAGACAACTGCGGGGAGTTTTACCTCGTGCAGGCGGGAGACGGGTGCTGAAATCGGGCAAATGAACAGGGGATTGCGCTGGGGGCCTTTTACGCGTGGAATCCGGCTGCGAAAGATGATTGTTCTGGGTTGCAGGCGGATGTTTATGTTTGTGTTGGTCTTGCATAGGTTTTTTTAAAAGAATATGGGAAAAGTAGAGAAGATAACCTCTTCTAATATGTGGAGTATAATCGATCTTAAAAACATACACCAGAATTCCAGGAGAATTCTCAATCTCCATACGAGAAAGTGCAAAATACGACTAGGTATCTAAGTACCGAGTACGCTCGATATCCGCCGCATCTCCACCCAACCCCCGCCCCTCCCCAATCTACCAGGGGATTAATATCCCCGATTCCTCCACTCGATCCCATCCATAAACGCATCCCTCACAACCCCAACCTCACCCACCGCATCACCCCCATTATAAAACGGATTCGGCCCATCCCCGTAAAGAAACTGACTAACCTCGCCGTCAAGCCAAATCGCATGCCCGATCTGGATATACATGGTAGGCTTCGCCACAGAAACGACTGGACGGATGGTAGGGTCGCGGCTGCGCCAGTCGAGTTGATCGCGCATATCCTCGAGGAGTTCGCGGTATGAGCCACCATGGTCGACGAAGTAGAGGAAGCCAATGTGGACGAAGCGGAGGGTGGGCGGGAGGGAGGAAAGGATGGCGATAATGTCGTTTTTGTCGACGAGGAAGTTTGAAAGGCTGAAGTGGCGGAGCGAGTGCCATTTTTCCGTGGGGAGGATTGTGCGTAAGGACACGAGTTGTGCGCGACCGCCACCGGCTTCTGGGACAGTGGTGTCGGATGCTGGGTCCTCCTCGACGTCTGTGGATAGGGCGATGTGTTTGAGGTCGTGGGCTTCGGCAAGGGCGCGGCGGAGGTAGCTGTTGCGGAAACAGGGCCAACCTGTCCACTCCTGGCCACGGACTGAAAGGGATAGGTCAAGGCGGGTGAAGCCAGGTCGGCGGAGGATCGTCACTAAATCGTCGTATTCGGGATTTGACTCTTCGAAAACACGGCAGTTTAGGCCTGTGTCAAGGGCGTGGGCATCTATTATCAGTTCTGAGACTCGATGCTCTGTGTAAGAAGCCAGGGCACGCGTTATGATGCCAAACCCGCGATAGTCCTTTTTGGTAGCTTCGTCCTCCCACGGCTGCGCTCTGGGCCTGTACGTCCCGCTACTGGAGACGCTGGGCCAACCTCGTGGGATGGGGTAATTAAACCCTCTGGGGAACGCGCGAATCATAGGCGTCTCGTACAACGGAGTGAAAATCCATCCATGCGCCGCAGGCGTAACAGTAACCCTCTTAAGCGCCGGAAACCGGCGAAGTCCATATTCCAGCGCCTGAGCGTCCTTGTTAAAGATGATAACCTCCTCCTGCTGTTGCAGTAGATTCTGGTAATACTGCCAGCAAATCCACAGAGGCAGCTCAGTGGCTGCTTGCTCCTCTGCAACGACGATCTGTTTGGGCATTTTGCCCCTGTCTAGATGTGCGAACTTGCGCATCTGTAGATCCTCCCTATTCTCTTTACATGCGTCGACGAACCATTGAAGACATCCGCTCTCCTTATCTATCCGGAGATCCTCGCGGGAATCGGCAATGTGGAACTCTCCGTATGGGACTTTGAGAAACCGGGCATCGTCCCAGATTATCTCCTTAATTCCGTGGCGGAATGTTTCGCTATCGGCGATGGCGCGAAAGACGGCGATGTTGAGCGGGTTTGCGGAGAGGAAGGTGCGGTCTAGTCGGAGGCGGACGGTGTTGCAGAGGGTTCTGCATGTAAGACGCAGGGTCTTGATGCCGCTGTTTGGTAGGTAGCCGGCGATAATTGCAATTATCTCCGTTGGGAGGGCTGCGAGGCTGCGAGCCATTTTACGTTTCAATCTTGGCGTGTGATGTCAAGAAAGGGAAGCAAGTGGCTTGATTGACGCGCAGTAAGACTATGACGGCTTTGGTGGGCTTTACTAATTGAGTTGCACCGCTCAGTTAACTTAGGCATTGCTGCCCTGGTAAGCGGGCCGCTTCAGCGGGATGTGGGGTTCCATGAGAACGTCACCCCAGGCTAGACAGACTCTATAGTATATTTTCTTAATATATAAGAGATAGCAGGTGGAGTAAGTAGAGATAATAACTAAAATTACTATATATATAGATATCAGTATAAGTACCAGCTATAACTAGTGTAAGGCACCAGGTCGGCGCCAAGGATCTAGCAACTATAAAGCAATGTCAACGTAGTAGTTATAGGAATACTAGCTTAGTTAATCAGAAGGCTTAATTTAGAATAGAATAAATTACTTAGAGATCTATAGAACTAGAGTATCTAAAGATTTTATATAGAACTATTAAAGAAAAGTCTCCGGCAGTGGTTTCTAGTAGGGATTTCTAGTATCTAGCTTAGCTAATCTCTAGTAGACATGCACAAGCCGCCCCGAAATCCTGAACCCGATCCGCCCCGAACCCGCATGGGTCCGGGTTCGGGTGACTAAGCAAGAACCCGCAGCGGGTTTTTACCCTTTTTGGAAAACCCGAACCCGAATGGGTAGAACCCGCAGAACCTGAAATAATATCATATAGCTTAGATAAGACTTTTTCTAGAATTTTTATATAGTTTTATATAGTTTAATACTTTAATATTCTATATCTTTTAACTAGAACTTAAAATATTTAAAGTTGCGTGATTTATTAAGGTTTTAAAAGATATCTTGGCAACCTGATTCAAAATATATATTTTGACATAGAATCTCTAGTGACCACTGACCACCTTTCTAAACTAAATATATTAATATTTAAAATAGCTATTTTTAGGTTCCTAAACTTATTTTTATATAAAAATTTTAATATTTCTAAAAATATATATTTTTAGAAAGGATTTAGGTTCTCAGGGTATAGAACCCGATCCTAAACCACTAGAAAATCATTTCCTAAGAGAGTTAGCGTAAGGATTATCATATCCTAATTAGGCCTAGTCTTATAATTTTGGGTAGAACCCGACCTAATCCGCCCCGGACCCGCTATGGAGCGGGTCCTGATTAGTCAAACCCGAACCCTCAGCGGGTTGGGGTGCCTGAGGCCTCAACCCGCCCCGACCCAACCCGTATGCATGTCTAATCTCTAGTTAGTAGGATTAAACTATTATATAGTTTCCTCTAGTAGATTCTTCTTAAATAGAAATATATAAAGTCTTAAAGTTTATAATATATTAATTTCTTAGTAATTAATAGTTCTAGAATTAAGCAGAGGCTAGTAGTTAATAAGCTAGTAGTTACTAACTTAAGATATTTTAAAGATACCTTAATAATAGTTTATAGAGATTATATAATATATATTATATAATATAGTCTTAATAATTATAATAATTCTCTTTTTTTAAAAAAAAAATAAGCTGTTCTTAGTCTATATATTAAATCTAAAATAATTAAATATAGAGCTATTATTTAATACTAATATAATAATTATTATATATAGTATTAAATAAAGCTTAAAATAATAATAATAAATAATATTTTTTAAAGACTTATTTTAGTTAAGTACTAGTTAGTCTCTAGTTAATAAAATCTTTATAGAATCTATAATTTTTTATAGCTCTTTAATTTTTTATTTTATATTAAATTACTGGCCTGTTTATTATATAATATTTATTAAAGTTTTTATATATAATATTAGTATTACTAATAATATTAGAATTATAAAAAATACTAACTATCTTTTATTTTTTTATAATTATTATAGATACCTGTTTATAGATATAGTATTATAATTTAAACTTCTTATTTTAGAATATATAGTATATATCTAATATAACTAAATAAGTTTATTTTCTAATTAATATTAGATTACTACTAGTTTATTTATTAAAATATAAATAGTTCTTATCTAAGTTTATAAGATTTTTTATTATCTTTATCTAGTAAGTATTTAGTTTTTATTTAATAGTAAAAGAATTATATTAATATAGAAAAATAGATATATATATATATATATATATTGTTTTTTTTATTTTTTTTTAAATATATTTTAGTATAAGATATAAGCTATCTTAATTATTAGAGATATATAATCTTAGTTTCTAATATAAAATTATATAAAATAATTTCTTATTTTCTATTTTTAAGTTATTACTAAATCTTTTTAATTCTAAAGAATTTATATTTATTTTTTTTAGTTAAGAGCTGTACTTGCTCTTTTATCTTTTTAAAATAAAAAATAAAATTTTTTTATTTAAGAAAAATATTAAGAATTCTATTATTTAAATAATAGTAAGTCTCTAGTCTATATTTTATTTTATTTCTAGGGATTAATTCTAAAGATATATATCTATTATATTAAAGTAATATTTAAGAAAGTATTTATACTAGTCTTTAAGAATTATAAATTTATAGTTAATAAGATTAAAGAGATTAGTTCTAGTAAATAAATTATTATTAATTTAAGTATATATATTACCTGTCCTGATAGTAGTTATTTTATATATATCTATTACTATAAAAATAATAATATATATTAATCTTTATTTATATATATAAAGCTGAATATTATCATCCTCTAAAGAATATCTACTAGAGAACCCGTCCTAGCTAAATACTAGTATTTTATATAGATAGTTAAATATACTATTAAAATATATAATTATTCTAAAATAGATACTAAGGCTTTTTTAAATATAAATAAAGAAATACTGTAGCTTATTAATAAGTTATAGATCTAATATAATACTACTTTTTTAGAAGAGGAAGTATTAAAGAATTAGATTAGTATTTAAAGTAGTATATTTATCTAGTTCTATTATAATAATATTTAGTAGATTAAGAAAAGAAAAATTTACTTATATTTAATTTTTATAAATAAATAAAAGTCTTATTTTATTTATTAAGATATTTTTTAATTTATAGTAAGTAGTCTGGTATCTTACTAGTAATATTCTATTAAATCTTAAAATTTTTTATATAAAAAAAGTAAGGTAAATACTAAAAATAATAATATTAAAAATTTTATAAAATAAAAAAATTATTATTTTTTTTTAGATTAATAGTAGTTTAACTCTAGTTTATATTTAGTTTAATACTTCTAAATAACTTTAATAATATTATAAAAATTCTTAATAGATTTTTAAAAGTTTTTATACTTAGAATATTTTTTCTATTTTACTAAGAACTAATTCTTTTCTTAATATTATTTATTATTAATAATTTTTTTAATCTTTTATTTTTTTATATTATTAATAAGTTTAGTATTTAATTATATTAGTTCTTCTTTCTCCTGTTTATAATATTCTTTAAGTAGGGATATATAAAATATAAGATATATCTAGAATTTTATATATATTCTAGTAAACTAAAGATAGTATATTTATTTATTAATAAGTTTAGTAATTTTAAAGAGACTATTATATTTCTTATCTAATTTCTTATTTAATTTTTAAGTCTAAATATTCTTAGTAAATAGCTAGATTATTTATTTTTTCTTAAAGATTATTAGCTGATACTTCTTATTATATTAAAGTATTTATCTAGCTTAAAAAGTTTTAAGATTCTTTTATAGTTAGTCCTATACTAATATTATCTATTTTATATAGTCTTCTACTACTATATTAGCTGTCTTTCTATTAAAGACTTTAGGATTTAGAATAGCTAGCTTAGAGTCTTATTATATTATAAAAAATAAAATATTTATTAATTTATTTTAGAAGTTATTATATATAAACTCTACTACTGGCAGTTAAGATATTTAGTTATTTTATTAAAAATTATAATAGATTTTAAGATAGTTTTTTAATATCTAGTTCTAGTATTTAGTCTATTTATTTATCTATAAATAGAAGATTATACTAAGCTATTTTTTAATCTATAGTTTTTAGTAGAAGCTTCTTTAATATCTACTAATAAAAAATATTTTTTTATTAATTATAATACTCTATAGAGATTCTATTTTATAAATAATTTTTATAAGAAAAAGGTTAGTAAGTTTTTTAGTATTAATTTTCTAAATAATTCAGATATATTTAGTAGTTTTATTATAGTAGTTTACTATTATTAGAATAGTATTATAAGTAGCTATATTTCTATTTAATAAGAATAGACTAGTAATAAAGTTTATTATTATATCTTATTATAATCTCTTAAGAATAGGTAATAAAGCTAGATTTTTATATAGCTAATATTTTAGGATCTTTATCTACTAGTAGATTATATAGATTTTAATATATTTATTAACTATAAATCTTATTTTTTTTTAATAGAACTTTCTTTATAATAGTTTAAGAATTTATTTAAAGCTATAATAGCCGGTCTATAAGATATTATAATATATCTAAATAATCTTATACTATAAAGTAATAATAAAAGAAATATAATTAATTTTATTATATAAGAAAAGTCTATTTTTTTATACTAATTATCTAAATAAGGATTATCTAATCTTAGTTAAATATTACTAGCTATTATTATTTAATATTAAATTTAGCTAGTATAGATATTCTTTATTTAGGCTTTAATTAAATTTTAGTAAAGATTTAATATTACTAGATTATAATTAATCTTACTCTAGGCTGCCTCTACAGCTTTATTTCTTAGGTTTAAAAATTCTAGATTTTTTAATATTATAATAGTATTTTATTTTAGTAGGATTTTAGAGTCTATTAGAGATAAATTTCTACTAATTCTACTACTTTCTAAACTTCTAAACTTTTTTTAAAAAGTTAGTAATAGCCTAATAGTATATTTTTTATTAATAAATTTATAATCTTAATATCTTAAAGATATATTAATAGGATTTATCTACTTTAACTTATATTTAATTTTAAAATTATAAGCTGCTAGTAGCTTAATTTAGTAAGTCTATTATTAATTTAAAATCTTTATTTTAAAGAAATACTGAAGATTATTATAATTTATTTAAACTTATATAATATATTTACTATTCTATAAATAATATTTTTATTTTTTAAAGTATTTTATAATAATTAAAAGTTTTTAATTATATATCTTATATCTTAGCTTATAAATATTAAGTTTTTAGAAATAAAATATAATTAGAGTCTATTACTTCTTTTTTTTATTTTTTAAGATTTTAATTTATTTAACTTATACTAAGATACTAGCTATAGTAAAGCCTGAGATATTAATAATAAGTAGTATAA
Organism: Aspergillus sp. B3601; assembly: GCA_023625155.1. Classification (NCBI taxonomy): domain Eukaryota; kingdom Fungi; phylum Ascomycota; class Eurotiomycetes; order Eurotiales; family Aspergillaceae; genus Aspergillus; species Aspergillus sp. B3601. Next base: position 295,691 of record JAMAAV010000010.1, on the reverse strand, counting down.
ATTTATTTAGATTAAAGTAGTATAATATAAGTAGTTTAATAAAATAAATTTTTAACTTTTTAAATATCTCTTTAGTTTTTTTTATTAAATAAAATAATTTTAATTTCTTATCTTTTTTTATTTTTTTTAGAAGGTCTGTTAGGGATTATATTATTTTAGAGAACTAATATATAAATCTCTAAAAATAATTAATAAATCTAATAAATATCTGAATATTATAGAATAACTAGGATTCTAGTTAACTAAAGATAATCTAGCTGTAATCTAGATTAATCTTAAGACTTTCTTAATTTATAATAAAGCTGAGAAATTTAATTTTAGACTTATAAAATTTATATTTAAATAGTTTTATATATAGTAAATAATTCTAGAGATACTTTAAAATTTTTTTAATATATTTTTTATACTCCTTCTTTATTTCTAAATAAATAAGAATATTATCTAAGTAAATAATATAGTAATTATCTAATATTCTATATATTATAGTATTAATATAGACTTAGAATATTATAAGTATATTAGTTAGTCTAAATAATATAATTAAATATTTAAAATACTTATATCTAATATAAAATATAGTCTTTTATTTATTATTTTTTTTAATATAGATTTAATAGTAGGTATTATATAGATCTAGCTTAATAAAATATTTAATATAAATAAAATAGTCTATAAACTTATTAATATAAGAAAAAAAATATTAATTCTTATAGATAATTATATTCAGGCTATAGTAGTTAATATAAAAATATAAAAAGCTATTTAGTTTCTTTATAAAAAAAATAGAGATTTTTATAGAGCTCTATAATAATCTAATCTATTTTTTTTCTAATATTTTATTAAGATATTCTTTAAGTATCTTCAGCTCTGCTTATAAGAGACTATATAAATAATTAAAAAATAGCTTAGTATCTAGTTCTAGTAAAATCTTATATATAGTACTTTATATAGATAGCTAACTAGTACTAATTTTTAAAAAAAACTTTTAATTAATTAGAATATTATAGTAATAGGCCCGGCTCTGGTCTATTATTTAATTATAGCTAATATATAACTATAATAATTAAGCTATATTTTATAGATTTAAAGAAGATTTTTATATTCTTTAGATATATCTTTTTTAATTATTTCCTCTAGTACTAATTATTTAGTAATAAGAAAATATTTAAATTAGTATAAGTTATTTATTTTTTTTTAAAATAATTTAATATTAGTCTGTAGTAAGATCTATAATATAAAAGAAAATATAAAAAATTTATATTCTTTTTTTAAAATTAAATATTTAAGCTCTTATTATTATAGTATTATAGTAAGAGGCTTTTCTATTATTAGTATAGCCTACTAAAAATATTATTTCTATATTTTTAAGTTTAATCTTTTTTTTAATAAGATATTAGTATAATATAAAATTATTACTAGTTTTAGTATTTAAAAATATTATAAGTAATTAATCTATATTATTCTGCTTTATCTTAATATTTATAAAAATTAGAAATATTTTAGGTTCTGCGGGATTATTTAATACTAAGAGTTCTAAAGCTATAGATTTTTATTTTTTTTTTAGCTATTTTATCTACTTTTTTAGAGTATTTAGTAGCTTAGTAGCTGGTCTTATTATAATTAAAGTAAAAATCTTTCTTAATCTATTTTTTTTAAAATATTTATTATTTCTTATATTTCTTATTTTTTTTATTATATTAGTCTTATCGTCAGTAACTTTTCTTAAAAGAATTTAATTAATTTAAAGATTCTAGACTAATCTTTACTAGTATAGTATTAATTTTTTTTTTTTTAAGTCTAGTTTATTTATTTAATTCTTATTTAAATAATTAATATAAGATTAGGGATTTTTTTTTTTTTTTTACTATCTTTATCGCTCTGGAAAGCGAAAGTTATATATACGACGGCGGCTGCGTCATTCCTGAGGCCGCCCGCATCATATAGATTTTCTTATATGTTTTCCCCGATGGGCCTGTAAATACTAGGAAAGCTGAGCCTGTTTCAGTAATATAGAGTATTTTAAGGACTGGCTCGCCGCAGCTGATGATTATTAATTAGCAAAGACCATAGAGCTCGGGTGTTGTTTCTAGAACAAAATCAGTTAAGTAATATAAAACTATACAGACGCAGCATTAATCACAGGTACAGAAGAAGTAGCAGACTGCACGGCCTATTAACATCTAAAGTAAGTAGAGTAAGCTAGTAGCAGGTCTATATACTAAATATAACAATACTAGAGATATGATCGCCCTTCCTAAGAACCAACTTACTAAATAGAACGCGCTCACCGTCTGTTAATTAGAGCTTAAGCTTATAGACAACGCGGAGATGCGCAGTATATAAAACAAGTTCTAAAAGCATAACCTAGAATATATTTTTAATTATTATTGTTTGTTATTTACCTCTATAATATATTATCTAGATTCTGGACTCCTATATTTCACTATATAATCTAGTACCCTAAAACTCTCAGGGCTTCTATCTTTCTCTCTTTAATAATCTAAGTTATGATGTCATCTCCGCCATCACTAATTAATAATTAAGACCTATAATTTACTCTTATTAACAGAATAATCAACATACAGAATAGTGAGTAAGAAGATAATTAAGACTATATCACACCCACTACCTTTCCAAATAAAAGTATTATATTAATATTTTTAGGTTTCTTTATTCGCGCTTTAAAGTATATGTTAGATAAAAAAAAGTCAGCCACGCGGAGTTTTAGTAATCTTTATCGCATCCTTACCTTAGTCTGATATTCTTTAGCGTATACAGAGCTACCTAATTAACCAACACCAACTGTCACCTGCAAGCCTAGTTTTGAATCCGTGGGCTATTAACTATGACACGCTAAATATATAAGAATACTATAAAGAATTTAATTACCTTCTAATCTATAGAATCTCTATCTTTATTACTGCTAGCCCGCTTTCTTTACTCTTACTATAGCTCCTAATTACTCTTATGTCTCTACGCATTAGTATATTGATAGTTACGCCGCCCGACGCAAGGGAATACTATATATACTATAAACCTAACTAAGTAATATAAGGGAAGCACGCCGACAATAGCATGCAGGCTCTGCTAAAAGACGCTAGATATCCTACCGGAGAAGAATATACTCCGGCCGTCATAATAAGTATATATATAAAGTCTAAAAGATATGTATACTATATAATTTTAATATACTAATACCCGTAGGGTGTATATTAATTAGGGGTCGGCAGCTCTGTAATTCTCGGTTATAGTCTAGATAAATACATTAGACTTTCTTTTAATCCTTAAATAAGCTGGCTTATCTAGTTCTTATACCTTCCTAGCCTCTCAGTATCTGGCACGCTTTTTGAGCTCGTATCCGCTTATATTATAGTATATTCTCGGGATATATTATATTAACAGATTCTGAAAGACTATTTAAATAAATTCTCTATCTCCTACTATAATAGATTTAATATCTACTACACTCCATCCAGGTTCACTAAAGTTAACACAACAACGCCTGATATAATAGCCCTTCAGCACACTACTAGATTTATACTAATTAGTTTACACATATAATTACTACCCCACTTCAGCATTCCTATATAAAGAACTTCAGAAAAAAGGAGCTAGTCTATATTTAGTTAAACTACTCCATTTTTACCTGCAATACTTCAGCAGTTTAACAGAAGTAATCCGTCCAGAGTCTACTATAAAGATATACCGAAATTACACGCGCGGAAGGTGCTATTAAATATTATTACTAGATATAGTTATTAATATAGTAAAGCAAGCTAGCTGAACTCAAAATACAAGCCTATATAAAGCTGAAGCTGAAGCACAACATCAGTATAACCCTATTATCTAATAATAATAAGAAGACTTTCCATTACATTATCCTTAATATCAACTTTAATACGGGCGTCCGCGAGCAATCATAATACTATTATACAGTTCCTCTCTGATGCCGCCTACTAAAGTACTATCCGGTCTTGATTATTAATACTATTAACCTTAATATAATAATACCGAAGGATTCTGTCAACTACTATAATATAGTCTCTGCGTACAGCTATTAATAGCACTGCTCCTCCCTACTTATTCCTTATATTAACATCTAGTCTCTTATTCTGGGCAAGAAGTAATAACGCGATTTCTATATAGCCCTACTCAATAAAAAATAACAGCAGCGGCTTGTAGATACCCTATCTATACTTAATATTAACCTTTAGATACTGGAGCAACCTGCGAATAATATTAACTTAACTATTTTTTATAGCAAGCCACAGTATAGGGTCCTCTTAGATACTAATAGGATTAACTTATATATCTAGTCTTATAAAAAGTAGATTAATAGCGGTTAAGTCTCTTCTCTTAACTATCTAACTAAGTACTATCCGATTCTGGTAATCAGTAATATTTAGATTAAGCTATCTTATCTAAGTAAGCAACCTTAAAACAGGAATACTTAGCCTCTGAATAGTATAGTAAAGAGATATCGACCAGTCTCAGCTAAGTATATAGAGATAGACAATAGCATTAACATCTATATTAGGCTAGGAAAGCAGCTGAATAGCTAGATAATTATACCCACATTAAGTTACTAATTATAGAGCTGTCGCCCCGCTCCTGTCTTATTAGTTAATATCTATCTCCGGCACGGTAAGAAGCTCTTATAGTATAGCTGTATAACTATTTTTTACTGCTAAGTACAACGCGGTTACCTTATAGCAATCCTCTGTATTAATATCAATTTTCTAGTGGCTGAGTAGTATTACTACTACCCCTAAGTATCCATGCCTAGCTACTAAATACAAGGGAGTCCGGTTATAGTCATCTCTTATATTTATATTAAATCCGTGGTCGAGCAACAGCTGAATAATTCCAGAATATCCACTTATAGTAGTAAGAAAGAGCGACTTAGCCTGAGCCTAGTTTCCTTAAGGATTAAGTAAGGAATTAATTCTATTTAATTATATTAAGATAGTCTTTACTATAATCTTATATCCTCTAACTATTATCTTCTCTAGAGATATCTATCTGATATTATCTATTATATTCACATCAGCTCTCTTTTGCAACAACATTCTTGCCATGGAAACTTGACTTTAATATATAGTATAATAAAGTAGGGTTCGTCCTTTATAATCTCAGTATTTAATATTAATAGCCTTATTAGATAACAGAATCACCATAATATTCTCTTACTAGAAATATATAGCCAGGAGCAACGGTGTCTAGTCTTACGTATCTCTTATATTAATATCAGCCTGACTAGTAGCTATTAGATACTTAATAATTTATTTATATCCACCTATTACAGCTGCAGCTAGGGGTGTAAGTCTATATATTATACCTTAATAGTTAATCTCAGTATCTTCTATAGCAAGAAGCTGATTAATAATATACGAGTATCCCTGGTAGACTGTATGCCACAGCACAGTCCGCCCTATATAGTTATAAAAGTTAATAGAAGCCCTTATACTAAGAAGGATCTTAATAACAGATTCCGATCTATAAATAACTGCTGATATTAGCAGTATTATATTCTTATAGACTGTATTAACAGCTGCCGGGTACTAGCAGAGAATAATAGCCAACTTAGTTACTTCTCTTTTAGTAAACTAATATAATACAGAACTATTTTAGTACCTAATATTAAACCTATAGAAAACTAGAAGAACTGCTTAGTATATTTATTAGTTAGTTCTTACCAGCACGAGAATATCCCTAGCCAGGTCAAGAGTTTCTGCTATACAGAGGATTAACTTAGTTAGCAGACAAAAAAAATACATCTACTACAGTCAGCTTTTATTATAATAAACTGTTTTCAGTAGACAAGAGACAGTAAAAATTCGTACTTTAACCTGGGACCTCTCGCAATAGATAATTAAGATTAGGGTAAAATAATATATACTGTCCAGATTCTAGTAAGAGCTTTACTTGGAAAGCTTTACTTAGAATAAATATTATAAATAAGCCTTATATAATATTAACAGCCTCTCTACCTTAAAGTCTGGCTGCACCCTGCTGGCATTATAAGTACTGGGCGGCGGATATATAATATTCTTAGCTGATCTACTATTACTATATTTTAGTATATTAAAAGATTCTATATCACCAGGGGCTGTATAACAGTAGGGACGGACTCACGGCAACCCCGTCACACTAGATTCTTAATATCCTTAATCTAATATCTTCGCCTGCAGGAACCGATCTTACCCAGAGTTACCATTATATAAGCTAGTTTCTAAAATCTACTATTAAGATTAAAGCTTATATTTAGTCAAGCACCAACTTTAGATAGCCGAAAGCAAGCGAGTATCTATACAGTATTATTTTAAGACGCCAATATCTATAAATTATAGATTAATTAGGGGGGCTGGCCTCTCTGCAAAGCACGACCCTAAGTTTAATAAGGATAAATAGATAAAATATATAAACAGCTTACTTTTTAAAGTCCCAGCAAGTCACCCTAGCCTCTATTTTTTTTTTATGCACCCACCATCTTAAAGTCTTCCGCAGAACCTAGCACGTTTTTTAACTGAAATTATATAATAAATAAATATAGTAAGTAATTCTTCACACCTTCCTACAATCTATTAATTAGTATAGCAGGAGGCTAAGGTCTTTCTACCTAGGCCTATCCTATATAATCCAGCAAGATTAGCAATTAAGACCTATATTAGAGAATACCTAAATTTTTACAACAGCACACCAATCTACTTATTACTTGATGAATTTGCTAATCCCGTCCAGGACTAACTTTTAGATAAAGAGCTCCTTATACTGTCGCTTATCTATTAGTATTTTAATATATTTACTTAAGAATCCTCTCTAAAAACTCGCTATCGCCTCGTCCAGTCTATCAAGAATTTCAACAAATTTGATATATTGTGCGACATTCTTTACAGTATTTACAACAGTAGAGTAAGCAAGCAAGTAATAAAAGTTACTTTTAAGACAAAGCTTATAGAGCTGTTATCTTATATCGAGTTATTATTCTAGAATTATCTCCAATATTAATCAGAGCGTGCTTCCTGAAAAGTAGCACATATTAGGTATTTAATATCCGAATAATAAAAGAATAATTAGAGAGACCAGTAATATTAGATTTATCTCAGTATAATTTAGTTCAATACATCTATTATATAAGCTGTTTAGAAGTATTATACACTGGCATACTCCTATACTTAAGAACTTCTAGACCAGATTTTTAGTAACATAACTTTAGACCTAAAATATAGACAGAAATATCTAGATCTAATCCTACCTCAGTTATATTGTCCTTAGCCTTTAATTAATCTATACAGAGTTACCCGACCATCAGCTAAGCCGGCCGTGCGACTATTAGCCCTAAGATAAGAAGTAGATAACCTAAATTCTTCCCGTCCCACAATAACTAAATAAACAAAAGTATTTATCTTTAAGAAGCTTATCAGTATAGTATCTTGTATATTCGGAAGTAGATACTTACAGGTTATATATTATCTAGATTAACTACTGACTTAAGATAGACTTTTCTCAGTATCTTTTCTATAGTTCTTAACTACAAAAAATATATTAAAGCACCCAGAGTCGTTGGGAATTCCTTCAGCAGGGATAAGAACCCCGAGAGATACTTAATAGTATAATAAGAAGGTTAGAAAGTCTAATTTCCTCTTAGTCAGACCCTAATAAATATTATCTTCTTTCTTATAGAAGTAGCTGTATAACCTATCATTCCGTAGAAACCCTTAAAGACATATAGAACAAACAAGCTATATTATTAAGTTCTTAATAACCTATTTTAGAGCGTCGCATTATCTCTATAGGCTCGATGTCGGTATTTTCTTAAATAAGAAATTTAATAGAGAGTTAAGAAGCAGAAAAAGTATTTTCTAGAAGTATAATAAACTAGGTCTGCCTTTTATATCTTTAAGGCGCTCCTAAGAACTAGTACTTTTATTATCCTCCAGCTTACCTTACAGAGTATATACTATACAAGATTTCAGGCTCTTAGAGCTGATCTTTCCCCATACTTCTATTATAAGTAAATCTAAGAAGAGAAGCTAATATATAATAATACCTATTATAATTAGTATCTACTTTCCAGCCCTGTCTTAGATTTAATCTTAAACCTAACTATCTATATTCTTATTAAGATTTAGACGGTTCTTTCTTTCCAGTCCTCTAAAATATATCTCCCCTATTCTAATTATTCCAACTCCGTCTTAGAAACCATATAATACTTAAAATATAAGCAAGTATATCCGACAGCGCGTTCCCTATTAAAGTCTCTAGCTTCCTAATAAAAAAGCATCATAGTCCGTGTCTTATTAATTATATAAATAATATTCTAGTTCTTTATTAGTATGTGAGAGAGGCTTGTAGGATTAGCTACTAACTTATATATCTTCCAATTCCCGCATTGACATCACACGTAGCTGTAATCTAGTATATATAGCTGATTATAAGTAAGATATAAAGAATTCAGTTGCCTCTAAGTCCTATACAAGGCCGTAGAGAAAATTAGAAGCCTGATACTAAATTACTATTAAAATATTAATTATATCTATTATAACTGGAATGTCCGGGGATTAGTTACTTCTAAATTTTAGGTAAAAGAATATTTTACTACATCTATATCTCTACTTATAGCATTATTTATAGATCTTAAGTTATACAACTCTAAGTATCTCCTAGTATTATATATAGTCTAAGTGAACAGTCTAATCCACACAGAATATATTAATTATTATAATAGACAGCAGTTCTCTTACATATACCTCTAGACTAATAGTATTGTAATTTAAGGATCCTATCTTAAAATAATAATTTAGATCCAACAAGGTAGTTAGCTTAGTATAATTAAAAGTTCCTTAAAAATTAGAGAAAATATTTATATCTAAAGAATATATTACAGATTCCCAGCCCGCAGTCCACTTTATCTAAGTCTTATCCAGGCAGTTTTTTCTGAGAAGACCTACCCAGCTTAGCTTATTATTAGCAGTTATCCCGCTACTATCTAATATTACTTATAAAATAGGTATTTTACCTAACTCCGATATTTTTAAAATATTTACCACTCTCTTATTCTTTCCCCCTAGCTATCTTTATCTTCAACTTTCTTAGCTATAGATCGGAACACCAAGGCAGTTAGTTTACTAGATAACTTTAATCCCCAGTCACTAAATCTAGAAGAGTTGGAAAAAACTTTAACTTCTCTTAAGCAGCAGCTGCTTAAGTCTAAGACTGCGAAACTATTATTACCTGCGAAGGAATTTCCTTTTCCTCGCAGTACGCTGGAGTAATTATTAAATTTACTTAATTTAGTCTTCAAGTCTAAGAAGAGGTATAAACCAAAACTTACAACTATTAAAAAACTAAATCCTATATCTTTAATTATTTATAGTCTCTGCCTCACCCAGAAGACCGTTAATATCATACAAAAGAAGCTTTTTAATATATTACTTAAATAAACTATAATTACTTCCCAAGTTATAGTCAAGATTATTATAAAAAGTAAGAAAATAAATAAGGTAGTTTTAACCTTATCAGTCAACAAAGATTTTTTATATAGCAAGTACTCTGCTTACTATTATCCTAAAGATACTAATAAGACTACAGACTATAGTAGCTTGAGACGCGTTGTTAACAGTCTAATAAGGCCTAGTCTTTAATATTTCCTCAACAACAGCCCATCGTGGTACTATTCTAAGATTATAAAGCAGGGACCGGACTAGATAATATTTCCTTATTTACTTACTAAATCTGCTCGTGGTTATATCACGGCTTTCCTACCATCAGAAGAATCTATAGATAGACTGATCAGAATTATAACTATGTTTAACTAGACTATCCTGCGAATGTTATTCGGTTGCACAGAGAGTAGTATAATAACTGCTGGTAGGTAGCTCAGGCTATTATAAGTAAATATATACTAACTAGAAGAGATCCCTTTTCAGTAGGCTATACAGTTAAAAATCAGATTACAGTAATATTTAGCGATAATATCTTTAAAGCTATTACAAGTAGTCAGACATAGAGTCAGGAAACTAGAAAGATTAAGATAAGATATTTAAAGATAGATATATTTCCGGCATAATTTATAGTAATCAGTATAACAGTTAACTGGACATTATATTACTATTTTATAAATTCAGTTTATAGATTATAAATATTTAGTTAATCCGCCCTTTACCCTAACGCGTATACCTGAAGGCAGCTCTATTTACCTACTATCTTCAGTCTAAAATAGGGTTAAGCTATCCCTATCTTAAAATAATATAACCTCGCAGGAATCGCACGCGAAAAATCATTTAATAGGCGACGCCTTAATTTAATAGACTACTCTTTTATCAGACTCTTAGAACATAATAGTAGTAAAGTTTTACCAGCAGCTTTCCTACTCAGATTAACTTTAATTCTATTATACTTCATAACATACGTCTTACTAAATCTAGCATTGTCGCAGCTGTTATCTGCGCTATTAGTTAGGACTACTAGTACTAAGAAAACTCTAAACTTCAGGTTTATCTATATTCTTTCTACTACCTAGAATATTTAAAGATCTGTAGGAAGCCGCCTTAGAAGATATCTTCAATCCAGAAAACCGGCGTCTTTTGCGTGCTCGTGTCCGTATCCAGAGAAATCAGAGAACTTAATAAAATATACAGAAGAGAATATGCATATTCTATCTAAAAAAATTATAGGATAAGAAAATAATATACTCTAAAGAAATTTTAATAAATTAATATCACAGCCTGAGTAGTAGAAAAAGTAGGGGCGGGCTATAACTACCCGATACTATCTAAAATTAGGCACTGATATCTTATCTTTATTATCAAACTCAAAAGACACCACTATTCGCCAAAGATCTTCTAAGTTAAGTAAGTTAAATTTCTTTCAGGAAATACTATATAATAACGGCAGATTTACCAAGCCGACGATATATCTAGCTATCATAATATTAAAACTAATAAAAGCCAGGAAAAAAAAATAAGCAACCTGTAGAATAAAACACGTATATTCAAGCTAATAAATATCGGCTTTTAGTCAAAACTCCTTAAAATATAGAAAATACTCCTATATAAGAGTATATATCACAGACTCCCTACCTGCTATTTACTTTATCCGAGGCCTCTGTTAGTATGCAGGCGGGGTACGACCGGATCTATATAATTCAGCTTATTAGGCAAGTTTTCTCCACTCTCTTATCTAATTTAACTTATATAATAGGTATTTTGCCCCCAGCCCCGGTCTGCGGTAAACTAATACTACCTACTAGAGAAGATTTTTAAATTTAACTTCTTATCTTCAAGCTCGTGCTGATGCTATTTTTTGGAGACTTATAAATTATAAGAGCAACCCTTAGCCGCCTGTTACTTGTAATAGTATAAAGCATAATCCAATCTATCTTTATTTAACTATAATTTATATAATACAACCTCGCAGTAAATATTCTAGAGAAGCCTCAAACATTACTAACTATCGGATTTCGACTTAATATATTAGCGTAAGTTAGGGCAAAATAACTCTTTATTAATAGGACAATCAATCCTTTTCTTAATTATTACTCACATATAACTTTCGCGAATTAAAGGTCAGCTTTCTGCAAGCCAGTAGTCACATAAATAATAGAAGATAATATAAACCACTAACTTACTAGCCACGCGTAGATAGAATAAGGGAATTTAGAGCAGCTGAAACTAATCAGATAAAAAAAAATAATAAAGATAAAATTCTCTTCTGTATAAGTATAGACAGTAATAGCTTATCTTACTATAGCTTTCCTCTACTTTAATAATCTTATTAATCCAGCCACTAAACAGAAGAATAGACGTCGGTATAAATTTAATCTCAGCAGCCTTCAACATTTTCCTCCTAATTATATTTATATAGAGTAATCAGGTTAGCTATCTTCTAGAAGACTATACTAGGGTATTTCAAAGTCTACAGACAGCCCTACTTCAGTACTTATTAAAGTACTTCAATAAGAATTACAGCCGCCTAGTAAAGATCTTCAGCCGAATTTATTCTTCCGCAAAGTATTCTAGTTTAACTACCCAGGTAGGATAGCAGTATATCTTAGAGATCCTCTTAACTCAGCTAATAAAGTAATCTCATTACCCCGTACTTATTTAATTATTACTTAAATATACTTAGCCGCCTAAAACTTTAACGCGCTCTATTATAAATTACTATACAGAAATAGAATACCCAGAACGTTAGCTATATTTAGTAGTAACAGCAGCTTAGACTTATAGCTAATAAAACAGCATTAAACCTTTACTACTAAGATAGGCATCTGGAGGTTTCCCTATTTAATCTAATATACCTATCTACCTATTCAAGAGGCACTTTTTTAACTTACTAAGTAGAAACTTATAATAAGAGCTATTTAAACCCTTCTATTTACCTCTATATTACTTTCTATTTTGCGGATTATATACCTTTATTAAGTATTAGCTGTACCTCTAAAGGCCTCTTAAAACTATCAGATATTCAGGGAATATAAGTATCTTCTGTACTTATAACCTAGAATTCAAGTAAAGCTTATAGTACCTTTCAGCTATAAGAACTTAGTCAGCATGAGCAGTTATGGCTAGCGCTCTTAAGAAGTTCAGTAACAAAGTTATTAATAATTCTAAATAAATTACTAAGCTATTTAAAAAAATTATGGCTGGAAGCCGAGTCCTACTATCCAGAACTAGTAAGAACGACGCAGAATATCAGTATTAAATTAATATAGGAGAAGAGCTGAAGAATAAATCAGAATACTATAATATATATCTCCAGGTAAACAGTTAAGCGAAAAGCGAGGGACTAAAAGACTAGCTCCGGAAGAATCTATATAAAAAGCTTATAATATCCTAGGTGAATAAAAATACTCCAAAGAATAAATAATTAGAAAAACGAAAGTATATTATAAAATAGTTAATTAAATAAGCTAAGAAAACAGTCTGAATAAAGGTATCTTATTCTAGAAGGAAAAACCACTATTTTAAGGCTGCTTCTGGTAATAACTCATCGCTCAAAGTCTTTATATATATATTAAAGAGATATTTATTTATCTTTTTTATAGATTCCTATTATCTAACTGGGATCCAGCTGCTATCATCAGTATAGAGTTAACCCTTAACAATATTCTATAAATATACTATATCTTAGTAGTATTAGACCTACTTATTGTGCTTTTAAAGATTATCTTCGGTAAACTTAAATAGACAGCTTCCTAGAAGCCTTATATTTTCCTAGTTATAAAAAAGTCGAGTAAGAGAGTTTTATAGAGGAACTATAGAGTTATTTAAGAATAGCTAGTAGTAAGTAAAAGGCTCTTACAGTCGGTAATCCAGCTTCATTATATTATAGATAGGCTTATTATATATAAGGTAAGATATCTTATAATATTTAGATTAGGCCGCTAATACCTGCTCCTCAGCAACCTTTTTCTTTTAATCTGGATTTAGCTCTTTGTAATTTCCAGGTAAAGAGGGGATCTCAGCTCCCGTACTATAGTTTTTAGGTAGCCGAAGGAATTCAGGGAACTATACCTAAATAAATAATAGAACGGCTTGCGCTGACTACTAGTTAATTACGCCTTTAATTATAGTTAGATTATCGAAGGAGATATAAATATTTCTAAGATATAAGTTAGTATACTAAATTACCGAATCTGCTTCTTCTAGTACTCGCGGATCGCCTGATAGGACCGGCAGAACCAGCATTATCTTCTGTAAGAGATTATAATATTCATCAACAGACTAACTATTACTAAACTAATTTAGATAGCGCTGGACTTCGTCCCTGGCGTCTGCAGCTCAGGCTAATTCTTAATATAGTAGAAAGAACACAAAATCTAAGATTAAAGTCCCTAACAGTATTAGAAGTCAGGTATAAGAAGTATACTGTAAAACTTACAAGACCCAACATCTAGTTAACTACAAAGCTTATAATATACAGCTCGGTTGCATGAAGGTCCAACACAGAATATATTAGTTAGATCCAGATCCGATAGGAGTATATAATATAAATAATCAGACAACAAAGAATCCCGTAAAAAGAGGCTTTTATAAGCTGGTAATTTCAGGCTCTTAAGCTCTGTCTCTATCTTTATAATTCTGTTGATTACTTTATAATATTCTAGAATATTCATAGTCCCCTATCTTTCTATAAGTATAATTCTACAGATCTTCTCCATTCTTAGAAAATACCTCAACAGGTACTGCCCACGTGCTCTTAAGGTAGGGAATAAGAAATTAACTTAGAAGCTTAACTATATTATTAAAGCAGCATACTCTAATAACCCTCGAAGTTCAGAGGGGCAGAGCATTTACTAATATATTAGTAATATCTATACCTGAAAGGATTAGTGGTATTAGGAAGTTATAGTAAGCCTCAGCACTAGGATCTTATTAAAAGATAAATAGCTATCCTAATAATCATAATATCTAGATATAATAGCACGTTTACATCCGCCTAAGTTAATACTCTTATTACTTTCTGTCTATAAGTTTATAATTTAATTAATTATAGAGTTATTAACAGTATATTATCTATTTTCCAATAAGTAAATTTTAAAATTAGTATTACTACATCTAGAAAGCTAGTACACCAGCCAAGCCTTCCATCTTATTAGAAAGATTTAGTCTTTTTATATTCGGAATATTCTAATCAATCAGATAGTTAATCAGATAAATATAATTCTTAAACACTACATAAGCTATACATGGCCGGCTTCAGCTTTACTAATATCCAACCCAGCCTATTATAGCCCATAACTATGCAGAAATATCCCGCCGGTCGTGAGCGATTAGTACAGTTATCTAAATAGTAAATCTTAGACTCTTTTTCAGTAACACTACCTTTCCTGTTATCTAAACTTATATTTTATATAATAAGATCTGTTACTATAAAGAAATATATATGATACTATCCAGCAGGACCTTGCTGTTAGAGCTCTAATTCACCTAAGAACAGTAATAAGACGCTATTATATAGCGCGAGCAGTAAAGTCCTGTACTTAGGCATATACCGCGACCTGATAGCAGGTATATCTTAAAGTAAATCCTAGAAATCTCTCTAATAAATTTTAGAGCTTTAATTCTACTATTCAGAATAGCTATACGCCTCTTCAAATATCTTTTCTATATTAATATACTTATTTACAGCTACATCAAGGCTGTTTAAAAGTAATAAAAAAATAATATATTTTTCTATATTTTCTTATCTTAGTAGTAGAAATATATCCCTATTTTATACTTAAAGGTAATCGGTGGCACGATCTAAATACAAGAATAAAAATAAAAAATAAAATTAGATAGGCATGCCTTAGAAAATAATCTTTTCTAATCTAATTCCAGAGCCTTTTATTTAACTAGATAAAGGACATCTATCGTAATTAGGGATAATATCCCCTAACTTCAGTTAGATTAGATTAGAAAAGCATCCGTCCTAATTCTTTTAATATAGTAAGAGAATAAGAAAGAGTATATTTAACTTACTAAATTAGATATTATACTAATCCAGTCCGCTCACGCTGATAAGTTAAAAATATATATCTAGCCTGATTTTCAGACCTAAACAGTAACAAAAATATCTGATTTATATTCAAGACTGTATTCCGCAGCTTTTTTAAATATTCTCTTCTTTTATTTATAATACTGTTGTGATTTAGCTTGAGTGGTATCTAAATAATATTTCCTTATCTATACTAAGTTCCGGGCCATGATATAATTTCCAGGGTTATTAATATTTTATCTATAAATAAGATAAATACTTATTAAGTAGACTTCAGAGCGAGCCTGTTTATCTTAGTATAGAATCCTAGCCTATAATCTAGAGTTCCCTAGTAACCTATTACTGCAGTAAGTATCTTCCTTAGTAAGACCTTATCCAGGCCTATTACTATAAAGTTACCCCTATCTAATATTATCTCTATTATATATATCTACTTCCTCTCTATTCCTTCACTTATTTAAAATGGATATCTTGATAATATATATAATTACTGCTAGCAGTATCTTTATATTATTATTCTTTATTAAGATTATAATATATTTCTCTAAAAAACCTTATTTACTTACTATTCCTCTACAGCATTATTTTACTTTCCCTATTTTTATTCTATAGCACCAACTCTTTAGTCTTTAAATATATACTAGCGTTCTAATCTATATACTCTATATTTTAACTAATATATTTCTTATCTTTTTTTCAGCTGGCGTAATAGCTACTATAGGTTGCTGAGCAGGCACCCTAGCTATTATTAATCTAATATTACCTCTATTAATAATCTATTTAAGCTCTCTGGCTGACTTCCTTAATATCTACTTATAGACTTACCAGAAAATTCACCGCGTGATTAAATAAATAGCTGTTACCCTGCTTTCTATTTATATTATTTTAGCTTTAGCTAAGGAACCTAAACTTCTTCTTTCCAAGCCACAGAATCTCTATACTGTAATTATATACTAAGAGATCCATAGGGCTATAATAATACTAAAAAAAATAAAATACTACTTTTTTAGATGTTCTAGTTCTTTTTTATATTCTATAGTTTTATTACTGGTTATATAAAGTCTTTCTCCGAGAATATTAGATTCTTATAGGGCTCTCTGTCTATAGCCTGTAACACTATCTATCCTATAAAACCAGCATACCCGGGATATACCTTATCATTACCCTGGGACTTTTAGTAATAAGCTTTGTTATTCTACTAGTATTTTTTCTATATAGAAACAGTCTCTTTACTAGCCGGGGTACTCCAAAAGCTGTTATATTATATATATATTTAAAGCCTACTTAGGAGGATAGTAAAGAAGTAATAATATCTACTGTTAAGATCTGTTTACTCTTACCCTAACTACTTAAAGTAGACGCAGGCTAATATATTAACCTCTAAATTCCAGAGATTAGTTTATACGCGTGGATGCAGATATACCTCTTTACAGTTATATTATAGTCCCGGGATAAGCAGAATACTTTAGATCTTCTAGTACAGCCGCACTGTAGTCTATCTAAAGATTTTCTCTATTATATAGAGATAGCTCTAGATAGTTTAGTTTTATTTCTAGCCTTATTATCCAGCCTGCATAGATTCAGAGAGAATATTAGTTATTATAAATCTACCCTAGTCATCGCCAGCAGCTTTAGAATTACGGCTGTAGTCCTATATATTAAGAAAATAATCTATAGTTATAATACTTACACCTCCTAAATTTACCGTGTACATTTAGTGTGGTAGGTAGAGTCTAGAGATAAGTCCTAATCCAGCAGCAGGTCCAGAACCCTACTGATAAAGCAGGTATAGCTATCTTAGCCCAGAAGCAACTAAATTAGCTCCTTAAAAATAATATAATAGATAATAGCTATATTTATATTATTAATTCCCTACAAGTTTACTAAGGCTGATTAACCTGAACTGATTTTCTAGATACTGTATATCTCTATATATATGGCGCATGATCTTAAACCAGATAAACAACTCTTTAAAAAATATAAAAGAGCTTATCTATACCGGGGTATATTATATTATAAAAGTCTAGTCTCGCTAGAGTTATCTAGAAAGCTAATTAAGAGACTACTAAATATCTGAAATAAGCAGGGCCGGCTACTAGTTATAGATAAGTTTCGCTAGACCTATTATATTATAACTTCTGCTAAATAGGTTACTTTAGTCTTTGCAGCTAATCTAATTAGATACTAACTATAAGAAATCATGCGAGAATATCTTTATCAGAATATCAAGCTTTCAGAACTGGAATATCAACCGATGGCAGATTAAGTTACATAGAGTAAGGAACTTTAAGACTTAATTAATAAGATAGCTAGGGCGCCCTAGTAGCTCTTACAGGATAATAATAGCAGGAAAAATACAGATAATATTAATTATTTGGGTAGTTATATAGGAGTAAGAGATCTATACCTACTAAGACTGAAGTACAGCTTAAGAGCCAGGATTTAGAAAGTTATAGTAAAATAGTAAGTCTATTAAACCACAGCTATAGTAGTTATCACTGTATTTTTAAAAGCTAAAATAGACTAGTTTTAATAACTTATAAGAATCAGCCTATTTTATTTTTCTTTTTTATTTTTGTTTAATTTGCAAGATCTTGGTGGTTTAAAAGAGTAGGTAGATATTATAGGCCCTTAACTTTATTATTACACCCCGCAACCTCTATATAAGATATATAACTGGCCAGTACAGTACCTAATAATTCCGGTATCATACTAAGCTTATTAAGAAAGGAGATAATTAATTCTAGACTTATATTATTATACTCTACGAGGTTTAGAGATTTAGAATTATGCTGGTATCTAATTAATAGGAGAGATCGGAATCCTCTATATTATAACTTTATACTGTAGTTTTAAGAATAACTTACGGCTTATATCTTTCCTGCGCTAGGATACAACATCTTCTAGAATTATAGGGATAGCCTGCTTCTTAAGATATTTAACTTATAATATTTAACTTACAGTATTTAATTATAATATTTAATCCTTAAGTTTTACTTTCTAAGTACTCTCTTTTTCTTTTCCTTTATTTTTCTAAGAAGCTAGTTCCCTAATAAAAAATGATTACTCCTTATTTCTCCTATTCTATAATATTTTCTATTAACCAGATAATTTAGTCTTATCTTAGGTAATACCTTAAGAGAGACTTATTCTTTCTATTAACTACTTTTTTTATAGACTTCTTTAAGCTATTTTCTCTAGTATACCTTAATTTCTTTTATAGATAGACTTATAATAATAAACTATATTATACTCTGTCTTAAGATAGATTTAGTCTTCTGCGTTCTTTATTAGCTTATAACTTCCTGATAGCAACTATCTTTATATAGAAATGGTCTGCGCTGTTATCAGAATCTGTTAGAGAACCAGTATACTAAGATAGGACTCCTAAATTATCTCTATTATCAGCTTCTAACTCCTTTCCAGCTCAGTCTCCGAATTAGAAGACTGTTTAAAATACTAAGCAGAGTAGAAATCATATAAATTAATAAGATATAAGAGATTATTAGTAATCTAGATTTAACTTAGTCTTATAAGCTGTGGAGGAGTTCCAATTATGTATCTAAATAAGACTTTTCTATAGACTCTCCTGCGCAAATATTTTATTTTTATATAATATTCAAGGTAAGTATTAAGATA
This sequence comes from Aspergillus sp. B3601, assembly GCA_023625155.1. NCBI lineage: Eukaryota > Fungi > Ascomycota > Eurotiomycetes > Eurotiales > Aspergillaceae > Aspergillus > Aspergillus sp. B3601. The sequence goes on along the minus strand of JAMAAV010000010.1, from coordinate 276,569 downwards.
TCCCTTTTATTAGATAATTAAATATTTAATAATCTATCTTATAATAGAGATCCTATTCTAATAATACTCCGCCCGGCCCTGCGACTTTAACAGCTAAAGAGCTCGGTGAGGTTTATTATTAACTTATAAGAATTACTAATTCTGGATACTTATTTCTATAGCTTGCTCAGGGCATTAGGGAAGATTTAGATATATTACAGTTATTAAATAAGGATTAAATATTAAATATACTGAATAGGATCTATAAATTAAGATATTTATACAGATATTAGATTTAGTCAGATTAGGAGATTAGTAAGCTATATATTATTAGTATTATTATTCTGCAGTTGATTCCGCGACCATATTATTATTAATAGAAGCTGATGTTTAATACTATTTTAGTAAATATTAATCTCGACACTCTTATAACCAGTCCTAATAAATATCTATTACTGATAAATTTTAAGGACTATTTACTATTTAACAGACTTGAGATACAGTCAGGCCATTAAAATATATTAATAATATTAAATAATACTATACATCCTGGAAATCCTCCTGAAGTTACTGAAAATAGGATAGTAATAAGCCCCGTATTAATCTCTATAAAAACTAATATAGACTCTGCCTATCCTACTCTCTCTAGTAATAGTCTTAACTCTCCCTAACAGCAGGGGAAGTCTATACATATTAATTCTCCGCGTACGCCTAATCACGGACGAGTAAATAGTAGGAATATCTAAAGCTAAAAAAAGAAAACTAGAACAGAAATAAAGTTAAATCTAATTACTAAGATCTTATTAAAGGATAATAATCCTAAGCTTAAGAATATTAATATTATAAAAATTCTTGTAGTAGATACTTATATTCTCTTTCTAGATTTTCAGATATTAAGATCTCTATTAGATTAATAGTATAATAATAAGTTACAGGGCCAGCATGTACTAGGCCTCCCTAAAGAGTGGATAGGTATATATGTGGCATGGAACTACCTGAAAGAACTCGAAGCCGAAACTCTTGAACCAGTCGCAGAGAATGTTGTATATCTTCTGTTCTATTTCAACTATAAAGAGCTCTGCAAGTTTGCCGAGCACTATTGTGGTTGACCCCTAAGAGAGAAAGAGAGGGCCGATAGTTGTGTCTATGACTGCATTATTGAAGCAGCATACCTTGATGACTGGACTCGAAACTTAGAGGGCCATGAACTTCGCAAAAAGATCGGTAACCACATTCGAAAGGCTAAGTGGTGTTAGGAAGTCATGGCGAACTTAGGCGCTGGGGTATTGCTCAAAGGCGGGTGGGTGGCTAAGTGGTATGTCTTCAATCGATCGTCACTCCCGCTCACTAATCCTGGATTATAGTTATAATGAATCACTCTCGAACGCACGGGTAAATGCGCTTGTCACCTATATTTTAAACACTTAGCCGGGGACTGCTCGCCTGTTTCGCTCGTTAGAGCCAACCATGAAGACCCTCATATCTGGGCGACTTCCGGATCTTATCAAAACAGTTCGAGCTGGTGGGACTGGCCTTCAGGATCAGCTCTATACACTATCTGTCGAGGATGAGAAAGCTTTGGTGAGTCAATCGCCCGAAAATAGATGGGCTCTGATTGATGTCACACAAATTGCAGAAGAGAGAGTCTCCGATTTTCTATACAGCCCAGAGCTCTGCTCCTTCGTAAATATATATACATATTAATTCGCGCAAGCTTAGGCATCTATCCATAATTTTGCAGTTCAATTAATTATAGAAATATTGACAGTATACTATCTGATTTCCGATCAGTGGAGAAGTTGGTGACCCAAGAACTTCTGTCTGGTCGGGGAGATCTGGTCTCTGGCGTTTGGGACGTTCTAGTCGAACGGATAAATATAACTCCGGAAACGCTACACGAGTCAGTTGATGCTGATTGGGTTAAGTTGGCTGGTGCCTGGCGTTGCCCTGGGATCCCCAGCGAGACCCAAAGGCCGCAGCGGTGGGAGCAACATACTCCCTATTCATGGCTGAAATTCTGTGTTAAGCCCAGACTAACTACAAGCTGGACACTGGTGAAGCCCAAAATACTGCAGAGAAGGGAGTAACCGAAGCCTTCCTTGGTATCTATAGTTATATTTCTAGCTCTACCACATGTGTCTAAAACACGCAGGAAAACATGGATCTTCCGGGACCCGTTGAATCATACAGTCTTGTTCATAGGTCAAGAAGGGTTTTTGATTGGAAGGCCGAATATCGGGTTCTCATAAAGGGGAAGCTCCCATCTCAACACCTGCAACAGTTCTTCCCCTCATCAATTATCGTACGTAAACCGCAGCCTACCTTTGTCCCTTTGTTGCGAATAATCTCGTGCTCATTAATTTAGTATATCTGCATGCCCAGAATTTATTCGCGGCATCCGAAACCCTAAACCAGCACTTCCCGCGGTATAAGATCGAATCCGTATAAACAAGTAAATGGGTATCAGGACTGTGTCTGAACTAGATTTTGCGCCATACGGCGGCAGGCTCGGTCACACAGGGTAGGTATAAAACGTCTTTGTCGCGATCAGGGCCAGGCGAGCCAAAGCGGTGAGGCCACCTAGCGAATGTTGTTTGACTACAAACGGGTGCTATAAACTGTAAGAAGTAGCCAACACTCTTAATGGACACTACCCGCCTTCATCAGGACATCGACAGACCGTGCAGAGGATGTCGCCTCTAAAAATCCAAATGCTTCCGAGTCCAGAGGCCAACAGTCAATGTTGTCAACCCCAATTATCCCATCACCCATCTCGTAACTCTGCATGAGTTGCATCATAATGGTAGCTACAGCATTGATCATAGATATTTGGGATTGACCGGGAGCGTGCCGAACACAATGCTCCAATGCTGCTATTAGCTTATCAGGGATATCCTTCTACTTCTTTGAGCTTGAATATTACCTAGCTTAATAATTCCATTCGAAGCCAGGAGGATGTTTGAGCAGGTCAGGCTAGTATGCTCAAAACCAGCCGTGATCAAGTGATACAAGCCGTTAAAGATCTTCAGATGTTAGTAAAGACATCCCATATACATCCTCTTGTAACTTACCTGAGATATAATCGCACCTAGCATGGCTTAATCAGGACTAAGACTCACGAGGTGTTTAAGGGTGAGAGAACAGTATTCCACCAGGGCAAAGAGCCTGCCCCCATCTCGATAATATTCTTTGGCGGAGAGAATATTTTTATATTGGATGGTCCGAAATAATCGCAGAACATCTCTAGCGCACTCTAGGGAATACTCTTGAATTGCTTTCAGCCAATAAGAACAGGATTTTTGGACGGCAGTAGTTACTTTGCCTGCAAGCTTGCAGCTGAAGACTAGTTAGAATGTATCCCAGGGGGACTCTTGTTCTCTCAAAATAATAGTTGCATAACTATCAGAGTTGACAACTTGCAGAAGACCAAGTGTTTTAAGTAGACCTTTGATGATTTTTCTGGGATAATTCGAATCAGTCCCTTTTACTGTATTATCTTTCCTAGATTGCTGGCCAGACTGCGTCTGTAGATAGAGGAAGCTCTAGGGACACATAACTTCCTTTAAATCCATCGTGTCTTCTCATCAGTATATCTTCTAGAGGGACACCAAACGGCAAGCAGTGGGGCGCCTGGCGTTGAGTGATTAATCCTATGATTTATAAGAATCCCGTAGTAAACCCGACCAGAAAGAACTGCCTGCCTATTTCTCTGACTTAGGTATAAAATAATAACAGTAAGATGCGATAGCTATACAATCAATTTATCACTAACCCGCTTTTCATATTCAGTCACTACAGTCCCCAGGGAGCCTGGATATCAGACCCACAGCAACAATAGAGAAGCTGTTGATTTGCTGACGATAAGGTAGGTACTGGTATCTGCCGGAGCCTCACTAAAAAGATAGGCATTTTGCTTCATCCACAGCCAACCAGGTTTGGTTGCAGAACGTGCTTAGATCATTTAAACCGCGAGGGAAGCAATTGGACATCTTTTCTTAGACATAAAAGCTCTTACTATTGAAACCTGCTGCTATGGATCAAACCATGCTAACACCCACAGAGTTTCAGTTAGCCCAGGAGCGGAGTTTAAAATATCTAGGTACTGCGAAAGTATACATCAACCAAATTATTCCACACCCATCCATATCCCGAGAACTAGATCCCCAAAACATCGAACAATTAAGCAAGGTCTTTTCTCGTGATGACTGTCGTCGGCTGGATATTCAAAACTATATCACCACAGTGGTGTCTCGACAGTATTTGGCTGTGGCGCTCCAAACAGCGGGAGTAACGCCTCACAGCTTAAAGACTAGTCCGCCAGATCGATACCCTCTCCTTGAATTCCCAATAAGAAAGATACAGTGCCTCCACGGCCAGCATCGCTTGAGGGCCGCGAAAGAACAGCTCCCTCCTGGTGAACAATGGTGGACGAGTGATCTCTATCTCGATGGTATGCAGCCACAAGGCCCTACCTTGCTAACCTTTCCTTTGAGGCGGTAGTCTGTTCTTTCGGTTTCTAACAATCCCAGTAAAGATATTAGTGCAAGCCTGTTAACGGCGCTTGTGGACGAATATTCGAATGAAAAGATCCCGAGTGACGGAGAGGTGTATCTTAAAGTTCACCAGTACCAAAACGAAGGGAATGCGCATTTCGAGAACCAATAAATGGCACGGCTGTCACCAAATAAAGTCAAACAACTCCGACAGCTTTCTTCGCGGACAGAGGTTCGTGCCGCCTTCGACCGACTGCACATAATTCCCACCTTATTATTACAGGGAATAAAATTTGGCTCCCTTCCCAGAGTCCTCGCTACGAGTTGTAACGAGGTATGTCTGGCCTTCGCTTTGACGTCTGCGTCCATGCTGACCGGGCAGGAAATCGTTTACACACTCAATTCCTTGTTAGAAGAATGGTCGTATTACTTAAGTTGCGATCATGCGAAGATGATGAAGATGGACCCGCAGACCATTATCAGGTTACAAGACAAGGCTCCTGGAGTCTCTGCGCAAGATGCGAGGGAAGTGGAAGGTCTGGTTCTTAGCAGTGCAGTGTTCCAGAATTTTGCCTCTTCTGAGCGCAAGGACATCTGGAAGAGACTCAAAAAGAGAAAAACAATTATTTCATCATTGGACCATTTCTTCCAAAATATGTGGTACCTTGAGGCATGCGCAAACTGCATAAAGCGGCTGGCGGTCCCCACCAAAGACCACCCTTCCATCAAGATTGCCCTCATGCGCCTTTTCAAGCCAGACCATGGCAATAATAACTGCATTATACAAACCTCGGAGAGCAATTTCCGGCAGCAATCGGGCACCCAAGCAGACCGAGCTGAGTTAGGGTATCAGCAACTTTAGCTCTACGCCATGCGTCACTATCCAAAGATTCCTAGACCGTCCGGGGGCGATGACTTGGTAGCTAAACCAGACTGTGAGAAGGCCGATAACACGGTCCTGCATGGCTTAGCTGTGCTTGCACAGCAACTCAGGTTTAACTCCCCAAATATTCAACAATTAGCTGAGCAGTCGCCTGATCGTCAGATAGCACGCGATGTCCTTCTGAAAGCCCGACCACCAGGGCATTATCACTTCAACAGCGGCACTTTTAAGTCTCTCGTGACTCGAATCTGTGATTGTTTCCGAGGCGATCCCCATCGACCAGCAGGCCTCTCAGGAGCCGATTAGGAGCCGAGAGCCTAAACCCAAGGCGCGACGAGGCCTCCCTCACCATAGGGACCAGAAGCAGGATTCCCGGTTTCTCTTCCTCAACAATTTGCACAGCAGCAATCTGCAACTTGGCGGCAAAGTAACAACTTTCTTCGTAAGACAATGCGTTTATTCTGCCTTTTTTAGTCGCTTACCAGACTCGTCACCGGTCAGCGCTATGGGAAGCCAGCCATTCAACAATTCGCGTCCCGACTCACCACTCTTTGTTCCGCCGGGCGATCTAAACCCCGAAACCGCCTCTACTGTATCTCAGAATCGGGAAAGGAACGGGGGCCATGCTCACAAGCGCAGTTCTCGCGAGGCTGTACGCCAGGAGCGAAGACAACAAAAGCGGGAGAAAAAACGTCGACGACGGGAGCGACGGGACCTGCGAGCCACACGCCGATCAGTGATCACTGAAGATCAGCCTTCAATGCCGGAACCCATTGATCACAATATGGAAGAGGCTGGGACTGATGCCCAAACTGTGAATATATTCTCGCCTGAGAGTCTCGAGGAGTCAATGGCTGATAATCCCGAGGCGGAAGAATCAGACCGCTTCCAGGACGATTTTGACCGTGCTTCAGTGGTCACCTATATTGACTTCGACGAGCTCCCGGAGGCAGCTTCTCATTAGGACGATCCAGCTCTCTCGAACGGAACAAGAGAGCCCTCTACCAGGAAGACTCAATTCCCGACAGCGAACAACAAGCGCCTCGGGTTGGAGCGGGGGCTTGATTTGGCGCTTGACAATCTGCCGAGGGAAGCTGGGGAGCGCGTGGTACAGGAAAATTTAGAGACAGAAAATGCTATCACCGCCGAATCTACTCAGAAAGTAGTGCCAAGAGCTTCTGCAAATACAGCTAAGATCAAGCAGGCAAAAAAGGAAGGAGATAAAAGTATCATCCAAAAAGATTCCCAAGACATGGCGAGAAAAGAGCCGTTCCGATATACAGAAGAGGAAGAATCCCACATTACGCCACAATCAGCTGAGCTGACGATGGTACTATATACGGGCATAAGCACCTCAGCAGATACCACAACGCAAATTTCGCAAGTGGATGAGGGGCCGATGGAGCATAAGGGTCAGATAGCCAAGGCCAGTGAAGACATTGCGGAAGCCTCTGACAACCAAGCAGGCGAGATACTCCACGCCGACGCGGAACAAAGGACAATTAGAAATTAAGAGCCGGATCAGCAACTGGTTGAGCGAGCTACAGCTTTAGCTCAGTTAGAGAATGCCCATTTGCCGGTCAACAGAGAAGCAGACTCAATCAGTAAGCATCAACCTGTCACTAAGCTTCATCTGTCGGATCTCGTCTCACTGTCAGCGGGACAAACCACTGCGAATCTCACTAAGGCAGAGGCTCCACCGGAACCCAACATCAATCCACAATCATCAGAAGGTGCGACAAATGCAAGCCTTTCAGTTCATGGTCACCAAGCAGGGGCCGCAAAGCAGAGGCAGCGGCTGCAGGCCAAACCAAGCAAGATCCAAAAGATCTCGACAGCGAAACCAATAGGGCGGGATATCGACCACACAACCATGCAAGCCGAGACTATTAACATTGAACTTGAAGAGCCCTTAGCAAGTCCGCAATCCGCGGAACGTATGCCCGTCAATGAAGGGGTCGCAAGGAGGCGCCAAGTTCGCTTCAATGTTTCCCACGAGGGGGCAGGTGTTGCAGACACTCCAGAAGGGGAGAACGTGATGGTGAGCCAAACAGCTCCCCAGATTTCACCGCCTGCGACTCCGTCGGGCGTATCGGGCTCTGGAAGCGAGGCAGCCGGCACAACAGTAGGAAATCAATGGTCCGTGGTCCCGTTTAATCCCCCTCCAGCCGTCCCTCCAGAGAGTGTCGGCGCTCTTCGCCCTGAACAGGCGAATCTAACTAATACCGAGCGGACTTCGCCTGGTCATTCTAGAAAACAGTTAAAAACAAGTACAGGTACCCCGTCTCAAGCAGAGAAGATGATCACTCAGCTTGACTTTACAGACTAGGAAGGTGACCTGGCCTCGGCTATTAATGATCGGGCATCACCGGTGACAACCGCGACCACACCGGGTGAGAGCGAACAGCGCGGCAGAAAGATTCTCACGCCTCGGATTGTAGAACGGCGGGCGCTGGATGTGCGACCGCGTCAGGCCGGGGGGAGTTCTCAACCGGTTACGATTGCATTCCGGGTTCGGGACGAGGGCGGCACTTGGATGACAGCGCACGAGGTAGTGGTCGAGTCGGACCCGTCGGTGGTGGAACGAGTAGCGAGGAAGGAGGCGAGAAACCGACAGGCTACATTCTATAACAAGAATCTGCAGAAGCTGACGCCGACACAATGTTTTAAGACGGCGATTAACAACAAAAGCAATAAAATCTTTATGCAAATCAGGGGAGAGCTGGCAATGGATGAGGATACAATGCGGTCGATAGCAAGAGAGGTGGAATTGTGACGAAGGATCAATATCATATCAGGATTTCAGTTATGTGCTCTCGGTCTATAGTGGGCTGCAAGCACTAGATTCATAGCCTATCAAGGTCGTAGGCCCCTCAAGATACCAGTTGGTTGCCAGACAGCCCAGCAGGCTCTCAATCCGCAGCGGCTTATAAGCCAGCACGGACTGCGGTCCCAGCAGGACAGCAGAAAATTAGATCCCGTGATCCATCTCAACCCGTAGCCATTTCCAGATCTAGATCTCCAGCTCTATAAGCCATACCGCCTTTATTCCACTCCAATCAATCTTCCGTGGCTTACGATGCGAACATACTCCCGATCCCACACTTACAGGCTCTTATAAACCAAGAGCCTCGGAAAAAAATCCCTCAATAACATTAATCATACCCTTGATTTACAAAGACATTACGCCCTTCAATTGTGTCTCCCTCCTCATCAAGTATATACTTTCAGAGGTCGATAGGTCGTACTATCCTCCTAAGAACAAGGGATCTAAGATATGAGATTGCTCTTCTGTCTCAAGACAGGAATCCAGTGATTCTCCAGCGTCGGTTCTTTCCGCGCAAGGATTATAGGTCATTCTATTATATGAAGTAGAAGAAAGGCTTCCGTTCTCAGTGGAATTATTTGAAAACCGTGGGAAGCAACGCCTCGAAGAGAACAATTGAAACAAGCATCCTTCCCCTCACTAGGAAAAGATGACCTACAGCCTTCCGCCAAGAGTGAGGGCGGGTAGGCTTTCGTCGAATCATTATTATCCCCTCTGAGGCAGCCCCACCTGTTGATTGCCCCAGGCGAGACATGATCGCTGGGTAGATCTCCACAGATTTACCGGTATCTTTTTCGGATTAACCCATGAACACCCTGGATAAGCTCTTGGGGATCATTTACTTAGGAGAGGAGTGAGTCAAAAGCCACTGATGATTGATCACCTAGGAAAAGAGCAGGTTTGCTCAATCTGTGGATAATCCACACCATGTGGTTACAGTGGGGATGATTTCATTACATTACCAATGTGGTAGATTAGATCCGATGCCAAACAAAAAAATTAAAAAGCAAACTGGATTGCCTCCAGATAAAAGGTCTCCTTCCACGATCTCTACTGAAGGGTAGCTAGGTCTACGAAGATCTCCTTCGACGACATTAATCTTGCCCTAGAGGATTTAAAAGAAGATTTTGCCATTATTCACGTTACTGCAGTCCGGCTTTCACTTCCATTCCACTTCCACATTGATCGGAAGATGGCTTTCTCCAAGGATGGGACCCTGCCCAGGAGTCGTTGAAAGTCGGCGTCCTGCATCAGGATTTCCACATTCCATACTGCGTATTCCTGTAAGATATCTTGCATATTCTCCATGTATTCGCTGTCCCCAAAACTCAGCAATTAAACAATGTCTCCGGATCTTTCGTTAAAGAGGGTGAAGTTGTCCAGTAAATAAAGAAGCCGGTAGAGGGACTAAGTAAATAATAAAACCTAGTCAGTCCGGAGGCCTAAGCAATACTTTCGCGTGGCTGAGGAAAATCTCTGTATAATCTACTTATGAATTAGTATTTACTACTTTCTCTTCGCATAGAAGCTTCTTATCTAATCTTAAAAAAATAGCAGTATATATACTGCAGAGCTTATTAGAATAAAAAATATTTCCTATCAGGCTCGCCGGATCTTATTATAGTAGGATATTCTTAGATAATATCTTACTCTCTAAAAGCCTATTAAAAAGTAAAAAGATAGAGTAATTACCTAAATATATAAATTTATAATAACAACCAAAGATAACTTTATTAATTTTACTATTTAAGGATAGTTTAAATATCTTCTATAGAAAAGATCTTACTAGTACTATATAAATTAAAAGCTGCTTTTAATCTTTATTAATAATAAATTTAATAATATCTAATTATAATATTCTAGACTATTTAGCTTAATAGACTATTCTTAAGTAATATAAAGTATTTTATATATAATACTTAAGCTGTATTTTCTTATATAATATTAGTAGTAACAGGGATTTATTTAGCTAAGCAGTAGTAGTATACTAGATCTTTTAAAGTTGGACCTTCTTAAGTAGAGGAGTTTTTCTTATTAATAAAAAAACTTAGAGGTGTCTTAAGAATAGATCTAGAAGACACAGCTACTAACTTATTATAAGATAAACCAGCTACTTCCTCAGCAAGCAACTCGTTTTGGCTAAGTCTGTCTAGTAGGTTAATCAAATCATTATTCACCACTTTGAAGTAGCCCCACCTGAAGGCTGGGCTTCCCCAAAGAGCCCCTTCCCCCAGCAACGACCCTAGCAAGCGAACTGGGACCTAAGTATAAAATCGGCATCTAACCAACTAAACACATGTGAAGAACGTCTATATCTCGTTCGGTGAGGTGATGGTGGATTTGAATAAACCAGCTCAGCAGTTCTACGTGGTGATTTCCGGTATCAATCTGAAATCATACTCACCACCTGATGAAAGCAGTTACCCAATGTGCTCACTGGGTAAGTTGGCCCGGTGGGGTAAGCTCCTCTCAACATGGGGACGCCATCTGGCAACCAACTAACTATAAAGCTGGTTGAACCCGCTTCGACTACTACTCGTTTAAGGAACATCCACCTCTCTCAACTTCGATCATGGAGCCATGCAACAGCCGGTAGGGAAGGATTAATCTTTTGCTAAGACATCATTAACAATATTACAGAGCATTCCTATCCAAGCTCCTGAAATTCGCCGTGGGCGCTGACTGTGAAACAGTTGTCATTCACAGTGACATACTTAAGTCACATTCAACGTCCTGGTTTAATGCGGATTCCGGTAGTTTTGCCGGTGGCGATTCTATTGTGATTAATGATGCAGATCAGCATATATTTAGTCTTATCTGTCAGTAGTTATACACTGGAGACTACTATATTAAACTTCCCAGCGACCCC
>JAMAAV010000010.1:0-265508 GCA_023625155.1 Aspergillus sp. B3601 | reverse complement strand
TTTTAATATACACCCCCCCCCCCCCCCCCCCCCCCCCCCCCCGGGACCTGACTTCTGGTGGACAAGAAAAGTCGGAGCGAAACCGCGTAATCACTCTAGAGGGCAATCTCTTCAGAGACACAGAGTCAGTGGATAAATTTACAGACTATCTTATGAGGCGGATTCACCCACGACCTTCTCAGGGGTTGCAAGATAGCTACAATCGTATAGAGGACTATACCGAAACGCTCCTCACCCACATTCGTCTTCATGTTTTTGCGGCTAAATATGAACTGCAGGAGCTGCGCGACATCTGCCTTTTCAAAATTTTACATCTCCTGTATGCCTTCCCAATTTATGAAGACCGAGTTGGAGATATTGTTCGATTATTTTAATTTACCTTCAACGTGGACACTGGACGATGTGGGAACCTTAGAGAGGAATATAGCATTATTATACAGCCCAGCATATAAGATTATTTATGCCTAATAGAGATTTCCAGATACTTCTGCAAGAAAAGCCCGCTCTGGCTAACCTTTCGCTTAACACACTCAGCGTCTTATCTGAGAAGGTATTGGTCAAGAAAATTTTTAGAGAAGATAAGTATGTAAATATCTGCATGCGAGCCTAGTTCTGGGGTTAAGGCAGATAGTGATCCATCATTTCGTATTTACATGAATCGCGGACTTTGTTCTGTTGGCTGGCTCTCTTGATACTCTCTTATGACAGATTTAGCTCAGGTCTATTGGAGATAAACAAACAAACAATTTGTTAACGCCCGGTGGCTAAGCCAAAAGGGCAACTATCACTAGTCTACTAGTACATTTCCTAAGACGTGCCTTGTCTCCTGAAAGCCCATACCAATTCACTTTTAGCATGTGTCGTGCCGTCTATCAGTATCGTAGGAGATTCTCGTGGGTTAGTGATTTTGTTAGTAGGCTGGCTTGAAGGCACTTCTTCAAGTGTTTAACATCCTATCTTCGGCAGCTGAAGCGCGCCTACCGTGTCTGTCACGAGGTGGTGTGAGTTCGGTATTGGAGATAAAGTCCCGGTTAGAATTTCGTCTTATGGCATATTGGTCTTCTGTTTCATGATATTGTCCTGCTGAAATTCCCCACACATTATACTGCTACACGACACTGGAGAGATCATGGTTTCGGACTATACCCAGAATATTCACTTGAATGCTCAGCATTAATCTTTGCATTTCTGCAATCCAAATTCTTATTTCCGCTCACCACGTAGTCCTATCAAGAAATCTATGTGCCTCCTAGAATCTTGGCCACTGTATGGCTTGTTCAGCACCTCGCGGCAATGCCGATAGGGAAATATATGCAATAAGAGAATGTGATTGAGGACAAGTGAGATGGTATTAACATTTGCTTCTACTACACCTACTTCTACCTAATTCGCAGCCGTATTGGCCTGGTCCTGAATTTATGACCTTAAACTATCCACAATTCATCCTCTATAGCTCCTCTAAATGACCAATACTTTTGTAGGTCCATCCTCTAACATATTCTAGTGCATCTGTTCAGCTGATGTGCACCGCTCTAAAGTGGCTCCAACCCTAGCCTCAGTTGCTGTCGGGCCAGGGGAATGTTTGTTAGGGTCGCTCCGGTTCGGTTCTCATGGAAGTTAACGTTGGATTCCTGTGAGCTCTGCGACGGAAGAACACTCGCTTGGCCCATTTCCAGGCCTCAACACCCATAAAGAAAAGGACAGCCTCAACCGCCACAATACCCCATTCCCAGGTAATAGGCTTGTGTTTGAAGACCACATCATTAAGCACGGGGATGTAAAGAATAGGGAATATGGTGATCCATCCGATCATGATAGACCAAAAAAGGAACTTGTTGCGCCAGACATCATATATCCACTGGGTAAAGTATTTTTTTGACTTTGGCTGCATGCGGAAGAACGACCGGCGCATGTTAACCATTTCCCACGCCAGGAAGAGGGCAAACCATGTCAGGCACACGAACGTCGTGGCTCTTGCTTTGAAGACCAATTCACAGTCCTTGATCTCCTCAGACCACTCCTTGTTGCAGCCACGGGCCAGATTGCCGTCACCGAACCCCCACATACGGACAGAGAACGCGGCCAGACAGAGCGCCGCGGTCCAAACCCCATACACCATAATGTCCACGATCACTTCCCAGGTAAATATACCCTGCTTGCTCTGGGGAGGGCGGTCCATTATATCAGGGGCGGCAACTTCCATCCCAAGGCCCATATCAGGCATACCTGATGTGATCATAATAATCCAGAGAATTTCAACTGGTGCCAGGGGGAAGACAGATTGATTATCAGCATCTTTGAACGCCAGTCCAATAAGAAGGGTACAGGCTTGGGCGATGTTTTCGGATAATAGATGAAGAACAAACTTCTGGATATTATCAAAGATACGACGACCCTCTTCAACAGCATTAAGGATAGAGGCAAAATTATCGTCTGTCAGAATGATATCAGAAGCGTCTTTTGCCACGTCTGACCCTGCCTGTCCCATAGCGATACCCACGTCGGCGTGCTTAAGTGAAGGAGAATCATTCACCCCATCTCCAGTCATAGCCGCAAAGCGACCACGACGATGGAGGGCGTCAATCATTCGCACCTTTGTTTGCGGGGCGCAGCGTGCAATGACCAAAGGCAGAGTTGGAAGCGCATCTACCTCGTCATCCGTGAGTTTGTCAAATTGACTTGCAGTCATCACCATAGCATCCGCGACATCAGCAGCGACAGTGCTGAAATCAGCTGGCAGGATCCCGACTTGCTGCGCAATCGCTTTTGCAGTGCCAGGGTGATCACCAGTGACCATGTGGACAACAACCCCAGCCTTATAGCAGGCCTGGATTGAGTCTGCTGTCTCAGGGCGTGGGGGGTCGTATAAGCCGATCAGTCCTAGGAAGCACAGATCCTTCTCAGCATCATCACGTTCGAGGTCGGAACCTTCAAGCAATTGTACCCTGTCAGTATATGGTCGATGGGCCAGGGCTAATACCCGAAGTCCGAGCTTGGCAAGTTCCTCCATATTTTGAAAAATCATTCCACGGTGGTGGTCGGTCATGGGCACAGGGGCAGATGAGCCTTGATCCCAAATAACAGAGGTACACGATTCAACGACGCGCTCGACCGCTCCCTTCGTAAACACCATGGTGGAGTCTTCTTTGCTGTCCGGGGTTACTTTGCTGAAGATCACAGACATTTTCTTTACTGTCGAGTCGAATGGGAACTCGGCCTTTTGATGCCACACTGCGCCTTCACCCTTGGTCCAGCGGTCTCGGTTCCAATTGAATCTTGACGCAAACACTTGGATGGCAATTTCAGTAGGTTCGCCCCGAGCGCTCCATTCGCCCTCTTCGGACTTGAACACGTGGGAAAGGTTGGCCATCGAAGCGACATCCAGAAAGTCCTCGAGCTGGCGATTCTCTGAGATCAGATCTTCTGTATTCTGCACAGCGGCACCGTCCTTCTCCTCATCAAAGTCCAAGGGAGGCACAGGTGCGAAGGTAATATCCCCAACAGTAGGATTGAAAGGCTCGTTAGACGTGCCGATGGAATATATGCCTCGGGATGGGATCCATGCCTTTTTGACAACCATCTTTCCCTGGGTCAATGTACCAGTCTTATCAGAACAAATGTCGGTAACGGCACCCAGTGCTTCTAGGGAGTCGAGTTTCCGGACAACCACATTCCGCTCGACCATGCGCTTGGTGCCAACTGCCATAGTGATCGTAAGGACGACCACAAGGCATGCCGGAATCATACTGATACCTGTTGCAACTGCATACATGATAACTTCATTGTTGCTGCTGAAGTAGTTTGCAGCCATGCAGACAATCGCGAACAGAACGGCAATTCCAAATAATAGGCAGGCCAGTTTTGACAGCTTCCTTTGCAAAGGCGTGCCAGTATTAACACCAAGAAAACGGCCCACAGCATCCGTCCCAGTAAGAGTCCAGGCCTGGACATACCACCGTTTCTTAGTCTCACCTTCGGGGCCACGCTTGACGGGTCGTCGCTTATTATCGCTGGCCCGTAATGCAAGAGCAATGGATCCAATTTCAGTGGCCATGCCGGTACTAACAACCACACCACGAGCTCGACCACGAGTGACCGTACTCGAGCTATAAGCGATATTAAGACGGTCACCAGGGCCGGTATCCTCTTTGAAGATTGAGTCGCATTCCTTCTGGACGGGAAGAGACTCGCCGGTCAGGAGAGCCTCATCGGTTTCGAAGTTGACTGCTTCAACCAGACTGCGATAGTCAGAAAAAAAAAGGGCCGTCAACCCCTCAGGGCCCTCAAGGGGAGCAGTTGTAGTATAGGAAGCGGCTTACCGAATATCTGCCGGAACAGTATCTCCCGTCCTCAGCTCTACCATGTCACCCGGTACGATTTCATGCGACGGCACCGAGAACGTCTGACCACCTCTGGAGACAGTCCCTGTTGGCGATGACAATGAATGCAGCGACTCCATAGTTTTTTCCGCGGCGTACTCTTGAAAAAACCCAACAACAATATTGAGGACAATCACAGCGCAGATCACTCCGCCTTCAATCCATGACTTAATTCCAAAACTGACTGCCATGGCCAGAATCAGCACCTGCAAGAGACGAACTGGATCAGATTCAGGGAGTTCTCAACACGTTGGAAGATATATCATAAATGATAGTGGGCCGCTTAACTAGCATCATTGCGTTGGCCACCTGGCGCACAAGTATCTTGACCACTGAAACGCCCTCGCCTTCATCCAGTTTATTGGGGCCATGTTCCTGGAGACGACGACTGGCTTCCTCAGGGCTCAATCCCTCGTCCAGCCCAGTGCCGAGTTCCCTCATCACAGCTCCATAAGTCAGCGTGTGAGCTGGCTGGCTGAGTCCGAGCGCATCCGCCCCATTTTGAGGAGGGCTGCTATGCTTCTCGTCTGGCATTGTAATTGTCTTCCGGTGACCCCTATCTGTAGCTACCATGAGCTTATCGATAGTAATCAGTGGTTGAATGTTTGTGCACGCAGACCGCAGATGGAAGCGGGGATTTTTAAGGCACCTCACCGACATTAAGGACCCCCTCACTCAGCAGGTCACTGTGGGTAAGTTGCCTCAGATTATCGCCTTGGCATATTGCCACCAACGCTGGGAGAGGCAAAATCTGGCCTTGGCGCCGAGACTCTGAACAGAACCGGAAACTTGGACCGAACGCAGACAAGGTCGCGCCCATTGATCATCGTCCGGAATGCTATTTGCATCAAATACTGACGAAGCCAGGTCCAGTCACAGCCAACTGTTGGGGACTATCCATGCAGCCAAGAATGTGAGAATATGCCAAGTCTGGGTCTTAACTAGCATGGACGAATTTGGGTACTCCCAACCCCTCATTTTTTCCCGTCATCTCTGCTCTGGTCGGGAATAAGCCTTATAGGGCGAGGTACTTCTATAATGCTCCACCGGGCCGGGCTTTTGCAAAGTCAAAAAAAGGGATAAATTGGGTGTTAAGCGAACGGTCGAAATTTTTCGGAATTTTCTGCAGGATTTCGCTACCAGAAACGAGATAAATTGCTGAACTGAGAGTAGTGTTGAACAAGTGCTACAGAGTGATCGTCCGCAGAATCATCAATTGGAATCTCGGACAACTGGATCACTTCTTGCCTCTTTTGTAACATCAAGGGAACACTTTGCCCAAAATCTGAGTTTGTCACAGACCTTCCACTCTCTAGACACCCACACCCACACGAACTTCTAGAAGAGATGTGATTTGCACATTTCTCACTCGAGCGGAGACCCAGCAGACAGCCTCACAAGATTGTGGTCTTGGCTTATGTGTCTCTTCCACGGGATTTTTGGGGGCGGCTGCGTGCTGAGGGTCTCAATAGAATATAGCCAATCAGATACGCACGAGCATCTCAGCTCCCATGCCCAATGGAAGAAAGGGAAGCGACGGTAAATGTGATGAATGTCTCTAAAATCCATATTTCTTGGCGCGTTTGATCTAGTGGCTCAAATCACGTGTCATAGTTGGCTCCAGCTCGGAGTGGGGAATCGCCAAGTGTTTAACCATCACTTCCTGATGTCTTTCTACACTCGCCAAGTGGTTCATTCCTTGGCATTTCCTCAATGTATGGTTATTAAAGGCCTGCCACTGTTGCTGCCTTGGCTCTTCCTCCAGGACTTCTGATAGACTCCACCGTACAGTCAATCGCAGCAAATTCTGATCGCTGAATGTAACAATTTTTCAGCATCTAAAGTCATATCATTTCCCTTTAAGCTCCATTTTATCCAAATGAGCCTCCGCTACGCATATCACGTGAAGAACCTGGGATGCCTCACAGTTTCCAGCCACTTATCCAGCGATTCCGCAAACAAACAGCTTCTTTGACACACACTGGAGGCATACAGCTCGAAGGCGAGGAAAATCGCCTACTCTTCACGCATGATCTAACCCCCGAAGATGAGATGCCCTTTCTTATACGCGGATTTCCATTTTCGCGCGACAGGCCAAATGGTCTTGCCAAACAAGATAGATTTGTCCGAATAAATGGTGGCCATAGACATTATCTAAGACCCCTGAAGTCGAAAAGACACTTTTGCCCAAACATCCGTCTTCTAGACTGGATAGGACTTAGAGGCAAGATCGGGCGTTTGAACGGCTCCAAATCGCTACAGACAGAATGGGAACAGTGGACAGAGAACGGCTCGGGAGGGTGGCCAGTCGAGAGTCATAAGATGGCAGCCGTCACCCAGAAATACGGGGAATTCGAGACTGTTACTGGATTTGGGAGCCATGCACTTGTATTGTTGTCGCATAAAGTACAAGCCTGCAATCCCCATCTAGATCATTACTATGCTGTAAAGATCTTCCGTCGCGGGCCCAACCAATCCGGGTTCGACTATAAGAGGAGAGTGAGCTCGGAATACTCTATCACATCCTCCTTACACCATCAGAATATTATTAAGGTCTTCGAGCTCCTCCCCCTAGGTTACGACAATCTTTGTGAGTGTATGGAATACTGCTCCGGTGGAGATTTACATTCACTTATTGTTGCGTCACGACGGCTGTGCGAAGAGGAGGCAGACTGTTTCCTGAAGCAGCTGATGCGCGGGATCCTCTATCTCCATGAGATGGGGATCTCTCACCGTGATTTAAAGCCGGAGAATCTTCTTCTTACTGACCGCGGTTGCCTTAAAATCTCTGACTTTGGTAATGCAGAGTGCTTCCGTCTTGCTTGGGAAGGTCGAATTCATATGTCTACCACACGCTGTGGCTCAACGCCGTATATCTCCCCGGAGCAATATCTCGCGGAACCGCTTGACCCAAGATTTGTCGATATTTGGGCTGCTGCTATTGTTTATCTCGCTATGCGAGCTGGGAGAAACCCGTGGAAGTTGGCAACAGTCAAGGATGAATGCTTTCGAGATTACATTGAAGATTGCAAAGTTGAAAGACCTTATTTCTTTATCAAGGATATATCCCATGTCAGGTTATCACTTTTCCTTCTTGTCGTTTAGATGGCTAATTCCATTTCTTACAGGGACAAAGCTGCGGTGTCCTACACTCCATGTTGAGCATAAATCCTGTGCATCGGCCAGGAGCGGCCGAGATTCTTTCTTCTCAGTGGCTTCAGGGGATCGATTGTTGTCAGGCTTCCAACTCAGGACTTCCTACTTGAGGACAAGCTTATATGTGGTATGTAATGCTTTCAGGTTAGTTTCTTGACGTTGCTGATACCCGTTCCCGCCTGCAGCCACAAATCTGGTAAGTCGGATCTGCCTCCGGCGCAGGTACTGGTATGCATCAATTCCGTAGCTGCAGTTAGAATGAATTCAAGTTTAGGATCACACTTTGCTCGCTAGAAAAAACCAAGCACTGGAAGTGGTAATCTTGTCGGGTACATATGAATAAGGTGGTCAGTAGTTTCTACTATCTACGCCTGGAGACTTGAGTTTACGAACCTTACCATGCGCTTCTCGAATGAGACAAGAGGGTGATGCACATCATACTTACGGATCTGATAGCCGTGATCAAAGCATTTCAGTGATGCTGTTTGGGTGTTCCAGATTGGCTAGGGCGTCATTCAACAAGTTCAACAAGGCAGCAACGACGAACCCAGTGAGATGGATTAGCCTGGCGCCTTGGCCACTTCCCAGTAATACTTGGCAATTCTGATAACGAAAAAGATTGGATACGTATGGGCCCACCTTTGGATAAATGCCAAGAGAGGTGCTAAGCGGTGGATTTTGGTCGTGCCAGCCGCAACTCTCGACCACTCGAGACTCGGAAACCGTTTGTCTCGAGCTCGGTATTAGCGAGTCGGCACCTACGCGCGCAAAGATTTCTACTCCAGGCATAGTCGAATACTCGGGCGAAGAACTAGGCCTAGACCACGTGATCAAAACCGTCAAGGTTTTAAAAGTTATCCTTTATCTCTCCGCTGCTCATGCCTTGATTCATCAAATATCATCGTCTGTTGTCATGGCGGGCGGTTTTCTCCCTTATCACGAGCCAGGAAGTACGTCTAATTTCTACCTATCTGATGACGTTCATGTTTAGTTCCTAATCATGATGCAGTTGTCGAGATCTTAATTATCGTCTCTTTCTTTTTTATCCTGTCCTTGGCAGAATGGGCGTCTGCGAAGATTATCCGCGCCGGCATCATCGGCCATATTGCGGTTGGCATCATTTACGGGAAGCCTCTCGCTGATATTCTCGAAATGGATTGGCAGAAAACTTTCCTCGCACTCGGCTATGTTGGCTTAATTCTAATCATATTTGAAGGTACCTAGCTCGTTTATGGTATTGGAATTTCATCCTTGGCACTAATGTTATCTTTTCTAGGTGGTCTTAGCGCCCGTCTTGATCTTTTGAAGGCGAACTTGGTGCTTAGTATGCTTGGTGCAGCCACAGGCGTTTGCTTTCCTATTGGCCTTTCTTACCTGCTTCTCTATCTCGGGTTCGGATATGGTGCGACCTCATCGGCGCGTATCTCGACATATGTACATGAAGCTTACTCCCCTAGGTGCTGTGGAAACATTCATCATCGGTGCTGCATTGTCAGCAACCTCTCTGGGTAAGTGCGAGCCTATCCACCACTTTGAGGATCTCTCCGGCTTTATGTTTATACTACCTAGGTACAACATTTGCGGTGATCTCTTCTGCTTCTAGCACTGTAGATCTCGCGCAGACTCGAGTTGGCTCGGTCCTGGTTAGCGCAGCTGTCATTGACGATGTGGTCGGACTTGTCATGGCAAGGTTTGTGACTCTGGAGAATTTGTCTTCCTTATCTAGAGCTAAAACTGATGCTAATAATCTGTCTGTACAGTGTCATCGGAAATCTCAGTCAACTGGAGGGAGGTGGTGATGTAAATCTCGGCTGGCTTATTGGACGTCCTATTGTGGCTTCGCTAGCGATGGCTATCGTCACCCCTATTGTGACAAAGTACCTTTTCGCGCCGATCTTTCGGCGTTTTATTGAACACCACTTTGCGCGATTCGACCACATTTCCAATATTATACTGATGACCCTGTCTCTGTCGGCATTTATAACCATTTCTGCATATGCTGGGACATCCGTTCTCTTCGGTGCCTTCTTGGCCGGCACATTTTTAACGTATCTACCAAGCAAGCATCCCGAAGGACCATTTGTCGTCATGAGCCGAGAAGAAGGCGAAAAGTTTGCGCATAAGAGCCCTACCTTTATCCATACTTTCGAGCGCTACCTCATGGATGTCCAAAAGTACCTTATGGAGCCTTTGTTTTTCGCTAGTATTGGATTTGCCATCCCCTTTGTGCAGCTTTGGACAGGCAAGAGAATATGGAGAGGCATTGTCTACACCCTTCTGATGGTGTTTGCCAAGGTAAGGCTTCTGGACATCATGTTCATGCCCCTCGCTCACTGTTTGCTGCATAGTTTGTTGTCGGTGTGTGTATACCGTTGTGGGGTTGTTGGCCCATTCGCAGGAAATCTGGCAAGGGAGATAGTCGCGTCGACGAAGAAACCCACGCGGTCCAAGGAAACGCGAAAAGTAGAAACAGGACGACAATATGGCTTTCTGCATTACTTTTGGGCTCTGCGATGGTAGCGCGGGGCGAAATCGGACTTCTGATTATCGAAATCGGATATAATCAGACATCATACGTTACTGAGGAGGGCTTCATAACTGGTGTGTGGGCAATCCTGCTTAATACAATAATTGGGCCTGCCACAGTTGGAGTCCTGGTCAAGTTTTGCGGTAAGCGTATAGGAGAAGGTGAATGGGGCCTACAACATCCTGTAGTGCCGGCACAAGAGCCTGAGAGACCGGCAAGGAATGCATCAGTATGAAGACTTATTAAACGGCCAATCACTGCCAAAAAAAAAATGTTGAACTAAGCTGCACTAAGTCTTTTCTGAGATAGGCCCCCATATCAATTCTCTTAGATGAAGAATTATGAACCGCTCTCTTCTGTAGCGTCGGGAGCCGTCAAATCTAGTCTAGCCAGTTCACTGCTGTACTGTCTGCGCCCATATCCCACCTCTCGTTGGAACACGAAGGCAATGGAATCACAAAGAGTCTGCAAGATCACAACTGCCATGTGTGGTACCGAGATGTATGGATTTACGGCCTTGCCGCTGGGCAGGATTTATAAGTCAGCTCTCCCTGGGTGTTGTAAGAAACAGGTACATCTCGCGGTCATCACATTATTCTACGAAAGAAAGCAGAACTTTGCACGGCCAAGGATGGTCATTCAATTCGATTGTAGCTATAATGACAGTGAATTAACCGACCAAACCGACATTTGGACTGGTTTTTCAAATTCCTTTACAAGTTCCCTGGCCGCAGCTACACTTTTGGACCCCCTGCCACCTCTGGAGGATTCCATCCCGACTCAGCCACTCGGGTACCAAGCACAATGATTGGCCTTGCGGCTTATATGATTTTTTGGTGAGAATGTTTTCCTATTCGTCAAGAAACTCTGCTTTTGCAAGAAACAATCAGCGTCCGAAACAAGGCAGTTTGTCAAATATTCGTTTCTCCCGAAGTAGAACAGAAAAACCTACTTACTTGTCTACCCGTTTGCTTGCTGCTCCACATCTAGACGAGCTCCTCGGTTGCGTGATTTTTCTTCCTGTAGCTCACGGTTGCGCCGGCGGCGGAGCGAAATATAAGCACAAAAAAATATGATTGCAAAAGTTGCTATCACTACCGCAACGGATATTCCGGCAACTGCGCCACCCCCGAGGTCTGGTCCCTTTCCCTGACTTCCCGATGGGATGGGCTGAGCGAGTGCGGCCATGACTCGATGGAAATTCCGCTTAAGTTGAAGAAATCATCCACGCCATCTTTGGTGCGCTTTATAATTCAGACTATTTTTCTGAGGCACCCTCGTCTGCCCCGGCTTGACCGTCGAGGGTAAAGCTAAGCGATGATCTGGCCAAGCTTTGATGTCTCACGGGGCTGAGCCACCAGTGAAGGCTTCAGGCTATCAGGTGTGGTTTCTTGGCAAGGCAGATTTCAGCTTGGGCTGTCGGGCGTTTAGCGGCCAAGGGCTCCCGTGGCATGTCCGTTTGAATGGCAGCATAAAGCAATCGACCTTGTTGAAAGGGATCACAAATGGAAGATATTCTCACAGTCAACGATTTTCCTATCCACTTAGTCAATTTTACTCGTACATTGCGCTAAACTCTCCAAACATACATCCCACCATGGCCAGAAAGATCGACACCAACAATGACATCTACAAACTTGCTGCACGCCCCTTCATCCTCGAACGTAGGGGAGAGTATGACCAGGCAATCAAGGTTTACCAAAATGCAATCGAGATTTTGGATATGTCAATTGAGAAATTCAAAAAGATGAACGTGCCCAGGGTCAATCGCAAGATGTTTGACCGCCAGATACAAATACATCGCGACCGACTTGCCTACTTGCAGACACTCAAGCGCAAGGGAAACTTCAGTGATATTGTTTTACCACCGACAGTCATCGACGCCATGGATGATCTAGCTCGGAATAATGGAGATAGCAGGCCATGGACCCTTTCACAGGCAAGTTAGTACGGTTATAGCAATTGAGCTTGACTGATCGCATATGTCTCACTTTTAGACGCGGCAAGCCCTTCACAGTTTTAGGTCCATTGCGGATGAAGACACAGGCACAGATGCCAAAGAGATCCCATGTCAATTGAAACCTATTCTGGAGGCCACTGACTCCACCCAAATCCCCTTCTTTTCACTATCCCTACCAATGACCCAGGACCCGTTGACATACCGCATATCTCATGATTCAGAATTCGTCGAGCTGGGTGCACGTTCCCACTGGGTCTTCGTCAAGGATAAGACTAATACCCATGTACTTTACGCGCTCCAGGCTATCTGGAGCGACCAGGTCCCTATCATAGAGGCTGTTTTGCGCCGGCCGGGCGAGTTTCTCCCACAGGTTGGCGCCGTAAGTGTCCAAATCAGGAAGACACCAGGCGGTAGTTTCCGCTTGGTGACGTCCACAGTTCCCGACATAGGGAATATCGTTGAGATCCCTGATAGGGAGACAAAGAGCCGAGATTGGTCTCCGCGGCGCTTCCAGTACGGTGGTCGCAACTTCGTGTGGAAGAGCGGGCGGACTGATGGCAAAGAAAAGAGTGCTGACGGTGGGCTGTTCAAGTCTTTTGCATGGGAAGCACTGTATGAGACGAAGCGTGTATGGCTCAAGGAGGGGAGCCAAACAGGTAAACTTGAGGATGAGACCGTCGGAAAATGTCTGTGTTGGGGAGCAAAAGGTGGGGGCAAAGGGGCAGCACACTCGATATACATGAATCCAGGGCTGGATATGCACTTCCGGGAGCACCTACTTGCGGCACAGCTCGCGAGATTTGTGCGCTGCAGATATCCACCGCACAAAGACGCGAAGGGAGTTGAGGCAGTAGCGGCTGGAGGGACCATATTGTCCATTCTTGAGATGGCCTCATCTTGAACTTAAGTGTACAGTCAACGAGAATAAAGACGGGATGTAATACTGTTCGGTCGGATAGGCGATACTACCTCTTACACAGATCGCTCTGCTGTAGTCTTGTAACGAAATTTTAAATGTCACCTTCATTTACCCATTAACTCACCCCACGCACCTCATGGTTTACTATTGCTAGTACGTAAGACATTATATCCATGGTATCAATGTTGCTAAGCCAGGAAAAAAAAAGGCAGGGGTTCATAAGAGCTGGATTCCCCACCTCATTCCGCGGATGAACCCACCCAAGGCTTTGACGAAGACAACGTTCCAATTATATTTAATATACCAGTCCTCTTTGTGTTGCCTTTGGATGCTTGCTGGTGCAACCATAAAGAGCTGATGTTATCATCACAACATATGGACTGCATAATATGAAAGACATTAGATTAATTGCTGTAGGCTGAGCAATGAAATGCTCCAGCCTAGTCAAGTAACCGTGCCCACTGATTAGGAAGGAGTAGATAAGGGAATCAGTGGTGTTGGTCTAGTACAGAAAGCATTAGAGGCTCCTCATTGCAGCTGGGGCATCTGTATAACCGAATCTCCATCCTCAGAAATCATGTATATCCAGTTCTGGTAGCACCCGCGGGATCTGGTTATTTTCAATCTCCTCAACGGGTAATTGTCCGACTGCAGATCAATTAACATCCCGCAAAGACATGTAAAGGTCTAGTCGCAGGCATTCCATCATTCCGCTTTGGTGTTTCTGCTGCCCCTGAAAAGAGCTTACAATTAGCGCCAACCATACTGAACTTCTTAGTAGGCTCACCATTTGTATGCTTTTTTGTTTTCCAACTGCTTTTGTTTCGGAAATTCCTTTGGGCGCATGGAGCAACTCCACAACAGTTTCAGGGCCAGTGAATACAGTACCCCATGGCTGCATATCATTCGTAATGACTTTCAACCCTCTCAGTCGTGGAGAGTCGGCGATAATAAACCTTGCGGATTGTTGCAACTCCTTTACAAGACACCTATCAGAGTCCGAATAGCCATCTCTGCAACAGTGAAAGCATATCATTTGTTGTTCATCATCCAACAAGTCGATGACAAGTGTCTCAAGCCGAGATAACTTTTGTCTTTCATACTCTTGCCGGAAAATTCTTGGACAAATGCGAGCTAGACGAAGTCTGATATGAGGGATATCGTAAAGCATATCATTGAGCGAGGTGCATAAATGTTGCGGCCAAGTCGACGGATCATCATCGCTTACCAAGGTCGGCTGGCTCAAGGCATATCTGAAGTCTAGTTCGAGGTGCTCAAGAACACAGTGCCTGATGGAACGCAAAATGTGGAACAACGCCGCTTGAGTCGTATGACCACGGTGGACATACGTCAGTGATTGCAAGTGTCGAGTACTCTTGAATAGGTGTCCAAATCTAGATATGTACTTTGGTTCTGAGATATATGTAGTGTGAAAAACCTCATGATGTAAGCCATCGTCATGGCAGTGAGGTAATCGTTGGACAGGATATTTAGTGTGTAGATCAAGGAGTAAACGCCTCACATGAATCAAGTTTTCACCTGTATTACTTAGCCCCAAGAAAAGCATATCGGAGTCCTGCAGTCTCATCTCGCAGTAAAATAGGGGCAACACAATGAAATACAGCCGTTTGCATATTAAAAGATAGGCGATTTTTTTTTTCTGAGCGATTGCGCAAGAGATTCTGGAAAATGAAGGTGATTATTTCACGAGGAAGTTGGAAGAAAGGCATCCCGGATACTCAACAATCAAAACGGAAGCACAACAGCTAGTTGATTCCTGAGAGTGCCTTCAATTATATTCGGTTGCCGCTGGTCTAGCTTATTTCGGGAATACATTATTCCGTAGACATCTTATTAGCTTGGTACTAATCGAATCAAGACCCGTCTTGACCCAGTTTGCTGCCCACAGCATGAGGCCGTCGAGCGGTGTGAATGTTAGCCAGTCTCTGTAACTAGCACTATATATACAGTCGTGGTGCACTAGTTTCGTGGCAAGTGCCTTGGCAATGGCATTCAAAAAGGCCCTGAGCGTGCTACATGGTGACATCAGTTTTGTTCGTTCTTGTATTCATTTGTCGAGGCTCGGTTTCATGGAGTGAGAGGCGGTAGCGACTAATAAGAGCATTTAGTGCCTTGAGAGGATGGATGCAAGGGATCAACCCCGCATCGCTTATCGCATGGCTGTAAGTTGTTCACATGATTCTTTCTAATAATGACGAACTAACTCCTGCTCCGGTCACCTGTAGTTATGGAGTGACAGAGCGCTATTGTTTGGTCACAGCCTCTTGTTTCTGTTGGGCGGGAAGGGTGATGTAAGACGCCCGTTGACCACCCGGGGCTCCGGCAGATGTGTGGCTGGAAGGAAGGAGGAATCCTGTACTCCATGCAATACTAATGCCTTTTGCACTAATCTGAAATACAGTAATGAAGTTAGTGAGTCAAGGACGAGAAAGTACTCCGTACAGTTCCTCCGAGTATCAAAATTGGGATGTGAGCATCGATACTAATAATTAAACATATGGCATGGATCGCCAGAACATTGAACTATACAAATAATTTATCATATATGAATTGATTGCCGGTTCAATCACTGATGTGACCGTTGGGATTGGAGGGTAGACTGGCGCCGTATAGTGGGATGGAATGACCTGCTAGGCGCGGCGTTGCATTGGTTCAGATCTAGCGCTGAGGTGGCTCCATTTTCAGAGAGCGCGTTTGATTGCTGAAGTGCGATGGAGCCCATCTGGCTGAGGTTAGATGCTCTTCGGCGCATGCGGCGTCCTGAGTCATCAAATTCCTTCTTATTGAGTGACTCAGATGGGAGTAAGATGGCCCGGTCTAGGCTATACGGCAGACCACGGTGGCGACCGCGAAGCTGCATGGCGATAATGACCAGAGTTGAAAGTATCTTGAACTCGCTGACAAACGAAGCACTGACACCGGGATACCCAAGTGAGAGACCAACAGTTCCGTAGGCCGAGACAACTTCAAACAGAACAGACCAGATCTGAAACGAGTACTGGTTCGTGTTTTCCAGGCGGTCGCCTTCAACGATGGCGATGATGAACAGACCGAAACATACATACCAAAGGTCAAACCCTAGCTGTTTCCGCAAGTGAGTTCCGATATAGCTTGGTGCTGTCTGAATATTCTCGTCGTCCTTGTCTTCAGGTTCATACATCCCAAGACTCTTCTCCTCGTAGACGTTGGTTCGTCTCACTGAGATGGCAACCGGGAAGACGGAGATGTACATCATGATCATGTAAGAAACCTGGACAGCAGGATGCAGTTCAGATATGGACACCACAGAAAACCCCGCAGTTCTTGTGCAAGACGCCTGAAAAAGTCCGTCCACAATCTTGATTCCGGTAGACAAGGATGTTACGGCGGGATCATTCAGCTGAACTACATTAGCATTGAAGAGAGTTGAAAGATGAAAAAATGGTCAAGACTTACATCCAGGACGATGAAGAATATCAGATCAATCCCATTCAACAGAATGAGAGTCGCCAAAAGCCACCAAGTTGCATTGCGGGGAAATAGAAGCGTAAAGCACCGTCGGGGATGGTCTAAAAGAAACTTCAACTCTTCCCACAGAGGAGTTTCTTTAGAAACGACTTTTGATAGCACCCAGGTAATCAGACGGAGCATACAGGGGAACCCGGTGTTGCCAATGATAATGAGAAACGTCATCAGCAGAAGAGGGAATATCGCGGTCTGGAAACTGGACATCGAATCAGGGGTAAGGGTAAAGCCAAGGTCATTGAACGCCGAGCCAGCAGTAAAAATCGCCCACCATGGACGACCCTGCCCAGCTGTAGTCACGACCTGGCCCCAGCGAGTTTCCATGATCCACGGCATTAAGCAAATCACGCCAAGAAGGTGGAATAAGGCATAGTAAGATATCAAGACGACCGCGAGCGTCTTTAACGATCGGTACTCGATACCGCCAAGCTCGTCGCGCTGCTCTTCCGTCAGGTCGATGAAGTTCGAATTGCGGCCCACCGTTGCATCCCAGCTAAGATATGGTAGAGTCGGACGCCCCGGTTCCTGCGTCAAAGACCGAAAGATGCCGGTAAACGCTGGGCGTCGGGTATTCGACTGAGCAAGAGGCGACGGTTCACCATCCTCAATCGTTTCAAGGACGGTAGGACGAGTATCCAAGCGGGAAAACGTGGAGTTTCTTGTTCTTGTCCACGAAATCTCCGGCTCGTGGATCGTGATATGCGGTCCATCCATAGCGGGGGTATTGTCCTGGTTGGCGTTTCGGGGGCTTCGGGGCTCAGATTGTCCGCTTCCTATCTGCAAAAGCTTGTTCTCGTCGCCTTCTTCGTCTTCAAGAACACGCCACCGCGATCATACTCTCTCGGACTTGGAATGCGCAGGGCGCCTTTGTTCTTCCGTTGGTTCTCTAGGAAAGCGATGTGATGCTCGGGATCGAGTGGGGCAGGAACACGATGGTTGCTAAAGCCACCATTAACAGTGGTGGGCCAACATGCTTCCTCCGGGCTTTTTGTACTGCTCGCGTGGGATCTGGGAGAAACCGACTCGGAGTCGCTCTCTTCAGGGGATCTGGGGGCGCTTGACAGTTCATCTCTTTGGGTATTGTTACCAGAATCATTGCGCAACACCACAATTGGCCGACCGTTAATACCAGTTTCCTCTCTCCCGTACGACTGTGAATATTTATCCTCACTAATTGTTCGAAGTCGAGATTTGGTCGTACGGAGAACGCGAGCGTCCCGAACGACGCGCTGGAATCGTCTCTCAAACCAGTAAATGCGGACGAAAACAAGCGCGGTGTGGATGAAGATCGGGGTCGTCAGCATGGTAACGAAGTAGAGAATGACCTGTTGGTATGTGTAAAGCAGGTTGAGGTCGACAGTGTTCAAGCCGCTTTGCGTGGCCGCTCCCACAGAAAAGAAGAGCGCATCGATGTATTGCAGGCCGCTCCCCGGATATATGATGACGGAGGTGAGAAGAGATAGGGAAATAATATAAATGTAGTGGATCAGAATGAAGTTCAAGTGCCAATCCTTCAGCCACGGTATGCGTGCCTTCTGGTAGGCCGCCTGGCGAAGGACAGCGGAAAACATTCCGGCGCGACGGTTGCGAAAGGGGTAAGAGAGTGTATATGTACGGGTTTCGGAGAATTCAGCAAGGCGCGGGGCATTGGTAGGAATCGAGTCGATGTTCTGCAGACGATTCAGGAATGAGGATCAGCGCCACGCGATACTGAGCTGCACCTTCGTGCGCAGCAGTGCCGATCGGTTCCCCGGACTCGCGAGAGAAAGGATGATGCAGAGATCCAAGGCTAATCTCTGGGCATGATGGAGGGGTAATTGCGAAGAGTCACGGCATTTTGAGGGCTTGAGGTCATGGCGGAGGAGTGGGAAGAGAAGGGAGGGAGCAATGGGAGGAGTTGGCGTAGGTGGTGTGGGGCGGCGGGTCTCCTCAGGTCAAAGAAAAGCACATGAAACCCCACAACTGATAAAAGTGCCTGCGAAGCGGTTCATTCAAGGCGAGCAAATGTGCAGATATAAACGCCAGAATTTGGCTTCATCCAACAAGGGAACCCCAGGGTGGATGTGTAAAAAGAACGGACTTATGAACTCGTTGAGCATAGGGTGGTCAGGAACTGAAAAGCATCCTTTCGAGTCCATGTACGCAATATCCTCGTTATCCAATTCTTGGATACCATTCAATTCGAGAAACGAATATCGCGAGAAGTCGACACTCCCGGATGGTGACTTGTCGCTGGCCGGGCGCTCATCTGTATTAGACTGGTCTGTAGGAAGATTTTGATCAAATTTCTGTGAGCTGTTTCTGATGTTAGCATGGCGCATGGAGAGACACAAACGAATCATTGCGGCTGGTGAAAGTTTAGGGAACTCGGGCCGGGCGACTGACAATCGTGGCAGCTTTGTTCGGAGAATGCAGGTCCCTTTTCCATTCTGAAAACATCTTGTGCACGGGCAACCGCGGTAGGATGCGTCGCAGCGGAGCTTGCGCTGGTGACAGGAGGTACAGGCGCGGGACGCTCTTCTACTTTGCTGAGAACATGCCTCGAGCTGGAAGAAATTCCATCGGTATTAAGTGGTTTAATTCTCTTCGGCGATTGCACCTAGCGAAAAAAATCTCTCAATAGGATGCAAGGAAGTGTGTGAGAGGGTGTATAAGCTAGATTGACCGGTGAATTGAATCAATGTATTATTCGATGCCGTGCCTTGCTTGGTCCTGGTTGCCGGAGGATAGCAGAACTAGACCAGCAGGTTGGATGCCTATGTCAAGACTAATGAAGGAGGGCAAAGCAGAAAAATTGAGACATTTGAGATGTGATCTAGATGATCTTAGGATGGTAAAGTACATATATATTTGTAACATAGCCATTCACCGGCATCCTCTTGCCCACAGATTATATCGTGACTTCTTCACCTGCTTCGTTTGCCCAGCTTTGATGCGGCTATTGCCTGCTATTTCTGCTAAGCTACGATAGTCCGAGGATGGCCTTAGTACCAAATATAGACGCCTGGTAGTGTCATGGTGCCGAGAGCCCAAACTGCGAAAATCCTTCACACATCTAGAATAGGTGGCCTGGAGGTTACTCCTTTTCCTGCCAGGAAATTAAGCAACAATCTCATCCCAAGTATATCCGTTCTGCTTTAAATCCACAAGCCGCTGCTTTTGTTCCAGTGAGAGGGGTCCGCGAGCAGGTATATAAGGACTAGATTTCCCCGCTGCACGTGCGGATTTATTGACTGGTAGACCACCGACAGGTCCTTGAAAGAATGTAACGGATTGTGTGAGTTTCCCGTCATAAACGCGAAAACTGGAATATCCAACAAAGATTAGAACCTGCTCTGCATCCCCAAGGTCGATTGACAGAATTGTGCCATACAACCGCCACGGCCCGTGGGTTAATAGAGGGTGGCAACTCTCATCACTTCAATCAAGAGGCGCAGTTTCAACCGAAGGCCGGCTCGCTTCCGCTAAAGGGCGGCTTGGGATCTCGACATGCGAAAATTCAACAAATCTTTTCTGGCGACTTTAGAGGGAGAAGGTTCGTGGAGATGACCGCGCTGGTGCTGACTTATCCGAGGCGGGAGATATATCTGCAAGAACTCTAGGAGATTCGATAATGGGCTCTGGAGGAGTGGTTGGCCTTGTACTGGCATGTCCTTGCGCACCTGCTTCAGAGTGTGCTCCAGCATGAATAGTGGATGACTCCCGATTTGACTCAGATGGAACCTCTGCAATAACTAGAGCACTGTTTTCCGTCTCATCACCCTCATGGAACTGTACGGATGTTGTATTGTCTAGGTCCCAAAGACAAGTCTCCTCTACAGGGGCGAGAGGGTGAATTTTGGGATCATACATCAGATTATCGGCGTTTCTGCTAAAACTGTCTTTACCTTTCGAATAGCAGGGGTAATCTAAGCATGAATTTTCTATCAACTCTGAGCTGGTGATTGCAGGGCGTTGGCGAAAATCGGCCACAGTCCTAACAATACATTGATCATTGCTAGTTCCTCCATTTTCAGCGTTCACTTATATGTCACGGTTGCTCAGAGTCGTGCAATATTCATTATTCTCCCAAGAGGCGACTGATCCGGCGAGACTTCCTGAGTCATCGGCCTGGAGTGGACAAACCAGGCTAGACTAAGGGCTGGTAGCGTGATCATCCGCGACGAAAAACTCACAGTCACGCGATATCGGTGAGGGGGAAAGAGTCAGACAGTATGTGGCCAAGTCCGGTCCTGATTCAGGGGCCTCTGAAGGCTGGTCGGAGTCGCAAACAGATGGCTGTCCACCAAGATGAGAATCAGGTTGGGTTATAGATGCATCTTCATTAACAGGCACTAGTTTATGATTAAATAAGGGAGTCTGTATATTTTGACGGGATACTGATTCGC
The DNA here is from genome assembly GCA_023625155.1 of Aspergillus sp. B3601. Taxonomy (NCBI): domain Eukaryota; kingdom Fungi; phylum Ascomycota; class Eurotiomycetes; order Eurotiales; family Aspergillaceae; genus Aspergillus; species Aspergillus sp. B3601. The sequence continues at coordinate 244,654 of JAMAAV010000010.1, read as the reverse complement.
CAGCTTCCGGGGATCGGGTACTAGCACCCGGATCAGTCCCGAAAAAAAGACTGTATAACGATTCGACGTCACTTATATCACGATCACTGAAAGCACCATTATCTTGATTTGGCGGTCGGATACTCTCACGAGCCGCTGTGGAGTGGGCTGTAGCATCCAACATTAGCAAATTCCCAAGGTTACTGAGATTCTATTTTAACATACCAGATTCCGCAGGTTGCAAGTCGCAGTTATTACGAGTGCTGGACTGGGCAGGAGCCACGAAAGACACGGACTCATGATTTACTCGGGGATTGAGCTCTGTGTGCAATGTTGAGTATTCCGTGCCAAGCAAGACTGATTGCTGTTTGCTGAAGCGTGCCTTTTGGGAGTAACGAGAAGGGTTTGACTTCGGATTGTAAAAAAGAAAGGTGCTCATTCTGAGTCACTGCCATAAGCGTAAACGGGCGAGTAATAGGATCGGCCGAAGTCAAAACAGAATAGTGGACAAATTCTTCGCAGATAGCCCTTTATATAACAGAATCCGGGATCGCCGAGATGCAACATCCACGCAAATGCTTACCATTCACATTTGGCGTGGCTCCCGCCATCTATTCTGCTCCACAACACCGTAGCTAGACCTGTGCCAAACGGCCCTTTATTAAATCCGAAATAAGAGTCATCACCACAAGACAAGGCAATTCGGCCCTCCAGTCCCACTAGTGTTCCTAGACATTCCAGAAAGGGGCGTGCTATTTGGGTGATTAGGCCTTGGACCCCTGAAAGCCTCGCAAAAACAGCCACCTGCAGGTCACTCTGGTAACCTCACAGCGAATTTAGTCCATAATCCGCCTGAAACAACCAGCTCCGATAGTCCAATTTTAGCCGGGCAGGCTCATGGCAGGGGTTGGGCTGACTTGAACCAAGAAATCGCCAAAAATAGTGATTGCTCGGGAAGGCACGATTATTGCATTTGCATGTCCAGAGCAAGAAATCGCTAAACTAGGCAAGTCCCAGTCAGCTCCACGTTGCATTCCAAGGCAGGATTCCTGTCCGTGTGATTTCACAAAGATAGGATGCTCCACTGGAATCTGGTTTATTAGGGCACTTAGCATGAGATAGATCAGAAACCGGCACTTGACCTTCATATTCCAAACACTTGGCCGGGCGAGCTGAAAGCAACCAGCCATATGTAGATGATCCGGGGCCAACGGCTGGAGGGAAATCCACTCGAATGAAAATATACTTCCGCGGTTTTCACTACATGTGGAAAGTGCTCGAAGAGTGCAGTGCCTCCAAATCGCCTAAAAAGATTAAAGAAGCAGAGACCTTGTCACTGAACTTACTAGAAATCAGTTTCACATAGTACTTGGAGACCGCAGGCCATCCCAAGCAGTAGAAAGTGCCCCGACACCATGTCACGAGAGGATCCTGTTCTTCTCCTCCTCTTGGTCCGAAATCAAGTCCGCCTGAGTCAAAACCCAATCATATAATGGTTCAGCCCCAGGCGCAGGAGGACTACCTGGCCGAAGGCAGGAATGCCGATTTACCCCCACCGCAGTAGACAGGGCATCCTGATCCCGGCGAGTCCGGCCGAACGGACCACAAGATTACGTCGCAATCCAGAGGGACCCTTTCAGCCAACGGCAGTTCAGTGAGACAGCCATTCCAGGGGCATCAGAATAGGCGGATGATGGCCACCAGAGTGACCGGCTCGAGTGTGTCTGGCTGGCGAAGGACGCTGAGGTACTCGAGGTTCTACCCAGCCGACGAGTCAGGAGCCGTGCGAATGGATTCAAGGCGGCACCGACCAGCCAAGCAACAGTGGACAAGCAAAGAAGGAAAAAACCTTCCAGAGAAACCAAAAATCCCGCCCCAACAAGCGGCCGTGAAACCAGTCTTAAAAATGCTGCAGTGGCGCGAGGGCTGTGTTGCTGGGGGATCCCCAGCGAGAGACGAGGTCGCTGTAAGATTGAGGAGAGAAAACCGAACAATACCGTTACGGCGGGCGGGAGGTACGCCCTTTATAGCGGCGAGCGATCGGGCGGTGAGGGGCGGCATTTCCGGGTTGGGCGTCGCCGTTTCCGGATACGGCGGCCCCTAAAGGGTTATTACTAAATAATTAATTTTAGATAGAGTAGCGTACTATATATATTCTTTATTATTCTTAAAGAGTTTAGTATATAAGTAATATAATTTTAAATATCTAAATATAAAGATTTAATAAAGATATAAATCTTTAAATTAAGATCTTTAATTATTTTTTATATTTCTTTATATTTAGTAATTTATTATATCCCTATCTAGTTTCTTTATTATTTATTTAAAAGTTAGTAGAATATTTATTAATCCTAGTCTACTTTAGAATTAATCTATTATTTTAGAAAAACTTTTAAAATATTTTAAATAATACTATTAGGATTCTCTTATCTTTAATAGATTTTAGGCTTATTTTTAAAATAATAAATAATAAAAAAAATCTTCTTTTCTTTAATATTATACTATAGAGGTCTGGTAATAAAATAGTCTTTAATATTTATAATAAAATTATTAAATTAAATAATATTCTTTTTTTTAAGATTCTTTATATTATCTATTTTAAGTTTCTTTAATTTATAATAAATTTATTTATTTATTAATTTCTCTAGAATTTATTATAGTATCTTTATAGGGGGTAGCTTCTATATAATTAGAATAAAAGTAACTTTAATTTATTAAGATAATTAAGAAAATTCTTAAGTTTAAGAATTAGAAACTAAAGTTTAACTAGAAGTATTCTAGCCTTATTTATAAGAAAAAAATTAAATATTAACTATCTTTTATAAATTACTAAAAAAAAATAATTTAAATTATAAAATATTAGATTAGTACTAAAGATCTAGTAATTATAAAATAATATTAATATAATATAGAAATACTAGCTTAATTAATTAAAAAACTTAATTTAGAATAGAATAAATTACTTAAAGATCTATAAAACTAGAGTATCTAAAAATTTTATATAAAATTATTAAAAAGAAATCTCTAATAGTAATTTCTAATAAAGATTTTTAGTATTTAGCTTAGCTAATCTTTAATTAATAAAATTAGACTATTATATAGTTTCCTTTAGTAAATTCTTCTTAAATAAAAATATATAAGATCTTAAGGTTTATAGTATATTAATTTCTTAGTAATTAATAATTCTAGAGTTAAGTAAAGACTAGTAATTAGCAAGCTAGTAGTTACTAATCTAAGGTACTCTAGAGGTACCTTAGCAGCAGTCTACAGGGGTCACATGATATGCATCATGTGGCGCGGCCTTGGCGGTCGTGACACTAGTTAATCTTAGATCCTAAGATAGTTAGATATATAGCTAAATTTATACTAAAAACAGGTTTACTAAGCTAGTTTAGAGAGATATAAATAAACTTAGATCTTATAAGACCCTCCGCAGGACAGCCTGGGTATTTATAAAAGATTAAGTTAAGTAAGCTGGAAGCTAACTTAACTTAAGAAAACTTCTTTACTTTATAAAGAATATAATATTAGAGCTTTAGTATTAATTTATTAATTATTTTTATATTTTAAAATTATATCTTAAAATATTTTTATTATTTTTATTTAAACATCTTATATCTTTTTATACTACTTATAACAGTTCTAAAAACTAAAGATTTTTGTGGCGATACTGCCCGCTTGTTCTGTCGATATTCTGAAGCTCGCCTTTATGTAATTCCTCGCTAGTACTAATTCGGACTAGCCGAACAGTTGATCAGTTATTCCGATGCCGTCATTTCTTCCCGGCCGTCCTTGTTAATTAATGAAGTATTTTTAATTATTTAAATACTTCTATAAACTAGTAGTAGGTCTATTAATTAGGACCTTAAATTATTATTTTTTATTAATTTTTATTGAACTCTTTCTGAATAAATTATATATAAATTAAAATTTAAGTTTTATATATTTTTCTGCTGTTTTCTGATATTCTGATATATTTAGTACTACTGTGTTACTTTACTTCTATTCTGTCTATTATCTTATTTTTATCTAATTCTACTCCTAACTTATTAATTTATATTAATTTTATTCTTAGCTTTATTAAATTTATTTTTAATTTATTAAAAATCTATATTTTAATCTCTTTCTTATATTCTGAGTCTCTTATTTATTTTAATGCTGGTGAATCCAGAGCTTTGCCTTACTAAACTCAGATATTAATTATAAGTATTTTATAAAACCTTGCTAAGCCTCTATATCTAGTAATTTAATACCCTGTTAATTTATCTTATTAAATTTATTACTATATATATCTCTTCTTCTGCTTCTGTAAAAACACACCGGTATCCTGCTTTATAAGAAATTAATTATTTTTTAATAAATATAGCTGTTGATAAATTTTATTATCTTATTAAAAATATATATTATAATTAGTATCTTAATTACCTAGAGTAGATTAGATTAACAGATATTCTAGAAACTGATTATATAAATCTAATATATTTTCTTAATATTTATTTATATGCTTTTTCTACCGCGTTATTACGTGTATCCTCTGTTTTAGATAAAGATAAAGTTAAGACTGTTATTCCTAAAGACTAACTCTACTAAGATGCTAAATTAAGTATATTATTAACTATATCTATACTATCTACTTCTATTTTAGTATACTCTAATTTATTAGATCTACTAAATATACTATTAACTATTTATTTTATTTAAGTTTATTAAATCTTATCTTTATTAAAAATTTAAAAATATCTATTTTTTAATACTTCTTCTATCTCTTCTATTAATTAGTATATTTTATCTGTAGATAAAATTACTAATTTAGTCTCTACTAAAGAAGAATCTATTACTATACTAATTAAATCTATTACTATCTTATTTAATCTTACTGATGCTATTATATCTAATATATATTTTTAATTTAAATTATATATTAATCTTATTAAATTTTTTATTAATTTTAGTACTAAACTTAAAAACTGTCTATATTACTAGTTTTATATATATACTAAGAAATAAGTATATTATTAATCTATAAGCTTACTATTAAATATTAATTATATAATATTAAATACCTATACTATATTAAATACTGGCTCTAGTAATTCCTTAAATTTATATACAGACAGCTCTGTAAACCTGCCTATAGTTATAAACTAAGATTCTAAATCTATAATACGCGATCTTATATATATACTTTAATAAATATAAGTTACTATATAATATAATTAAACTATAGTTAATAAGTAAATTACTGAACTTAAAAGAGATTTATATTATAAATACTATTCTAGATTATACTACTATTCTGCTGCTGGTGGTAGACCTCCTGATAATAAAGACTCTTCTAATAATAATAATAATAATAATACTAATAATCTACCTGACTATTATCCTAATAATAATAATAATATAAATAGTAATATTAATATAATCCCTGTACCTGAAGCTGTAAATACTACTAGTACCTGGAAAACTAATAATATCAGCTATTTTGAGCTAGATATATATAATAATATTTTAATAAAGTATATATATAATATAATATATTATAAGAATATTAATATTTTTATTAATTATATCTAAGATATTACTTTATATAAAGATGAAGATCTTATAAAGATTAACTTTTAAGTATATTTTTATAATACTATTATTTAGTAGTTTATATCTTAACTTAATACCCTAGAAAAAATTACTATTTATATAATACTTCTTAAAGATGGTTGGATATTATATCTTCTTAAATAATTTAAACTAAACCTATATTAAGTATTCTAAAAGTTATATATAATATACTATATCTATACTGATATTTATATTAATAAGATTATATAAGTATTTACTAAAGATATTATCCGTTACTATTATACCGCTGAAATTAATAATTAATTTAATTAGATATCTATTATTTAGAACTGTTTAGATATGAATCTTTAATAGTATATTCCTAAACCTGAGGTAGATACTCTACTTAGTATATTCCTTAAAATATTAAATTAAAAGTAATATCTCTAAAAGAACTTTATTAAAAAATATAATAATTATAAGACTAGCTATACCTAAGACTTAAATAGTAATAAGACTAGATTTAAAGATAATAGATTCTATAATTTATTACTCTAGTAAGATAGCTATAATAGCTATAATAATAACTATAATAATTAATAAAATTACTATATTAATTAATAATATAGTTGCCTGCTATATTAGTTATTTAGATAGTAGTACCAGCTGTATACTATCAGACTATAATACTAATATTCTATAAATATATTCCTACTATACTAATAAAATTATTCTTATTAAGTATAAGATTATGCCTGTCTAGTATACTAAGCTAATAATAATAAGTTTTTATATAATAGGCTCTTTATAAATAATAGTAATTAAATATCTAATATTAATATTAATATTAATATAAACTTTAATAATAATTCTTAAAATCTATATTAACTATAGAATTAAATAAATATCTATCTTACTAAGCAGCCTTGTAAGGCGCCAGGTCGGCGCCAAGGATCTAACAACTATAAAGCGATGTTGATGTAGTATAGGAATACTGGCTCGGTTGATCAGAAGACTCAGTTAGGAATAGAATAAATTACTTAGAGATCTATAGAACTAGAGTATCTAGAAGTCTTATATAGAACTATTAAAGAGGAGTCCCTAGTAGTAATTCCCAGTAGGGATTTCTGGTGCTTAGCTCAGCTAATCTCTGGTTAGTAAGATTAGACTGTTATACAGTTTCCTCTAGTAAATCCTTTCTAAATAGAAATATATAAGGTCTTAAGATTTATAGTATATTAATTTCTTAGTAATTAATAATTCTAGAGTTAAGTAGAGGCTGGTAGTTAATAAGTTAGTAGTTATTAATCTAAGATGCTCTAGAGGTATCTTAGTAGTAGTCTGTAGAAATTATATAATATATATTATATAGTATAGCCTTAGTAGTTATAATAATTTTTTTTTTAAAAAGAAATAGACTATTCTTAATCTATATACTAAATCTAAAGTAGTTAGATATAAAGCTATTATTTAATATTAATATAATAATTATTATATATAGTATTAAATAGAGCTTAAAATAATAATAATAAATAATACTTTTTAAAGACTTATTCTAGTTAGATACTTGTTAGTTTCTAATTAATAAAATCTTTATAGAATCTATAATTTTTTATAGCTTCTTAGTTTTCTATTCTATATTAAATTACTAGTCTGTTTATTATATAATATTTATTAAAGTTTTTATATATAATATTAGTATTACTAATAATATTAAAATTATAAAAAATACTAACTATTTCTTATTCCTCTATAATTATTACGGGTGCCTATTTATAGGTGTAGTATTATAATCTAAACTCCTTATTCTAGAGTATATAGTATATATCTAGTATAACTAAATAAGTTTACTTTCTAATTAATACTAGATTACTGCTAGTTTACTTATTAGAATATAGATAGTTCTTATCTAAGTCTATACAATCTTTTATTATCTTTATTTAATAAGTATTCAGTCTTTATTTAATAATAAGAAGATTATATTAATATAGAAAAATAAATATATATTTTTTTTTCTTTTTTTTATCTCTCTCTAGATATACTTTAATATAAGATATAAGCTATCTTAATTATTAAAGATATATAGCCTTAATTTCTGATATAAGATTATATAGAATAATCTCTTACTCTTTATTTTTAAATTATTATTAGATTTTTTTAGTTCTAAAAAATCTATATCTATTTTTTTTAATTAAAAGCTATACTCGCCCTTCTATCTTCTTAAAATAAAAAATAAAATTTTCTTATTTAAAAAAAGTATTAAGAATTCTACTATCTAAATAATAATAAGTCTCTAGTTTATATTCTATTTTATTTCTAGAAGCTAATTCTAAAGATATATATCTATTATACTAAAATAATATTTAAAAGAATATTTATACCAGCCTCTAAGAACTATAAATCTACAGCTAATAAGATTAAAAAGATTAGCTCTAATAAATAAATTATTACTAATTTAAGTATATATATTATCTACCTTAACAGCAGTTATTTTATATATATTTATTATTATAAAAATAGTAGTATATATCAGTCCTTATCTATATATATAAAACTAGATATTATTATCTTCTAGAGAATATCTGCTGGAGAATCTGTTCTAGCTAAATACTAGTATTTTATATAGGTAGTTAAATATACTATTAAGATATATAATTATCCTAGAGTAGATACTAGAGCTCTTTTAAATATAAATAAAAAAATACTATAGCTTATTAATAAGCTGCGGATCCAGCATAGTACTACTTCTTTAAAAAAAAATATTAGAGAATTAGACTACTATCTAAAGTAGTATATTTATCTAGTTTTATTATAATAGTATTTAGTAAATTAAGAAAAAGAAAGTTTATCTATATTTAGTTTTTATAAATAAATAAAAGTCTTACTCTACTTATTAAAATATTTTTTAGCTTATAGTAAGTAGTCTGGTATCCTACCAGCAGTATTTTATTAAATCTTAAAACCTTCTATATAAAAAAAGTAAGAAAAATAAATACTAAAAATAATAATATTAAAAATTTTATAAGATAAAAAAACTATTATTTTCTTTTAGATTAATAATAATTTAGTTCTAGTTTATATCTAGTCTAGTACTCCTAAATAGCTTTAGTAGTATTATAAAGATTTTTAATAGATTTCTAAAAATTCTTATACTTAGGATACTTTTTCTATTTTATTAAGAACTAATTTTTTCCTTAATATTATTTATTATTAATAATTTCTTTAATCTCTTATTTCTCTATATTATTAATAAATTTAGTATTTAGTTATATTAGTTCTTCTTTCTTTTATTTATAATATTCCTTAAATAGGGATATATAGAATACAGGGTGTATCTAGGATTTTATATATATTCTAGTAAACTAGAGATAGTATACTTATTTATTAATAAGCTTAATAATCTTAAAAAGACTATTATATTTTTTATCTAGCTTTTTACTTAGTCTCTAAATTTAAATATTCTTAATAAACAGCTAGATTATTTATTTTTTTTTAAAGATTATTAGCTAGTACTTCTTATTATATTAAAGTATTTATTTAGTTTAAGAGATCTTAAGATTCTTCTATAGTTAATTTTATATTAATATTATCTATTTTATATAGTCTTCTACTATTATATTAACTATTTCTTTATTAAAAGCTTTAAGGCCTGAAATAGCTAGCTCAGAGCCTTACTATATTATAAAAAATAAAATATTTATTAATTTATTCTGGAAGTTATTATATACAAACTCTACTATTAGCAGCTAAGATATCTAGCTTTCTTATTAGAAATTATAATAGACTCTGAGATAGCTCTTTAATATCTAATTCTAGTATTTAGTCTGCTTATTTATTTATAGATAGAAGGCTATACTAAGCTGTTCTTTAATCTACAGCTCTTAATAAAAGCTTTTTTAATATCTACTAATAAAAAATATTTTTTTATTAATTATAATACTCTATAGGGATTCTATCTTATAAATAACTTCTATAAAAAAAAGATTAATAAGTTCTTTAGTATTAACTTTTTAGATAGTTAGGATATATTTAATAGTTTTACTATAATAATCTACTACTACTAGAATAGTATTATAAGCAGCTATATTTCTATTTAATAAGAGTAAGCTAATAATAAAATCTATTATTATATCTTACTATAGCTTTTTAGAAATAGATAATAAAGCTAGGCTTTTATATAACTAATATTTTAGAATCTTTATCTATTAGTAGATTATATAAATCTTAATATATTTATTAATTATAGATCTTATCTTTTTCTAATAAAATTTTCTCTATAATAATTTAAGAATTTATTTAAAGTTATAATAGCTAGCTTATAAAGTATTATAATATATTTAGATAATCTTATACTATAAAGTAGTAATAGAAGAAATATAGCTAGTTTTATTATATAAAAAAAATTTATCTTTTTGATACTAATTATCTAAATAAAAATTATCTAGTCTTAGTTAAGTATTACTAGCTATTACTATTTAGTATTAAATTTAGCTAGTATAAGTATTTCTTATTTAAATCTTAACTAGCTTCTAGCGGAGGCTTAATATTACTAGACTATAACTAATCTTACTTTAGGCTGTCTCTATAGCTCTACTTCTTAGACTTAAAAGTTCTGGATTTTTTAATACTATAATAGTACTCTGTTTTAGTAGGACTCTAGAGTTTATTAGAGATAAATCTCTGCTGGTTCTACTACTTCCTAAATCCCTAAACTTTTTTTAAAGAATTAGTAATAATTTAATAGTATATTTCTTATTAATAGATTTATAATCTTAATATCTTAAAGATATATCAGCAGGATTTATCTACTTTAATTTATATTTAATTTTAAAATTATAAGCTGCTAGCAGCTTAGCCTAGTAAACCTGCTATTAATTTAAGATTTTTATCTTGAAAAAATACTAAAGATTATTATAATTTATTTAAATTTATATAATATACTTATTATCTTATAAATAATATTTCTATTCTTTAAAGTATTTTATAATAGTTAAGAGTTTTTAATTATATATCTTATATCTTAGCTTATAAATATTAAGTTTTTAGGAATAAAATATAATTAGAGTCTATTACTTTTTTTTTTATTTTTTAAGATTTTAATCTACTTAATCTATATTAAGATATTAGCTACAGCGAAGCCTAAGGTGTTAATAATAAATAATATAGGCTTATTTAAATTAAAATAATATAATATAAATAGTTTAATAAAATAAGCTTTTAGCTTCTTAAATATCTTTTTAATCTTTTTTATTAGATAGAATAGTCTTGATTTCTTATTTTTCTTTATTCTTTTTAGAAGATCTGTTAGGAATTATATTATTTTAGAGAACTAATATATAAATCTCTAAAAGTAATTAATAAACTTAATAAATATCTAAATATTATAAAATAACTAGGGTTCTGGCTAATTAGAGATAGTCTAGTTATGATTTAGATTAATCCTAAGGCCTATAATAAAGTTAAGAAATTTAACTTTAGATTTATAGAATTTATATTTAGATAGCTTTATATATAGTCAATAATTCTAGAAATATTCTAGAACTTTCTTAATATATCTTTTATATTCTTTTTTTATTTCTGAATAAATAAGAATATTATTTAGATGAATAATATAGTAATTATTTAATATTTTATATATTATAGTATTAATATAGGCTTAGAATATTACAGGCGTGTTAATTAGTCTAAATAATATAACTAAGTATTTAAAATATCTATATCTAGTATAAAATACAGTCTTCTATTTATTACTCTTCTTAATATAGATTTAGTAGTAGGTATTGTATAGATCTAATTTAATAAAGTATTTAGTATAGATAAAATAGTCTATAAGCTTATTAATATAAGAAAAAAAAATATTAATTCTTATAGATAATTATATTTAGACTATAATAATTAATATAGAAATATAGAAAGCTATCTAACTTCTTTATAAAGAAAATAGGAGCCTCTGCAGAGCTCTATAATAATTTAATTTTTTTTTTTTTTAGTATTTTATTAAGATATTTTTTAAGTATTTTTAGCTCTACTTATAAGAGGCTGTATAGATAACTAAAAAATAATTTAGTATTTAATTCTAGTAAAATCTTATATATAGTACTCTATATAAATAGCTAACTAGTATTAATTTCTAAAAAAACTTCTAACTAGTTAGAATATTATAGTAGCAGGCCCGGCTCTAGTCTATTATTTAGTTATAGCTGATATATAACTATAATAATTAGGCTATATTTTATAGATTTAAAAAAGATCTTTATACTTTTTAGATATATCTTTTTTAATTATTTTCTTTAGTACTAGTTATCTAGTAATAAGAGAATATCTAGATTAGTATAAGCTATTTATTTTTTTTCTAAAATAATTTAATATTAATCTATAATAAGATTTATAATATAGAAGAAGATATAAAAAATTTATATCTTTTCTTTAGAATTAAATACTTAAGCTCTTATTATTATAATATTATAGTAAGAGACTTTCTTACTATTAATATAATCTACTAAAAGTATTATTTTTATATTTTTAAGTTTAATCTTTTTTTTAATAAGATATTAGTATAATATAAAGTTATTACTAACTCTAGTATTTAAAAGTATTATAAATAGTTAATTTATATTATTCTATTTTATCTTAATATCTGCGAGAATTAGAAATATCTTAGATTTTGCGGGATTATTTAATACTAAGAGTTCTAGAGCTATAGATTCTTATTCTTCTTTAATTATTTTATTTATTTTTTTAGGGTACTCAGCAGCTTAGTAGCTAGTTTTATTATAATTAAAATAAAGATTTTTTTTAATCTACTCTTCTTTAAATATTTACTATTTCTTATACTTCTTATTTTTCTTATTATATTAGTCTTATTATCAGTAACTTTTCTTAAAGAAATTTAATTAATTTAAAAATTCTAGATTAGTCTCTACCGGTATAGTATTAGTCTATTTTTTTTTAAATCTAGTTTATCTATTTAACTCTTATTTAAATAATTAATTTAAGATTAGGGGTTCTTCTTTTTTCTTTCTTACTAAATAATTAATTTTAAATAGAGCAGCTTACTATATATATTTTTTATTATTCTTAGAGGATTTAGTATATAAGTAATATAACTTTAAATATCTAAATATAAGAATTTAATAAAGATATAAATTTTTAAATTAAAATCTTTAATTATTTTCTATATTTTCTTATATCTAATAATTTATTATATTTTTATCCGGTTTCTTTATTACTTATTCAGAAGTTAGTAGAATACTTATTAATCCTAGTCTACTTTAGAGTTAATCTACTATTTTAGAAAAACTTTTAGGATCTTTTAGGTAGTACCCTCAGGATTTTCTTATTTTTAATAGATCTTAGACTTACTTCTAAAATAGCTAATAGTAAAGAAAATCTTCTTTTCTTTAGTATTATACTATAAGAATCTAGTAATAAAATAGTCTTTAATATTTATAATAAAATTATTAAATTAAATAATATTTTTCTTTTTAAAATTCTTTATATTATTTATTTTAAGTTTTTTTTTAGTTTATAATAGGTTTATCTATCTATTAATCTTTTTAGAATTTATTATAGTATTTCTGTAGAGAATAGCTTCTATATAATTAAAATAAAAATAGCTTTAATCTATTAAGATAGTTAAGAGGATCCTTAAATTTAGGAATTAAGAACTAGAGTCTGATTAGAGATATTCTAGTCTTATTTATAAAAGAAAAATTAAGTATTAATTATCTTTTATAAATTACTAGAAGAAAGTAATTTAAACTATAAAATACTAAATTAGTACTAAGAATCTAATAATTATAAAATAATATTAATATAGTATAAAAATACTAGCTCAGCTAATTAAAAAACTTAATTAAGAATAGAATAAATTACTTAAAAATTTATAAAATTAAAGTATCTAAAGATCTTATATAAAACTATTAAAGAAAGATTTCTAGTAGTAATTTCTAATAGAGATTCTTAATATCTAGCTTAGCTAATTTTTAATTAGTAGGATTAGACTATTATATAGTTTCCTCTAGTAGATCTTTCTTAAATAGGAATATATAAGATCTTAAGGTTTATAATATATTAATTTCTTAATAGTTAATAATTCTAGAGTTAAGCAGAGGCTAGTAATTAGTAAGCTAGTAGTTACTAATCTAAGGTACTCTAGAGGTGCCTCAGCAGCAGTCCGCAGGGGTCATATAGTATGTGTCACGTGGCGCGGCCTTGGCGGTCATGACAAGCCTCCTACTAATCTTAATATATAAGACTAATCTATCTATTAGAACATTAAACTGGTATATACTTTTCCTGAAACTAATATATACCTTATCTATTATACTAAGTCTCCTATCTAAACTAATAATTACTCTACTTATTATAGAGAATCTAAAGTTAGAACTACTAAAATAGTCTATTTAGATAATAAAAAAGATAAGATCTCTACTAATCTTACTAAAATATATCACGCTGATACTAAGCTAGTTAAGTAAGGAATTTTAACTATAGTTAAAACTAAGAATCCGCCTGAGGACTTACCTATGGGTGAAAAACTATTTTTAGTTATCTATTTCTACTACTCTAACTTCTTTATATTAAATAACTAATTATATCAATACCTCCCTTATCTATATAATAAATCTAATAAAGTAGAATATATTTATAGAGTAGTACCTGCTATAAGTCTACTAAATATAATTATTATTAAATTAAATATTACTAAATTATCTGATATTAGTACTTTATATATCTAGAGATCTGCTAGTATCCTAATCAGTTTAAATATTATTAAATTATTTAAAAAAGTATATCTTAATACTAGTTATTATAAGTTAGTCAGTAATACTAATTTCCTATATATTATTCTAAATATTAAAATTAAAAAGACTACTAAAACCCTTAAGATTAATAGTATTAGTTTAAATTATATATTTAATCTTTATATATATTTTAATCTCTATTTTTCTTATCTACTAACTAATAATACTCTATCTATTTTTACTTAAATCCTTATATCTATTTATATAATAGATATTACTACTAAATTCTTTATTAAAACTAAGACTATAGGTTGAGAAAGAATAATTATTAATATAAGATAATAATATACTATAATCTATTTATACTAAAATATAATAATTCTAGTTTACTGCTATAATTATTCTTAATTAAATCCTATTAAAGTCTATACTATATCTAGAATCAGGATCTCTTTTTATTTAAAGTATAAGATCTTAATATCTATAAAGTCTATACTATCTAACTAAGACCTAATCTTTAAACTTAAGATTTTTTTAAACTTAGATCTCTGTATCTATACTTATTTTATTAATAATCAGTTTTTTTTTATTAAAGTATCTAATCTTATATCCAGAACTATTATTTTACCTAAATACTAATATATAGGAACTATTAATAATTTTAAATTTACTTTCTTTTTTTTATTAGATTTAAAGTCACGGAACTTACTTTAGTATACCTAAATAAATATTAATCTTCTTATATTAAATAATATAATTTATATTTTACTTATTCTATCTTAAAATCTGGTTCTGATTACTAATATTATTAATATATTAAGTAGTTATTTACTAATATATTTTATACTTCTACTGAAGTATTACTAACCCGCTGTAATATTAGTAATCTACTGAATAAAAATAATATTTTATTAAAAAATATAAAAATATTATTTAATAGAGTTATAATCTATATTAAAGATTCTAAAGCTATTTTTTATTTTACTAAACTTATTTCCTATTTTAATATCTGGGGAGATAAAATAAATATTAACTTAATTATATATATATTTAAATCCTAATAAATAAAAGTCCTGCTGAAAGAAGGCTAGAAATACTATATATTAAAGTCTAAAATATACTAAATATCTCTAAAAGATTAAGTTATTATTAATAAAACTCTAGATCTGCTATATAAAGCTAGAAAGCTTAAACTTATTATTATTTATATATCTTTTAGCTATTCTGTATTTATTATTTAGCATACCGTATTTAATCCCTGAATCTAAATAAGTAAAAATAAAGATTATATTATTATAGACTTATATAGTATAAGTAAAGAAGCAGAGCCTGATTAGTATCTAATTCTAATATAATAAGAAATTATACTACTTATTTATAGATATAAGTATATTATTATTATTAATACTTATAAATTCTTCTATTAATAACTAATATATTAAGATTATTAAAGATATCTCGCTATTATAAGCTACTATAACTAAAAAATCTTTAATATAGTTATTATAGGTTTTATTAATTCTGTCTCTTTTATTTAATATTAAATAGATCTATACTTTACTAAATTTAAAGTATTCTGCTGAGTATATATTAATAATATAATTATCGCCTCTACTATACTTAATAAATATATTAAATATCTAAGCCTAGTATTTAGTTATTTATAAGATCTAAATATTAAAATTAAATCTTTAAAGATATTTATTAGATTCCTGTCTATTTAACTACTTAGTTAAAGAATTAATACTCTTAATTTAACTATATTTATTAAAAAGCTTAAAGTAATTCTTTTATTAAAGTTCTCTGCTACTTTATAAGACCTTAAATATTAT
This sequence comes from Aspergillus sp. B3601, assembly GCA_023625155.1. Lineage (NCBI taxonomy): Eukaryota > Fungi > Ascomycota > Eurotiomycetes > Eurotiales > Aspergillaceae > Aspergillus > Aspergillus sp. B3601. The sequence continues at coordinate 228,540 of JAMAAV010000010.1, read as the reverse complement.
CTTAGATTAATTAAATAGTTTTATTATTAAATTAAATATTACACCGCCTGAAGTAAACTTTTATAATTATATAAAACTAAACTATTAAAGAATAAACCTACTAAAGAATAAGCTTATTAAAAGTATATAAAATATACTACTATTAATAAACCTATTAATACTAAGTATTTATTATTTTCTGACTTATAAAGTAAGTTTTATAATCTATAGTTCTTAATATATTTTAATTCTAAGAAATAACTTTATATTAATATTAATATATTTTATACTATATATAAAGTTATAGTTTACTATATTAAATATAAGTATCCTAATTATTCTATTTTTTTAGTATAAATAAAAGTATTATTTATTTTATTTCTTAGTTAACTACTTACCAGTACTAAATATAACTACTAGTTAATAAAACTTAAAGTTTCTTATTTTATTTAGGCTGTATATAAAGTTTACTATTATATTAAATTATTAAAGCTTCTTATAATTATCTATATTAATTAATTATTTATTATAGGTATATTAAAGTAATCCTCCTTCTAATCTATTATTATTAAAAATTTGAATTATTAATTAGTACGTGTTAGTTAATATCTTTAATAGTTTAAATTTACTATCTACTATAAATCTAGATAAGTAAATATTATTCCTGATATCTTATTATATCTATCTATAAATTTTATCTAAGGGTAAGATACTAAACTTACTTATAGGTAAAATACTAAACTTCTAGATCCAAATAAATTATATATATAAGTTTACTATATTTCTATAATTATTAAGCTATCTAATAAATTTAAGTAATACTTAAAAAATAAATATCTAACTAATTATTAAGCTACTATAATTTTTAATATTCTAAAATATAATATTAATATTAAGCTTTCTTACTCTATTAAAGATAATTTATTATTTATAAAATACTAAGATATTATTAATAATCCTGAAGATAATACTATTATTATTAATAAATCCTAGATTTATATTCTCTATTCTATAGTTTAAGAAGTCTTTAAGAAGGTATATAATTAATATAATTATTAAGATTTTAAGAAATATATATAAAGTATAAAAGATCTTATAATCTATAAAGATAGAAAGTTTTTAAAAGAGTATATCCTATACTATCTATTATATAATACTAATACTAAATAAAAGTATAAATCTTATAATAGTCTTTAACTAATCTTTACTATTCTTATTCTATTTAATATACTTATTATAGACTTTATTATTTCTCTTTCTCTAAATATATATAATACTAATGGTACTCCTTATATTATTTATAAAAATAAGTAAGAATATAATACTTTATTTATTATTATTAATAAGTTTATAAAATAAATTAGTTTTCTTTTAGAATAAACTACTTTTATTACTAAATATTAGAATATAATTATAATATAATATTTCTAAGTCTATAACTAGGGTATTTCCTGTTATATTATATTAAACTAAGATTATAAGTTTATCTCCGTCTTTTAGTAAGTAATATATAAAGTAGTTAATATAATCTAATATTATATAATAGTATATTACCTATAAATAGATAGCTAATTAAAATATATAATATAAGTTATTAAAACTATATTTTACTATAGCTGTACTGCTGGTTACTATATATAGCTTAGCCTTCTACTAAATATTATTATTATAATTAATAGCTTTAAAAATACTACTACTAATAAAATATTTTATTAATTAATATTTAATCTTAATTTTTATATTTCTTAGAATATTATTTATAAGTTCTTTAAATAAGACTTTAGTTCCTGTTTTAATACTGAAGAAGTATATAAATTTATTAGTATCTAAATAAAATATATTTATAATATCTGTTATATATCTATATTTTTTTAAATCTAAATCTAAAGTTTATCTTTATCTATATAAAGAATATGATTTATCTACTATTATTAATATCTTTTTTAAATTAGAATCTTATTTTGCTGGACTCTTCACTATTATCTATTATATTAGATAACTTATATATAAATTATCTAATCTATCTTCTATATAAAATATATATCTAATTATCTCTATTACTTAGTTAAAGCCCGTGCCTTTAGATACTAATTCTTATACTTATAAATATACTAAACCTCCCGCTATATTAGATACATGCTTTCCCAATAATAATAACTATTATAAAGTTAAATATATACTTAATTACTATATATATTTATATAAATATAAATATACTCTCTTTACTGAATATTATATTTATTAATTTAGATATAATTTAGAGTATAATTAATAACTCTATAAAGAAAATCTTATTAGATCTAAAAATACTATTACTAATTTTAAAGTTTTATAAAATTCTTTTAACTTATAACTTACTATATCTTTCTTTTTTTCTTTACTACTTATTAAGATTACTCTAAGTTTCTCTTCCTAGTTCCTTTTTTTTATTATTTATTAAGATTACTTTAAGTCTATATCTTCTGTCTTTTTTATACTTTATTTTATCTTTTATTCTCCTTATTAAGTATTACTCTGAGTCTTTTCTTCTCTGATATTTTATCTATAGGTGAAATATAATACTTTATCTTATTTCTATACCTAATAAAACTACTATATTCTTAGTTTAACCTATATCTATAGTAATACTACCCGCTTGTTCTGTTAATATTCTAAAGCTTGTTTTTATATAATTCCTCGCTAGTACTAATTCGGACTAGCCGAACAGTTAATTAATTATTCTGATGCTGTTATTTCTTCCCGGCCGTCCTCGTTGATTAATGAAGCATCTTCAACCACCCGAACACTTCCACAATTTTATAATTTTAATACTTAACTTTATATTTAATCTATTAAGAATAATAATATTTAATATTTAATTAAGTTTATAAGTTTTAGAATAATATTATAAAAAGTTTATATCTTTATAAATATTTTTATATACTAGTTCTGAAATTATTAAATTCTTTTTATAATAATAATAAGATTTAAAGATTTTATTTATAGAAAAGCTTTATAGATAGATAGACTAGATTAAAAAAATAAAAAAATAAAAAAGATTAATTATAATAATTTAGTATAAAACTACTACTTTATAAAAAATTGAAAAATATAATTATAATAGATTAGGGTTTTTAATACTAGTCCTAAAATATCTACTACTATTATGGATATCTATAAAAAAAGAATATTATTATATAATTAATTATATAAACTACTACACCTTTTGTAAGACCCTCCGCAAGATTACCTGAATATTCGCAAGAGGTAGAGCTGAGTAAGCTGGAAGCTGACTCAGCTTATAAGAAAATCTCTTTTCTTTATAAAAGTATAATATTAAAACTTTAGTATTAATTTATTAATTATTCTAAATTCTTGAAATCAAAGTTTTATAATTCTTTATTCTTTCTATTAGGTATATTACATCCTTTCATACTATTCACAACAACCCTAAAGGCTAAGGACCTTATACCCTTATATAAAAGATTAAAATATATAAAAATATAAATAATTATTTAAATATAAATCTGTAAGACCCTCCGCAAGATTACCTGAATATTTATAAGAGGTAGAGCTGAGTAAGCTGGGAGCTGACTCAGCTTATAAAAAAATCTCTTTACTTTATAAAGAATATAATATTAGAATTTTAGTATTAATCTATTAATTATCTTAAATTTTTAAAATTTAAATTTTATAACTCTTTATTTTTTTTATTAGATATATTATACTTTTTTATACTAATTATAATACTTTTAAAGACTAAAAATCTTATAATTTTAATACTTAACTTTATATTTTATTTATTAAAAATAATAATATTTAATATTTAATTAAATTTATAAGTTTTAGAATAATACTATAAAAGGTCTAAATCTTTATAAATATTTTTATAATTTAGTTCTAAGACTAGACTATTTTCTTTATAATAATAATAAAGACTTAAAGCTTTATTTTAAAAAAAAACTTTATAAATAGATAGAGTAAATTAAAAAGATAAAAAAATAAAAAAATTAATTATAATAATCTAATATAGATTAACTATCTTATAAAAAATTAAAAAATATAATTATAATAAATTTATATTTTTAATACTAGTCCTAAAATATCTACTTGTGATTCTCTGCAGTTCCTTATATTGGTGGACAACGACATCAGAGCTCCTGATATATAATTAGTAGTAATAATATCTACTAGTTTTATCTTTAGATAATACTACTATTAATATTTTAATAATATTTATATAGAGCTCTAGATAGTTAATAAATTTAAAAAATAATAATAACTAAAGTTAGTCTTTAGACTATACTTTAATACTTTAAAAGCTTTAATATTTATTAAACTTAGATTATTATTATATCTAGTAGTATATTTTTTATTTTTATTAATATTATTAAAGAAGAAAGTTAGTAGATTATATTCTCTAAAACCAGGGATTATTAGAGTCTAATAATTATAATAATATTAATAACTTACTAGTAAAGAGTTTTCTATATATTAAGAAATCTAAAAACTAATAATAAAATAAATGTTTTAAAGAATATAAGAATAATATTTTAAATAAAAAAAAAAAAAAAGAAAAAAAAAAGTTTAATTTATTAATCTTAATAAATAATAATAATAAATATATAAAATAGTTCCTATACTTTTTTTAATAATAATAACTACTAAAATATTACAGTATACTAGAATAATAATATCTAAATAATCTAGTATACAGCTAGATAATAAAATAATTAAATTAAGATCTTAGTTTAGATACTAGAATAATAATATTTATTCTAATAAAAAAATAATAAAAGAATAATAGAGACTAAATATTATAAATAATAATAAAAAGAAATCTTTCTTAAATTAAAAAAATAATAAAATAATAATAATATTTTAGAATAAAAAAAACTAATTAAGATTATAATTTTAAATTAGGTAATAGTTCTTTAATTAAACAAAATAAAGTTTTATTTAAAATTATTAGATATTAGAAAGCCTCTAAAATTTAACAGGCAGATTATTAATAATACTATAGAAAGATAGCTTATCTTAGTAGAGAAATACTTTAAAATTAAATAAATACTAATAAAAAAAAATCTATCTAGTTAACAGGTTCAAAGCCCGGAGAGGCGGCGTCAAATGGGTAAATGGACCCCTTGGCTGTCTGCATTACAAATCAATCAGGCTTCCTCTATGTGGTACGGTCCGCCTCGAGTGGCGTGGAGATTGTAATCTGAATCCGATTACTGATCAAGGTTTGGATGAGCCTTGGCCGTCGTGGTAGCCAGCCCCCCGAAGGTCCGAGATAAACCCCCTCGTGGAAGCGACTAGCAAAAGACAGAAGTAAGAAGTGATGGATACCTACAAGCTAGGCTGACTATCAACCTCTAACTCACCATGTAATGCAAACGTTGCCTAGATACATTATGTTGATTGGGGGTCTGCCAAGATATATATACTTCGGGACAATCTAGAAACGGCAGCTGTGTTTACAGTTTAAATCCCTGTACTTCTGGAACCAGCATTATTGTTAAATAAACGTATGATATTCTCGGGGCCAGCTATATTTCCTATGATAGTAGTATATCTGTCGTATTAACACACATATCTGAAACTGGGAATCTCACGGTCAGTCCTATTGGAGAGTTCATCTCGCATCTCCTCTGTCTCCGTTATCTCTGATGCTCGACCATACACTCTGTCCCTGCGAGCGTTCTCATATATGTAATATGCCCAAAGGCAGAGGAGGAAGAAAGTCGCAATGCACAAACCAGACACAGCAGATTTTATACCATTCTAGAATGAGTCAGTCACGGAACCTAATTCACCAATCGTAGTAGCCAGAAAAGTCCGATTGATACATGGTACTTACTGGATAGGATGGGGCCTCCGAGGCGTTATAGAACTGAGGCCCGACAATATTCCCAAGGCAGTAAGCTATGAATACCATAGCGGAAACGACACTGCGCTTCGAGAAGCCCGCCACGTTGGATGTAACGAGGCTCATAAAGAGGGGGATGTTGATCGCATAGCCAACACTAATGTAGATGCCCGTCAGTCTCCCCGCTTTGTTGGAATCGTCGAGCTTCCAGACGAGGAGGATGCCGAGTAGCGAGGCCGCGGTGCTGAAGACCATCATGAAGATACGCGACGAGCCCGCGAAGATGCGCTTCGAGCGGATTTGGGTGGCGAATACAGCGGTGAAAACAAGGTAGAGGATCTCGGCGGCGCCGAGTGGAGCCTGCCAGAGAAGGCTCTGGAAGGTGCTGAAGCCAAAGCCCTTGAGGAGAAGTGCGAGGAACTAGTACCAAAGGTTTAGCAAGTGACAGTGATTTGTGAACCAGGAACGAAGACGAACTGTTGTAAGACCACCATTCCAAAGGTTCACGCAAAACGTGTATAGAACAAGCAACCAGGCCTGGGGATCCTTGAGTGCCTCGATGGCATGTTTTACGTTAAAGGTGCCAGTGTCCAAGACACCAGTCTTGTTCTCCAGCGTACGCTGGATGGCGATAGCGCGTTCTGTTTTCGTCAGGAAAACCGCTGTGGCTGGCGAGTCGGGCAGGACTGGGATCAGGACTAGGCCAAATCCCGCAGTAACAGCCCCAAGAATTAGAAACATAAGCTGCCACTCGGGAAGGGATGTGCTGGTAATATGGCCGATTCCGTAAGTGATCAAGGAGCCGACAAGAGCAGCTATTGTGTTCCCGAAGTACCACCCGGCCTGGCTGATTTTCGTAATTAGACATGTTCAGAGCGAATATGGTCAAATTGCATCTACCGTATCGGCTGTTCTTCTTTCTTGTAGAATAAGCCCGTAATAAGCGCGAATCCTGGGACGACTGCGGCTTCCGCCACCCCCAGGAAGAAGCGGGCCGTCGCGAGTGTAGCAAAGTCCTTGCTGGCTGCATGACACATGAGAATGCCTCCCCAGAGGAAGCTGTACAGCGCTTGTTAGTGTGTATATGGCGGCGGCTGTCAGGAGTACGTACACTGTGGTTCCCAGATACTTGCCGATTGGAAGCCGGGCGAGAAGGTTGGAATTGGGCCAGCTCCAGGCGAGATAGCCGAAATAGAATATAGCAGATGACCACGCGTACTCATCGCCCACCAGATGCTATATCGCAATTGTCAGTGACATAAATGCTACATGTGCCTCAGCATGCTAACCAGGCCTTCCCGGAGACCGAATAACGTCGTCTGGCTAAGGACCATCTTGTCAAGAAACTGGAGGAAGTATGCGAAACACATCATGGGCATCAAACTAGTTGTATTCTATTAGCCATGCCACTACCAGGATGGAAAAAGCTCGAGATCGCGTACACCAAGTCGATCTTCAACAGCACCTTCTTCTCCAGCTCCGGCGACGAATCTACCTCGAGTATCTGACCAAGCGCTGTGTCAATCGATTTGATTGGGCCCTCTAGCTTGACGCCGCCGGCATCAGCGTCAGAGCTAGGCGCAGGGTGTGGCGTGCCCTTGAGCACTTCTTGGGCTGGCTTGTTCATGCTTGCAGAGATAGAAGAGAAAAGGATATCAGGACCTCCAAGACCCACTGGTCCGCAGCGGGGAAGGACGGTTGTATATATAGCATTACCCCAGACCCGCCCCCAAAAGCTGGAGAAGGGTACGTCAATCGTGAGAGATATAGGTTACATTTCGGGGCCCCGACAGATCATGTCAAATTCAAGTTTCGCACCGCGGTGGTTTTCGGTGATTTACGGCGACCTGGACACTGTGACGTCTGGGTCCTTCGGTAAGAGAATTTCTCCAAAGCTGATACCCCGCAAACCTGTGGTAGGGGTTTCGTGGCGAATTCCGCATTGTGATGTCTGAGCGCACGGTAACAGAGCTTGCCGAAAGCTTATCCCCCGCAGTTCGGTGGTCCTCGGTGACTTGGAGCGGAATTTGCGCACTTGGGCTCTTGCCTTGACGATGGTAGCGCCCATATATAGTGTCGAGTGTCCAAAGATGGTTCGGGAACCCATAAAAGTGTCGTTACTTGGCGCTTTATTGTTGATTTAGTGATCCACTGGCAAGCAGCATACAAGTGAAAACCCGTAGCGATGGGATCAACGAACGGGAGCTGGGAGGCCATTTCAAAGGCCAAATGCGAGGGCCTTAGGGCTTCAATCCCTGCGCAATGGATCATCCCTCAGGAGATCATGCCTCCTCAAACCCAGGCCGATGTGACGACTTTCCCATTCAAGTCAGGATGGTTTACGAAGCGAGAACTCACGATCCTATCGACCGACGCGGTCAAAATTCTGGGACAGCTTTCGAGCGGCGCGTGGACGTCCGAGGAAGTGACGCGAGTATTCTGCAAGGCCGCCGCAGCAGCTCATCAATTGGCAAGTCTGCATCTGCACCGCCATGTTGGTTGAGCTAGGGCTAATCTCCGGAAAACAGACAAACTGCCTGTCTGAGATCTTCTTCGATGAGGCGATTGCGCGTGCCAAAGAATGCGATGCGTATCTTCGGACGCATGGCAGGCCCAGGGGTCCGTTCCACGGACTACCCATTTCCATTAAAGACAACTTCAACATCGCCGGCAAGGACTCAACGATCGGTATAGCCTCGTTGGCAAACAACCCTGCCACTTACAACAGCACGGTTATTGATATCATTCTGGACTCGGGCGCCGTGCTATATGTCAAGACCAATGTCCCTACAGCTGTAATGCTGCCTGAGACTGTCAACAACGTGTTTGGGCGAACATTGAACCCCCTTAACCGTAGCCTCACGCCCGGCGGGTCGTCGGGAGGCGAGGCAGCGCTGATTGCGTTTGGTGCCAGTCGAATCGGGCTGGGGTCTGACATAGGTAATTTTCCAATCAACTCTCGATAACCAGCAGTTTATATGGTAGCCTGACTTCTCTTTTACAGGGGGATCCCTTCGTATCCCGGCCGCGTGTACTGGAATCTTCACAATCCGCCCTTCGGCTGGGAGATTCCCACACTATGGAGCCCGCTCTGGGCTGACCGGGCAGGAAGCTGTGATGAGCGTAAACGGTCCCCTAGCCAGAACCCTGGAGGAAGTTATATTCTACTCGAAAACGATTATAACCCAGCAGCCGTGGCTGAAAGACCCGAAGTGCCTGCCGATCCCGTGGAGGCCGGTTGAGTGAAAGAAGTATCTAAAGCTCGCTGTGTTCTGGAACGACGGTATAGTCACCCCGACGCCGCCCGTCGCGCGTGCTTTGAGGGAGACTGTTAGCAAGCTCCAGGCCGCTGGACATGAGATCGTAGAGTGGGACCCGGCAGAGCACAAGGAGGCCAACAGCCTCTTATGCCACCTATTCGTTGCTGACGGAGCCAAATCGATTCGCGGGCTGCTCGAACCAACGAACGAGCCATTCCGGCCGGAGATGCGGTCGTACGAGGACTCAGTTGAACGCGGCGTCCACGAGATGTGGAAGATCCAGGCCACAAGGAGCGACCTGCAGAAACGCTACCTCGACCAGTGGCATGCGATCGAAGGACTTGACGGGCTTCTATGTATGTGTCTGCCTTTGCTCTTGTTACTACCATCTCTATCAGTAGCGCTGCGTGCTGACGACGTTATTACACAGGCCCGACCTCCCAGTGGTGCGCTCCCGAGCATGGCAAGTTTATCTACGGCGGGTACACTGGTGTTTATAACCTGCTTGATTACTCGGCTACCTCTTTCCCATGCGGCGTCAATGCCGATGCAATGATTGATGCAGCGTACCGTGACCATCGCCCACTGAGTGAGATGGACACCCAAGTGCAAGACAACTGTGAGACCTCGATCGTTATTCCCGCATAACTACTATGACTGATCCAAACAGACGATGCCAATATGGTGGATGGAATGCCCGTGAGCCTGCAGCTTGTCGCGCGGCGCCTGGAAGAAGAGAAGGTCTTGATGATGACAGATGTTGTGGTGAAAGCCCTACGACGTCCTGATAATGGTAGTGTCCATAGTAGGCTCTAGTCCGTAGTCTGAGACGGTTAACAAAGTATACTTAGTTGCTTTTGGTAGATAACGAATGCCACAAATCGACCTAAAATTTAACCCTGCATACGCGGAGAGTATTCAAATTTTGACCTTTCCTCGCCACTTATAGTCCAGACAAGCCCATCGCGCTACAATAAACGACAAAAGCGCCAGTACGAGCATCCCACCGCAAAAGGCCACAAACGCCGTTGTCCCTGCCGCCGCCTGCAATTCGGCGGCGATGGGGATCGAAATAAGAGTCCTGGAGGATCCAATTCATCAGCATCGCATCCTCAAACGTCGATCATCAGATACACTTACGCAAGCCCCACAACGCTATAGCTGGTCCCGTACCGCTGCCCATACTCGCTCACCTCGCCCAGCTCCCCGAGGCACACCGGCGCCAGGCTCATCACGCTCCCTGACCCGAAACCGAAGATGGGGACCATGGTGTAGAATAGGCCTATGTTGTGGTGGATGGGTAGCCAGAGCGCGAGAGTGGCAAAGAGCGAGATCAGGATGGATATGGCCATGCTGTTAAATCGTCCGTAATGGTCTGCCACAAGGCCAGCGATATAACGACCAAGGCCGGAGCCGCTAGTATTCGATCAGCATCAGTAACTTTGCAGGGAAACAGGTGACACTCAACGCATTCATCACTGCGATCACATTATAACTTGTTTGCTGGCCAAAGCCCTGCTCCAGGGCATATGTTGGAAGAAGCCCAATAGCCGTAAAAAGCACGAATTCAAAGCCTGATTGTACGTGTCAGCTGGGAGGTAACGGCAGACACGGCCAGTGTGTGAATACAAGAGATCCCGACAGTTGTCCACGCGAATCGTGAATCCTTAAAGCATAACAAGTTGACAACGCCCCCTGAACTCTGGATAGGCAGACGGCCTCGCACGAAGAGGTTTCCTACCAGGACTAACACGAACTCGAGCAGCGCCAGTAGTCTCATCGACCACGCCCAAGACATGTCTTCCAGGACAGACGAGAGGATGATCGGAAACACGATCCCGCCCAGACTGGTACCCGTGAAGGTAATGCCGGTTGCCAGGCCCCTGCGGGCCTTGAACCAGTGGGAGATGACCGACAGCGCGACGGTGGTCAGGATAGCGCCGCTGATGCCGCCGAGGATACCGAAGCACAGCAGGAAGTGCCAGTACTGCGTGCACTCGCCCAGGAGCAGCAGGTAGGCCACGACGCCAACAGAGCCAATAAACGTCAACCACCGCGGGCCGTACCGGTCGAACAGCGGGCCAACCTGCACGCCGAGGAACAGTGTCAGGAAGATCTGCGTCGACGAGATCCACGCAATGTCCCGCGAGCTGTACGTCGACAGCTGGTGAGACTGCCAGTACGCCTGGAACAGGCCTATCGACCCCGTCATCCCGAACGTCGCTGCGATCAGACAGAACGACGATAGAACGACCAGCCAGGCCCGCCGCCCGCCTTCTGGGAACGATATCGCGGTCGCGTATGGCTGCGAATGTGGTGTTGCGAGCTCCAGCTCCTCTCCAGACTGAGCCGGCCCCACGCCCCTAGGGCTTTTTGGACGTCCGGCCCCTACTGGGTCTCTGCTAGCATACGCCCTCCGGCCTGTGATAGTAACTGCCTCTGCCATTCTCGAATGAGATGTTGGTAAGGTGATAGTGGGCAGTGGGCGCACTCATATTTCAACTGCAGATGCCAAAGACCGCCAACCAAACCGCCGAATATGGCCGCCATACCCGAAGATGCGGGGCATGCGCAACAGTTACATTCTACTTCGGGTCTTTGATTGAATACATCGCGGAATGGACACATCGCGCCGTCATCGTTCCGCTGTGTCGGTGCCGACGACCAGTCAGATTAGGGCTTGGTTTTGCTGGGCGCGGAAAGCACCGAGCTTTCCTCTCCATTTCTCCAGCTCTTGCTTGATTGTCCATAGATCATACAGTGGAGAAATCTTTCCTCGTCCGATACCACCCTGGTTAGCACCGTGCGAGATCTGCTGAGATTGACGGATAGTTCCCGGAAGCCTCTAAGGCTTCTTGCTCCGGCGAAAGGAAGCCCACGCAATAAGCATCTTAGCCCAGATACGCCCTGCTATAATGCGCCGTGAATATAAATTGAGGGTAAAATGTCGAGTCCGCTGTAGTACGTATCTTTATCAGGTCTCCAACAAACGAACAGTGAAACTGTAATAAGAGACCGAAGATGATGTCAAGATACAGGGCGGGATACATCCCGGTACTCTCCAGGCTGCTTCTGCTCGGGGCCACGAGCAGATCTTCCTCCTACTGTTAAATAACGGAGCAGATGTTGGTGTACGGCGCTTGCTTTTAAGCAGTCATGGCAACGATGCCCTAAGCCGCTATGGAACTCGGCTCAATCTGCTTGGAACTAATACTACGGCACATGAATGAAACCTCTATCAAATACTAGACAGCTATAGAGCCTCTTCTAAGCTCCCGACGACGACCGACATTATGATAATCGAATCCGGTTTACTCTGGCGTGGCTACTGCGTACTTTACCCTCAGAGGCAATCGGAATCCTCCTTCCATTGTTTTGTTAGAAGCAAGAAAAAAAGAAAAGTGCCCTGAAGGAACTGACCGTAACAGGGACCACCTAAATCCCGATAATTGAGGCAGTCTATAAATGTGAGCAAACTTCCCTCGGCCAAAAGACTCCCCCCCAAGACAGCCTCAATATGCCCCAACTACACCAGCCCTTGCCGGCCAAAGGGTCGCTACCACACACGGCAGCCCCGAGTGTTGCAAGCACTTCTTGCCAGATCCTCACCTTTTCCGTAACAATTGGGGGTCCTGCCTGTAAACTCTGTGCTATTATCTGCAACAAAACTTCTATACTTCCACGCTCAATTACCCTAGTATGAGGCGCAGTTGCTTTTCACCCGCACCACCCTTGTCGTTAACAATAGCTTCAGAGATACATAGGGCTCGTGGCTAGCCTAGACATAAATTCCCTCAATCCGACTACCCCGGGAGATTCTCACTGAATCCCGCGGCCGTTTCCGGTGTTTATAGCTTACTGCTTGAAGTAGATGAGTGCATATTAAGAAAGAAATCGAGAGATGTCATTTTCGGGACGTCTCAACTATAAGTGTTCTATCATGCAGGTTCCTTTGATGAGGCCTCCTATAAAAGATATACAAAATATAGCTCACGACCCGCAAAAAACACAAAATGTCGGATTCCGAGCGGTGGACTCACTGGGTCTATGGTCAATCAACGCCTCTACTTCACGATCGCTCAATTCGATAGAAATAATGATATTGAGGCGTCCAAGAAGAGTCTAAATACAGGCCACTTAAACCCCTAAATAAGTGTCCAGCTACCCTAATTAGGTAGGTAGGTTCGGGCTGGAAGTTCTTAAACTCTCCTGTTTACCTCCGATTTCTCACATTTGGCAACATGGCCGATCCATTGTCAGTCGCCCCCGGGGCGATTGCTCTTTCTGGGTTTGCTCTTCAGGCCAGTAAATTATTATACCAGACAATTGCAAGTTTTCGAAACAGCAAGCAGCCTGCTAGAGAGCTGCGAGAAGAGGTCCAGGCCCTCTCGCAAGCGCTCGAAACCCTGAAATATATGGCCGTGAAATATAAAGTAGAGCTTTCAGTTCTAAGATACCTTTACTACAATATGACACTGCCTGCAAGGAGCTGAGCAGTCGAATTGACCAGTGTATAAAACACCCCGGCAGGTCGAAGACGAGTTTGCGAGACTAGACTAGACTTCAGCATCTGGACGAGGATATCACCAATTATAAAAACGTGTTTGCCAACTACAAGGCAACTATAAATATTGCGCTAGGTGGTGTGACTGTGTAAGCACCAGTCCCAGTCTCTTGTCATGAATGATCCTGCCTTGTTATCAGCCGGTCTGTTGCGGTCGCGCGCCAAGTACTCCAAGAATGCAATAACATGATACAGAATACTACTCTGAATCTCCACAGTCGATTAGACAAGAACAAGGGGAGAGGGAAAGGATTTTCATGATCAGTATGGCACAGGTCGCTCGCTCCAAAACAAGAATTCAGCGCGGAAGCCAGACAGTCCCAAGCCAGCAGTATGAAACCGGTGTTTTCACTCAGAAGTAGGTTTATTTACATATTAGAGGGCCTCTCTCGCTATATTAAGTTTTATGCTCAGGTATCTCCTGTCTGGTACGGGAGTCTACTCGATCGAGAGTTCAAAACCCCTTGGCACAATATTTTATTCAGCTGCATAAAGAAGAAGTAGTCTCAGCCAAATAGCCCTGAACACTGCTTATACTTGTCAATACCAGGCGCTTATTCGTAGACAGAACATCCGCCCATGTTTTCATCCCAATCCGTGGTCATACATTCCGGGTTGGGTCCTCCGTCGGTGGCCATACATCCAAGGCCATCTAAGCACGTAACGGGCTTGGGGTCTTCGTCAATCTTTTTAGGATGGAACTGGATATAGCACCATGGTTGACCTGAGCCCCATTGAACCTCAGTAGGGGTCCCGCCCTTGCCACCATCAGTCGGTGTACATGCGCCGGTGCACCTCTTGTTGTAACAGGAGAAGGTTTCCTTAATGGCCGAAACTAAACGGGTTATTTTCCCAGTTAGCTACTGAGGAAGTGTGCCCTGGTGATGGATTATGATTACGACTCACCCGTGTTAACGGCTCCGAGGGCCAGGACAAGGGTTCCAAGGGTAAGCTTCATCGTGTAATATTGGTTGACGGAGAAGAGAGTAATTGACGTGCTGCGTATCTTGCAAATGAGAAAGTTAGAATAGTTATGAATATCAGAGACAGCACGGCTGATATTTATAGACGGCAACCATCTAGCAACCAGAAGGAGACCTAGTCATCTACATTCATGGTTTAAGTTAGTTGGAGAGGTGATCAACACCATATTCCCTGTTATTTCTCTTTATGATGTCTGACGAGACCTCGTATATTTCGCCGCTTAGCCCGGGCCAACAATAACTATGAATCAGACCCTGTGGATGGTACGTTGTATGGTTGGCATTGCGGGGGAGTAAGCCAGTGGAGCTGCAGAATAACAGTAGTGCAGAGTATTTGGCCCCATCGGAGATTTCTTCCCCTTAGATCTGATCCTCTTCCAGAATGTGGCCCGATGCATTAACTTGTTGCGGTTGATTCGATTGACGGGGACACATGCATATTATTATAATATTCAAGGCAGTAATACGCCAAGCATACCACTTCGTACTTCAATTCAATTCAATTCAATTCAAGTCCATTGACCCGTTGTAGCTGGATAGGTGTTCTGGCTATGCAGGTGCTTTGTCGGTTAAAGCGAACTCGAAGCTATTAACACTGTTTTAAATACAGTAGCAATCCTATATAAATAGAAATAATAATGATCAAAGCTGTATACATAACTAGTTTACTATCTTCTTACTAATATTCACTTATTCTTGCCACTCTATTTCTTTTATAGTTCCTTCCTGCTTCAGTAATATGGCCACCGGTTAACTCGGTAGTCAGTAGCCTGTTCAGGACCTCCTGATTCTTGTCTTCAGTACCTGGTTCTATTACTTTTCGGCTTCTAGTTCTCTCAGCGAGCCGGGCCCCTGGTATGGGTCCTGGCTGGCTTAGTTCCTGGTTTTGGTGGTGTGGCGGACCACCGTGGGCCCGGCTTGCACCGGGCGGTTCGGCCAGTTCCCCACCATCCTTTGAAGGTGTTTGAGTAGCAAGACGCCAAAGCATTCCGCTATATGGCAACGCTCTTTCCCGCCGGTCTTGGGGAGTTGGAGTTCATGGAGGGCAATCAATGTCTGCGAGCCTGTTGCTTCTCGCTTACTATCCTGAGATGACGATACTGCTGGAAATACTATCCTGTAGCTCGCACCTTGCAAGCCCTGTCTGCAACGTGCCCACAGTTCCCTAATCCCTTAATCTCTTGTCGTCTTCTATTTTCAAGGTTGCCAATTATTCTTCTGAAAAGGCGTCTTCAAGCGACGGTCATTAGCATAGGCAATAATTTCTCGGTGGCATAACAGGGCTTACTCTAGGACAGCAGCTTTTAAGCAAAAGCATATCAATCACAATCGATCACAATCGATAATGATTATGGACACCAATACGTTATAAAACACCTAGCTAGGGCACTTAAGCTACCGCTGCCACATAATCTTTTTCGACCCCTACCGGGAAATACAACGCCAGCTCCACGATCAATCAACCCCAATGCCAATGCTACCATCATAATTCAACCCTCGTGAACCAAAACGCCCCTATACCTCATCTTTCCCTGTCGCAGTGTCTCCATCGCATCCTCTATTCAGTTTCTGGTCAATGGAAAAGTCATTACAATAGGTTTCACAAGTTGGCGGGCAGAAAAGTGCAGCATTTCCTGTTGGCTTCCTCGGGCTGCAGGCAGGCTACCCTGGATCCGCAAAGCCTTCATAACTAGTGGTAGATACGGAAACTTCATCTCGCCCATGTCAACTGTAAGGGCATAGATAGTACCCCCCGGAGCCATGATCTGGAAGATTGCTTCCCAGTTTGGTTGCTGCCCGGAGGTAACAAGGAGATGATCCAAGGGCTCCATCGCAGGAGGATCTGTCGAGAAAACATGGAATTCACTCGCTCCAAGACTCATTGCCTCTGCGCGCTTAGACTCCGTGCTGGAAAGCACTACAGCCTCACAGCCCATCTTTGATGCGAATTGGATGGCTAGATGTCCTAGCCCGCCGATACCGATAACCCCAACACGCTCGGTTGGCCGGACGTTGAATTTATGCAGCGGCGAGAACACTGCACTCCCAGCACACATCAATGGAGCCGCTTCGGCATTCGACAGTTCATCAGGAATCTTGTAAAGAAAGTCCTCTGGCCATATCGCCGCATGAGCAAAGGAGCCTTGATCCAGGTGAGTTTCACCGTAGATCTCGCGCTGGTTGCAATATAGCTCTTCCCCGCGCAGGCAGTACTTGCATTTGCGGCAGCTGCCATGCCCATAGCCCCAGCCGACGCGGTCGCCACTGTATTTCAACGGATTGTGCGTTAGCGCTAGAGCCCAAGTATATAAGATATAAGATTGAGAGTCGGAGAACGTTAGGGGAGTTCATTCACGGCAAAGTGGATTGGGTAGCACGACCTACATCTTGAGTGAGGTGACTTTTGAGCCGATGGCATCGACTATTCCGGCACCCTCGTGCCCGAGGACAATATTTGCATGTTTATAGTGCTCGTCGGTGCCACAGAGGCCAGAATGAGTGATGCGTACAAGCACTTCATTCTCTGTAGGCCCAGGGCGCTGGGTGCGGCCTTCAACAATCTTCCCGCTCTCCGAGCCTTGGAAAACAGTAAACTCAATCATTGCAGATGGAAATCCCTGTGAAAAGTGGATAAGGGAACACGGTAAGACGGAGAAGTAATGTACAAAGAATCTTTTGGAAATGGCTCCAGGGACGTCAAACTTATGCCATGGAGGGATTGCTGTTGTTATGGCCAATCATACGCAGCTATTCAATTCTCCCGCAGCACTGGCCAATAGTAGAAGGCACAGCAACAAGCTCCCGCTTGGGCGCCACCCGAAACTATGATGGAATTGGCCAATCCGAATCCCCGGGAAGCAAGATCGGCGCCACGTGAATGTCATGTCTTGCTAACAACGACATATGATTGGCCAGTTTCGTCGCAAAGCTCTCGAGGGCTCTCGCCGCCTCTTTATGTATAAAAGATCAACCAGCTGCGACCTCGTCCTGGATGTTTGTTATCCAACATCTATTCTCTATTCCCTCACTCTTTTACTCGCTACACTCTATATTACTCCAACGCAACTAGCCTCAAAACCGACACCATGGCCACTTTGCAGGAACAGAACAAAGCAGTTGTCCAGAAATACTTCGAGGAATACTGGGGCAAGGGCAATGTCAATGTCGTAGACGAAGTTTGTGCAGACGAATTTGTCATTGACTATCCCATGCATGGTCCCCGTCGAGGCAAAAAAGCAGCCAAGAAAATGCTCCTCGAGTTTCGTGAGGTATGAAGTACAGAGAGAACTCTGTCAACCCAGCTAACATACTTATTAATTATCTACAGGCATTCCCAAATATCTCCTTTCACGCATACAAGTTTCCCCTCATCGCCGAGGGGGACTATGTGGTTGGACGCTGGATCGGTGGAGGCAAGCACACCGGTGTTGCCTTTGATGACCTTGCGGTGGGCAAACTCGACAGGGCTAATACCGGCAAGGAGGTTTACTTCTCGGGAACTACCATCTTCACTCTGAAGAACAGCAAGATTGTTGACGAGATTGGCGAGGAGCAAGCCTTGACTGCTCTGCAGCAGTTGGGATTGGTTGCTGCTCCCAACCCAGGAAAGGAAGTCAAGTATGACGCGGACGGAAACCACGCTTGAAGAGGGCGATCAGACTGGCGTTGTTGTTGTTATTAGATGAGGCTCGGCACATTACAGCGACATATGAGTCGAAGTCAATACAAATCGTTGACCCCTTCATTATTGCTCTCTTGAATCAGACCAACGACGTGGTCATTGACAGAGTCTGCTTCCTTGCTGACCAGCACTTCATTTAATCAAACTTAGACGACGGGAGCTTATTATACAGGCTGTACATAGTTCAGTAGTAAGGCTAATTAGTATATGGTACCGCTAAGCTCTTCCATATATTATACTCTGGGTTCTATATTTTCCAATCCGTTCCGTCAGAGTCTAGAGTCCCAGGCTCTGAAGATTGGGCGGATCATAGTGGGTAAGCAGGAGTAAATGCACCAAATAATAGATAGACTTATAGGTATTTTAACTGCATCTTATCGGCGGGTGGATGGCTTCTGTACGTGGACTGATAGTGGTGAGGCTCCAACCACCGACTGTTTTTATATGTTAACCGCACTCGGGGGGGTTTGCTTGCGCCATATATGACCAAAGCAGATAAACCATATATCCACAAAGAAGTTGCTTATCAAGACCATAAGCTGCAGAACTCCGTTTACCAACCATGGGTGATCTGTACAAGTGCCGGAGTTGAACGGTGTGCTGAAAAGGGTGGATTGTATCAACCGAGGCGATCAATGTTAAACACCATGGGGCTACACGCCTCGGCATGCTCGAGAGCAGTATATCCCAATACCACCCCGCTTTTGTGACCCTTGCTCCGGGGCTGCCCGAAGTATTCCTTTGGGTTCTGTGGACCTGGCTGTTGGAGTCACTTCGAGGATGCTGGTGTGAGGTGTTGCAACCGATATGCATCGGCTTGCATATTCATGCAAGGTTGGTGTGGTCGAGTCCCACAATCAACTCCACCCGTTCTTGGTGCCCAGCGAAGGCCATCGGTATGAGGTAAACGTGAGAGATAAGTGGTTGTCACTCATGGATGATCTATTAATCACAGTGACGAATGATCAGCACAGACACAGGCATCACTGCAGAATGCAGACAATGTAGCTGGCGGCTAGCTCGGTACTACGCTCCACCTTCCTTAATATCTATGGCTCGTGCTTCTCAATGCAGACAGATGCGTTGCTAGCACCACAGACCACTCCGGAGGGGCTGTTGCTGTGATAACTTCCGACAGTTGTAATCCGATTTTTGTACACGTGCCCAGAAAGCCCGGCATTGATTGTGTACAAATGACGGGAGAATTGCAAACAACAAGGGATGGAATGGTAGGGCTATCCAAGCATTCCAACCGGCAGGAACCTTCAATTGTCGGTCCCGCACTGGCTCGCTCAATCCAAGTGGAGCTGCATTTCATACTGGCAGTGTGGAATCTGTTTCGCTATTCTCACTGAATATATTGGCTGCGTTTCCCCAGCATGGACTGATAATGCGTGATCCCCTTGGGTTTCGGAACACATCCGCAGTTGGCGGTATTATAATCCCACGTCATAAAGGATCCCATTTCCCTATCAGACTCGTTCATATATATGCGAGAAGATTAGCACTATCCACGCTGAATTGCCTCTCCATACACTCTTCTTGGATTCTCTGCCTGTCTCCCATCATGGCACCCCTTGAGACCCTCGCCACAGCTCGATCCCAGCTCTTCACTGAACTGCGAGAAGACCTGGAGCGGAGGGGCAACACATCAGCAAACGTATCTCGCTTTCTCAATGTAGCGTACACCGGTGTTCCTCTTTCTAAATCACTGCTCTGCACTCCACGCTGACAATCAAGCACAGTGTCTCACGGCGAGCACTGAAGACTGCAAGGCCAGCCATGGCCTCACCCTTATCAAAGCCGGCTACAAGCTTCTCCAGAAACCACCAACCCCCCGAGATCACGCACACCTCAGTATCCTAGGCTGGCTAGTCGAGATCTTCCACTCCGCCTATGTCGTGTCGGACGAAATCATGGCCCACTCGGAGTCCCGCAACGGCCGGCCGTGCTGGTCCAAATACGAGGGCGTCGGGCTGACCGCGGTCAATGACACTTGCATGCTGAAATCGTGTATCTTTTTACTGCTGCAGCGCCACTTCCGCAACCATCCCGAGTACGTAGCGTTCGTGGAACTCTTCCACGAGGCAGCGTTTCGGACGGAGCTGGCACGGCTGTGTGAGAAAGCGACTGCGGCTAGTGGGCAAGAGGATACGACGGCGGAACGGTATGACAGTATCGCGCGAAATAGGACTGCGTTTGGCGGGTTCTATTTGCCAGTTGCACTGGCGATTCGCTATTGCGGGTTGGCGAGTGAGGAGGGCCTGGAACAGGCGAAGGCCGTGTTGTTGGATATTGGTGTTTACTCTCACATACGGGATGACTGTCTCGAT
Source organism: Aspergillus sp. B3601 (assembly GCA_023625155.1). Lineage (NCBI taxonomy): Eukaryota > Fungi > Ascomycota > Eurotiomycetes > Eurotiales > Aspergillaceae > Aspergillus > Aspergillus sp. B3601. The sequence goes on along the minus strand of JAMAAV010000010.1, from coordinate 207,891 downwards.
TCTTTTGGAAACCTGACCGTCACAGGCAAAGGGGGCACCGGTATTAAGGGTAATAAGTGTACGTGGGGCGTCGTGCAGGCGCTGGGGCTGAGTGAATCATATGGGAAGAGAGTCAAGAGAGGTAGGGATGCGCTGTACGCGGACTTTGAAAAAAGGAGGCGGGGTGAGCTGCAGGCGCAGATTGACGCGTTCGAGGAAGACAATGGAGCTATCAGAGATGTCCTCAGAAGCGTCCTTGAGGGCACTGGACAGTAATGCATAGTCGGTCCCACTGTCGAATGCTTAACACCGCATGTGGACAGACCTCGCCTGCTGCAAGCGTCCTGGGCAATATGTCATGATTTTAATAAATGAACTATACATTCTTAATGCATTATGGAAATGGGCAAATCTGCCGACCAAGGAAGGCCAATACTTCCCCTGTCTTCCGATATGCTGTTCAACGTAAAGTCGCGCTTTGTCTCGAGGTACTACTCGAGTATACGCCCCCAGCATCAGAGGGGCACATTCATGAACAATAGGCCAATGGGATCTGCATTCTTCAATGTCGGTCCCACGCTGGCAACATCATGTGGGGGTTTCAGGCTGCAGCTCATAAGTAGTATGTTCGGCCCGTGGGTTGGGTACCGGGGAGGTTGGCATGGTATTCGAGATCGGCACTGAAGAAAACGCATGACACCAGGGGTTCTCGAGAAAGGACTGCCGATCAGGAAACCAACTACATATTAGATCGTGCCGTGTGATGGTGGAATGCTCAAGCGTTGGAAGGGGTCACCGGGGCGTGGTGGGCCTGCTGTGGAAGCAGCCGACGCGAGGGGTCTCGAGTCATTTACAGAGAATATCGAGTCAACTACAGAGGGTCTTGAGTCAGTGAAGAACCAATTACGGGGACCATGGCCATGATAAGCTCTGCAAGCCTACCAGCCGGCATTCTAATACGATTCCTGGTATGCAGCAGCTAGAACTACAGCGGATTGTATGGATCTCAATACGCCAGTGACTTCAGTTCGATTTCTCACACTCTAGATACACATGCTTCCAGTACGAATGGCACATGTTTGAAATTTACGCATCCTCATCATACGGCGGCAGGTAGCCCTCAACCTCGAACAGCTCCACCAAATGATAGCGCCGGTGTGCGGTGCACAGCATAATCCAGCCGTTGACAAACGTCTTCACAGGCGCCAGCAGGCCTTCCTGGCCTTCCTGGCCTTGGAGGATGCGATACACTGAATGGATAACCTAGCGTAGCCATCAACGTTAGCACTCCCGGTGGAAAGTACACGTTAATAAAAAACTGAAGAATAACGCACCTGTGGCATATAACTCGCCATATGGCGCAGCACCTCCAAATGCGACATCTCATGCGTCTGGGCAAAGTTGTCCACAAAGTTGCCCTTCTCCTCACGGATGACAAACTCCTTGTAGTATGAGAGAATGTCGTTGGTGAAATCAATGAACATGACCAGCTCCCCGATGGCGGGAAAGTAGCGCATGAGGTGCGTCTCCTCGGGGAAGACGGCCTTGGGCCACAGCATGGACACCAGGATTTCGGCGACCTTGATACGCAGGAACATGGGCATCAGGCGGAAGCTGGACAGGAACTGAAACTAGGACTGTTCCATCTCATGCTCGATGATGCGGCCGTTGACGTAGTCAAAGAGGGACTTGATAATAGTGGGGTGGCAGTAGAGCCCGTAGTATCGGGCCATGTAGCGGAGGTGGGTGTCGAAGTTCTGTAGGAGGGGGTGCTTATGGGGGTTGTTGAGGGTGAAGCTGTTGATATCATTGACATTAGCACCGATTGACAGACCGTGGTGGCCCATGTGTAGAGAGGGAGTATACTTCTGGGCAAAGCAGCGCAGGTCATCCATGAAATGCTCGGCGATGTCGTCGACAAGAAACATATAGAGAATCTGGATGGCGCAGCCGACCTGGTTCTCGAAAGGCAGCAGCGTGTATGTCTGGTGGGTTAGAGTCACGGACAGCTTGAGGGCCTTGTGAACGGCGGCTTCGGTCTTGTCGCCAATGTTCAGGCTCTTGAAGTAGGCCCAAACCGCGGCTTCGAGGCCGTGGTCTTTGGCGAACGGCAGGCTGCGGTCGAAGTTGACATTCTCCAGGAAGTCCCGGCTGACAGACTTGACTACCTCGACATGGGAGGCGCTCTTGGTCTCCAGGCCGTGGTAGGCAAAGGTGCTTTCGCCTTCAACGGGGACGGTAATTGTGTCTTTGTGTTTGGTATAGGATGAGATGGGCTGTCACGATAGACTGTTACCCTTGCACGCTTTTGAGGTTTGTTTTGAGCTGGGGGGAGTGCTATTTCAATGTCTCCCACCGGCCCAAGTCCCAGATGAGCCCTACATCCCTGGCTTGTATGCTTGCATCACTCGTTCCTCTAGTAGTGGGCTCTCCAGCCGTGGGGCATGGCCACTGGGAAGTTATGATGGCAGAGGCCGGCAGCAGTATCCAACAATCACACGTCTCATAGATCCAATCCACCGGGTTTGACGCTGTGGGCCTTGCCAAATGCCAGCAGACAGTTCGTCATGCTCAGTCCATCCGACGAGAATCACGAGCCCGTGCAAAGATCGGCATAGACACAACACAGCACAGCACCGAGCTTACCGAGCTTATCAAGGAGGACCTGCAGCCATTCCCTAGGTCATTTGAGGTTCTCCCTGACTGGAGGCATGCGGTTGATGTAGAAAGCCATGTACGGCTCATCATGTGGCAGGGCTATTCGAGTGCCCTCTTTTATCATGGCTCGAGGAAGGCTGGCGGCTTAAGAAGAAGAAGAATTATGAATGCCATTGATGTAGAGGCACGGAAACCGGGTTCTATAAGACTCTTCTTTCTTAGTTGCGAAAGCGAAGTCATACTAATAACCCTTCTCGTCCTCGGGATTAGCTTAAACGCGTACGGAAATATTAACAAGGATCGGGGCTAGATATCGTATATGTACTCGCGCGTGGTCATAAACCCGTCGGGTGCAGCAATTGCATTCTTGAGGTAGGTCAAGCAGTCCTTATTGTACTCAGTGAAAATGATGTATATTTCATGATGATCCTGGGAGAACTGGATACATCCACCACGAGTATTGACAAGGCTGCGGGGATCTGGGTGCTGCTTCAACCATGCCACGGCCTGGGCAGCCTCCTGCGTATAGATCGCATTCCTCTTCTTATCTCTCAATACAGCTTTGGCATGAACCAGTGTGCGGATGTTTTTATCTTTTTTAAAGCTATGCTTGGTCTTGAGTTACTTAGTTATCCGGGCTTTATGTTGGAGATAGCTAGCTAGCGACCAGCCTTGCAAGATCTTTTGGTGTAGAGGTCTAGCGTCTCATCACTTTATACCACGTATCTATAAAATATATTTTAAGTAGGACACAGTACAAACTTTATTATAGAACGAGGCTGGTATAAATAATCAACGTACTAAGAAATTTTAGAGAGACTGTATTTATAATCTACTTGTCTCTGATAAGAGGATGGATCTTAAGATAAAGCTCTAGATTACTAGGGCTCGCGAGAGACTAGAGAATATTCTAGGTCACTAGTTTATTTTAATCATTATCTTTATTATCTGTATCGTTAGATACTACTAGTATTATGACACCATTATTATTTATACCCAGACCAGCCATTTTGCTGGGGAGTGCCTTTACTTTTGACGGGCCCATCACCACGTTCTTGTTCCTGACAGCGATACTGGGTGCCATCTCGTCGAGGCTTGACGACAGAGCTCTACACGAGCTTTATCTATGGTCAGTCTCTGCGCTGTACGGCGCTACACTCGCTGGTCTGGACATGGCAATGCCGAATTCAGCTGGCTTGAGGGACTCTAATCTTACAGCGGCCGGCCAGAATGATTCTATGCAGAGGGAAGAATCGACGACATGGCTTATTCCCGCATAGCGGTTTCGTTTATGGAAGCGAGATTGCTATCGATGGCACACAGCCGATCGTCCTACTCCAAGTTACTTTGCGATAGAAAGTGGAGAGTCCGCAGCTTGGCTTGGAGGAGATACGCGGGTTTTCCGGATATGAGTGGTTCAGCTATTACGCCAAGTAGAATCACAGCGGGGAGGCCAAGAAATAAGATGAGGGGGAATAAGTAAAGTGAATTTGGAGTGCTGGATTTCAATGCAACGGTAGGAATACAAAATGGAGGAAGATCTCCTTCTCCATCCCTGCCTGTGTTGCATCAAGAGGTCCGCAGAAATGGTGCCAATTCACGTCAAGCTGGGAGCAATTGCCTCCACGGGTCTCTTTCTCGGCCTTTCCTCTGTCGGAAGCGCTGTTACGTATGGATACAACCATGTTCCGGTCACGAAAGACTCCGAAACGGTTGCTAGTGCTTTCAAGAGCATCGACGATATCAAGCTCCTGTCTCCGGCTTTCCTGACACCGGATATCCGACTTCCTGGATTCACCAATGGCACTCAGGGCCCGTCGTCCCAAGACGATGTCGGTGAGTCTACCATTGAGGATGTGCCCTGGGCATTGAAACTAACTAAGACATGATAGAGGAATTCCTCGAGCAACTAGCCGGACGCAACGACTACATGACCTATGGCACCGCCAACTTCACCTCGCAGGAGGACCGCTCGTTCCCCTACATCCACCTCTCTGCCAGTCGTAATAACTCGATCCGCCGTGGCGACTCGTCGCGTAAGGTGCGCGTGTGGATCCAGGGCGCTGTGCATGGCAATGAGCCCGCCGGCGACGAGACCACACAAGCACTGCTAGGCAAATTCGACGACGACGCCGAGTGGGCTGCCTCAATTCTCGAAAAGCTAGAGCTCGTCATTCTACCACGGTATAACCCCGACGGCGTGTTCTACTTCCAGCGCACTCTCGCGACCAACCTCGACCCGAACCGTGACCATATCAAGCTTGCCAGCCAGCAGACGCGTGATATCAAACAGCTTATGAACACTTTCAACCCGCATGTCATCGTCGACATGCACGAGTACTCTGCCAGTACGCGTTTTGGCGGGGATAAGTATGTCCACGGTTCAGACGGTCTGTTCTCCGCGGCGAAAAACCTCAATATCGACAAGGGCATCCGCAAGCTCTCCGAGGAGCTCTTCGCCAACAACATTGCCGGCGATATGAAAGCCGCTGGCCTCCGCGCCGAGCCATACGTGACCGGCTCTTCTGTGTCGAATTCCTCAATCATCGCTGACTTCGCCGAGGCCGGAACGGATGGTAAGATTGGTCGAAATGCGATGGGCCTGACCCAGGCTGTCGTCTTCCTTCTAGAGATGCGCGGCATTGGGATTGCCGATCAAGAGTTCCAGCGTCGCACTGCCGCCGGCCTCATCATGCTGGGTAGTATTGTGCAGACTGCTGCCGATAATGCCGAGAAGGTCTTCACGACCGTCGAGGACGGCATTGAGCGGTTCATTGCATCGGGCGACGATATCGTCGTCACGGACTACAGTAAGACGGAGATTCGGCCCTTCACGATGGTTGACAGGAAGAATGGTAGTGTCGTCCACCCGTCCGTCCGCTTCGCATCCACGACGCCTTCCTTCGCTAATCTCACTCGCTCCCGTCCGGAGGCCTATCTGATCCCCTTGGCCTGGGCCGACCTCGCCCAGCGCCTTCGAGTCGCCGGTTGTGAAGTCGAAACGCTGGATAAGCCGTTCGTCGGGGCCGTCGAGGCGCTGACTATCACGTCTGTCGAGATCGATACGTCCTACTATGAAGGCGTGATTCGCGTGACGGCGACGACGGAGAGCAGTGAGCGCGAGCTTCGCCTGCCAAAGGGGAGCTTCCGCGTAAGCACGAGACAGAAGAATGCTGCGCTGGCGATGGTGGCGCTGGAGCCGGAGAATATTGACTCGTATGTTTCGTTCAATATTGTGCCTGTGGAGGAGGGAGATGAATACCCAGTCTTTAGGATCTTGTCCTAGATATAGAACTTATACCAACTCAAGGAAAGATCCTGCAAGCTTTGGCGACGCTGGTTGTTCACCGTTTAAGGTGTACTGACATTCCTGTTATATAGCCTTCATACCTCTGATATATATTATAGATCCGATAAATAGTCAAGAAATCGACAAAATATATAGCCAGGATGCTTGGTAGAAGTTATATGCAATAATGATTAGGTTAACAATATGCCTAACTATCGAGAGAATCAAGTACGTATGGAATCTCGCGGTCTTTAGTTCTTCTCATCGGATATCCAGCCCCCAGAGCATCTTTCTTTCGTACCTTGTGCGCTTCAGCTTCAGTCCACCGCTCCAAGAACCTCTCCTGGAGCTGACAATCACGGCATTCATCCATGTAGACGCCTCTGTCTTCCCAGCTAAGTCCGAATCTCCCGCAAGAATAGCAGACGACATGGTGCACTCCCAAGATGACGACATGACAGCCTCTAGTATAGCGCGCCATTGCAGGAAGAGGAGAGTTTTCATTTAGGCTTGTACCGCATTCCACGCAAAACCGCTTCCCCGCTTCCGAGCGCCCTTTCGCTTTCTTCTTCTTGACCATGTTGTCTGCGAACTTTGCCCTTGGGCGTAGCCGTATGCAGTCGCGGCATGTGTATAGGTCTTTGGCCAGCCCGAAATCCGAGACTTCGACTTGCAGGAGCTGCTGGATGCAAAGTGGGGGGATGAGCTCGCGGAAGGATTGGCATACTGCTCGCAGATGGAGATGGTCGGGGGGGTCGAGGTAGTCGGTAATGACTTTGTGGATTTCTCTAGGAAGGCTGAAAATAGGGCATTTGGCCATTTCGATGGCTCCAGGCTTGGGTTCTCAAAGACAGAGCCTGTGCGTACACAGAAAAGAGGCAGTCAGCAGAAAGGCGGGGGATGCATGATCACGTAAGACAGCGTCTGTTGGTTAGTATTGTCCTAACTACTACAAAAAAAAGCCTTTTATCATTAACAATAGCCCTACATTTCTCCTGATTAAATTTATTGTTGAGTAGTTGTTGGATCCTTGGTCGTGCGTTACAATTCTATTCTAGACATAAACAACACGGATATTTGTAAAAGTCTGATTGATGAAATCTAGCGATCCTACACTAATACACGGGAAATGGAGGTAAGCTTTACTTAGTAAGATATAGCAAACTAGCACACGGAACTAAAGGTCCCAAATTGATTTTGAAGTCATTTTGGAGGGTGGAGACAAGCTACGAGATATTCTGCAAACCTCACCGCTACTCTCATATACAACATAATACAAGGAACAGAGGTAGTCCAGAACTCCTTATATTAGGTGATGGCATATAATATGACAAGGAACACTGAGAGGAAGATATATATTCCTGCCCGCACTCAACTTTCTGCCTCTGCTGTCGAGGCCGCTCATTACTGATGTTGAAGTTGATATCGGATATCCAGGCCAAGCCGTGTGAGCTAAAGGCAACTGTATAGAAAATCATGACGATAACAAGCGTCATTCCTTACCCCATATTCGACTAATAAAACCACTAGGAAGCACATTCTCAAGCCCACAACTGGAGCGATGGTGATAAGGCCTTTCTAGCTTAAAGTATTCGAAATGCCCGAAAGCACGCGACCAAGCAACCCCTTAAAATTAAAATAGAACACACTTGCCGATGCCAGAGAATCCGAAAGCCAATAAGAGAATCCGCGGTGATCGGCCTCGGAACGTGCAGAGCGAATTATGACAGCAACTTAGGGTCCACTTAAGCTGGATCAGGTCCCACGTAATGCCAAGTCGTGGATTGTCGCTGCCTTGGGGAATATAAATATAAGGCCATCGTCCGGTGTTTCTTCAGGCCAACATCTCACATCTCGTCGACAACATGAACTGCCCATCGCGAACCGACGACACCCTGCTGCACGATGAGTGGAATCAGAACCCGCCCACTCTGGCCCCTGACTTGACGACCCGCCAAGACCTCAATGGTATCTCGAATGCACGCGAGAAAAAGGACGAAGAGGGAGAAAAAGCATCGTGGCAAGGGGATCATTGGATGCATCATCCGCGGGAGGAACCGATTCCTAGCAAGGGCCCCAAAAGGGGGTGCGAGGCGTCCTTCGGTATGAACAACTCAACTAGCTATCTGTCGACCAATACTCAGACAATTAACAGGACGCCTCGCTCCCCAAAACATCAAAACCGACATTTCATCCTGGCAACGAATCAAGGACTTGGGTCTATGGCTGCTCTCGGTGCTCTGCGTTTCAGCACTGATCTCCCGCGATAGTCTGAGCAAACATCTGTCTCAGAGCCTGCCACCAGCCACCCTTCTTGATCAGGACTATCCCGAGCCAGTTAAACGATCAAGCTGTGTTTCTGGTGGTGTCCGCAGTGATGCCTATGACCTAGGCCTGCATGTCGCTGCCTTGTTCATTATCCTGGGAACATCAACAATTGCATGTGCATTCCCTTTGCTTGCAACTAGGTTCACCCGACTGCGTATCCCCGGGGCATTTCTCTTCTTTGTCCGCCACTTTGGAACTGGTGTGCTGATTGCCACCGCATTTGTTCATCTTCTCCCAACCGCTTTTGAGTCACTGAACAATCCGTGCCTGTCCAACTTCTGGACAAGTGACTACCCAGCTATGCCGGGCGCCATCGCATTGGCTGGCGTGTTCTTCATCACCGTGATTGAAATGGTGTTCAGTCCAGCTCAAAGTATCTGTCATGGTGGGAACCAGTCGTCCATCCAGCGACAATCGCCGCGTAATGAAGAAGCCACGGGGACGCAGATTGATCGGCCTGGTGCAGCACAAAGCTCGCAATTGCCCGGATCAGACTTCCGGCCTCATGTTCGGGATATGGGCCCCCTGGTTGGAAGGTCTTCGAGTATTAGCAGGACCATTAACAATATGAGTGAAGGCAATGAGGACATGGTTCGAGTCGCATCTGCGCCTGAGATGCAAACCCACCAGGAGAAGGGAAACAGGACAAACCAACCAGATCTGGAGCACCATGGCTCTCATTTCGAGTTATCTCCAGAGCAAAAACAAAAGAAAGAAACGATGCAGGTTTATCTGCTTGAAATGGGTATTCTGTTTCACAGTGTGTTTATCGGCATGTCGCTCAGTGTATCCATTGGAAAGGAGTTTGTGGTCCTGTTGATTGCTATTGTTTTCCACCGTAAGTTTATCATGCTTCTCTCTCTGCTATAGATCTTTGACCGAATCGTCCAGAAACATTCGAAGGACTTGCACTGGGTTCCCGCATTGCCTCACTGCCCTGGTCGGAAGGGCAACTCCAGCCCTGGCTCATGTCATTAGCTTACGGCTGCACGTACGTACATTATATCTATTCTCCCGAATTGGATATACTGACATATACAGCACTCCGATCGGCCAAGCTATTGGGCTCGCAACCCATACCCTCTACAGCCCCGACTCAGAAATAGGCCTGCTAGTGGTTGGCATCATGAATGCCATTTCCGCCGGGCTTTTGGTATTCGCGTCTCTTGTAGAGCTGATGTCCGAGGACTTCCTCAGCGACGAGAGCTGGCGCATCCTTCGTGGAAGAAGGAGAGTGTGTGCCTGCCTTCTCGTGTTCTTTGGGGCCTTCTGCATGTCCATTGTCGGGGCGTGGGCTTAATGTCACAGGGACTGTAGTAGAAGGATGCTTTCTGGAATAGGTGCAGTCGCAGGTAGGTAACCCAGCTATCTGCTCCCCTATACCGAGGGCACGGGTACCAACAACTATGTATCGCTTATGAGAGCGGGAATTGGAGGTAAGAAGCCGTTTCTTTCATGAGTTGAAAGAAGCGAACGACTACTTTCAAGGTTGGAAGCATTATGGAAGGTAGTCTTGGAGGTTGATTCGCAGAGGTGAATAAGGCGGAAGCCGTCTATTATCTTAGTAATTAATATAAGATTAAATGGTATACCGGAAGGTCTTGTCCTGAACATTAGTAGAATCCGAATTTACAGAAGCCTCAGCTGGGCCGGATATTCAGAGCAAAGCTGTCCTAGATAGAAGATGGATATAGCCCAGGAGTACTCTTTACCTGTTGAACTAAGGTTGGTTTGAAACTAAATATAGGAGGCTAGTTGATATCCTGGCTATCAAGATCCAAAACTATAGTTAGTAAAACTAGGTTATAAGTATAATTTACAGCCGACTATTATTTCAGGAAATATACTAATACTATAATAAACTTCATAATATAATTAAACTTCCAAATAATGCCGTTTGTTTATGATTTCCTTAGCTTGGTAATACAAAGTACTTTTATGATTGATGCTGAATTTCTTGTGTTATTCAGGTGAAGAATATCTACTCTATGGATCAATCTAATTCTGAGGAACCTGACGCTTCTCGATGAACTTGGTCTCGCCAAAAGCCTGCTTGACTCCATCCACAGCAACAACTCGTTCATACCAGGCGACGGTGACCGGGCACTTAGCGCGCATCTCAGCGTCGATGCCCATGGAGAAGCCCCAGGCCAGTGCAGAGGCGAGTGTGATATCGGCCATGCTGATCTTGTCCTCACTGCACAACCACATGCGATCCTTCAGGTGGGAGTCGAGAAAGGCGAGCGAGCGGGCCAAGCGCTCCAGGGCCTCGTTCTCGGTGTCCTCGTTGTAGGGCTTGGCCCCCCGACGCCACAACGCCAGCTGCACCACGTTCTCCATAACCTCACCATGTGCAAAGCAGATCCACTGCCGGATCGTAACCCGCTCGACAAGCGTGCTGCCCATCAGCTGCTCGGCGGCCGGGCCACTCAGCGCGACATACTCGGCAATGGCGTCCGTCTCGAACAGGTTGATGCCGTCGGCGCCCTCGAACGTGGGCACCTTGCCGAACGGGAACTTGGACAGGAATTCAGGGGCGCGGTTAGTCTCGCGCATGACGAAGTCCGGGAAGGCCAGCTCCAAGCCGTTGAGGTTGGCTGCCGCCTGGATCTATTGGGGGCGTAGATTAGCAGCCATTGGGGGCAAGCAAGTATGAGGGACGCACCCTCATGACCCGGGGGCTAGGGATGTAGGACCAGATCTTGCCGAATGGTGCCATTGTGTCTTGGATATGGCGAGCAGTGTGGTTCGTGGGAAGCAGTAATGCGATAACCGTTTATATATCTGTCTTTTCTGTCTCGTTTTGCAGCTATAGTGTTTCTGCAGGGGTGAAAGCGGATGGTATGTCGATTTTTAATCATCATGAAACTTCGGAACAGACCTTGTAAGACTGATTGCTTAACGCCGACTCAACCGAGTCCGCCGACTGATGCCGATGCCGCCATTTCCACACTTGGCGTTATTGCGTGCGGCTACGACTGTCATTCCGGCTTGCAGATCGCATGCTGTGTCCGGCAGTCGAGGCCCACCGTGGAACAACCGACGATAACCAGCAGATCCAACCGATTACTGCCCCTCTTGTGCCTGTGTCGCCAAGACTGACCCACTGGGAATACAGCACAACTCGCATCAATCGTGGAAGACGATCTAATCTCCTGGTGGAGTGTAGTCGTGCTGGGTTTGTACGCGTACTGTTCCTTCCATGATGGAGATGAAATTGCCCTGACCATCATGCTTGTTTGTGGCATCACAGCGGATTTTAGAATAGTATTAATGCCCTGGCTAGAGACCTTTGACTGTGCCCGTATCCAGGCGAGCTGCTGCTCAGTCCGTGACAAAAGAAGGGGTATTTTCCCTATTGGTATCCCTGGGGAAGAGTAGGTACATCTATCTTAGTTCTGAAAATCTCGGCTTTTCGCTCTGCCAATTGGACACCTTACCATGGAGGTGCGCAGTCTGCGCTTGAATATTTATTTGACTATGTGCGCACCCAGTTACTATGCGGTGCATTCGACCCAAGGCGATTACAATGAATTTATTGGATGAATAATATGACGAAACACTCAGTGAAATCGTAACTTACGAGGGGCTCTGAGTCCGTGTACACTACTTTGAATAATGAAAGTCAAGCACGATGGTATTTAAATCTAATGAGAGAAAACCGTGATGGAATGCTAAGACATGAAACAAAATAACCAGGCATAGACACTCTTGGGATGGTGTTGATAGAGGACAAACGGTGATGATTGCTTTATTCGCCTTTCTCCAGTGCTTCGCGTCGTCCAGTGCTCTTTGGGTCATAAAACGGCACTTCTCCAAGACTGACAGCGCGGTGACCAGCCCGTGGACCAACATCTTCGTAGTCCCAGGTCGCTGCGTGGTATGTGGACCGGTTATCCCAGATCGCTATCACAGGTGTCAGCTATAAGCAGATTGCAAGCATATACACTAGACAACATACCGAGATCATTCGGGTTTTGCCAGCGGAAGCGCACTTGCAGATCATGATTCTCCATGATCAGGTTTACGAACCAGTCCGAGAGATGTTTACTCTCTTCATTGGTCAGCCCGTTGATTTTCTCCACATGAGTGCCGACGGCAAAGACACTCTTCCATCCTGTCACAGGGTTGGTGCGGATCACTGGGTGCTCAGCACGCAGCTCTTCCCCGAAATTCTCAGGGGCACCGCGAGGGCCCTTGAAAACCTCGAAGCCGCTATCCTTGGCAAATTGGTTGAATTGAGGCTGCGAAAACGTTGCAGTCAACCCTTCCAGGAATTTCTGGTAAGGTGGTGAGAGCCGGTCATATACCTCGTATCCCGAAGCCCACAGAGTATCTGGACTAATGCATGAGCTCTACAAGATCATAAGAGAAAGAGGATGACTGCTTACCACCGCCAGTCCTTGGGAGAACGGTCAAACGCAACATTGTAAAGTCGCTCGGAATGGGTTCAAAAGTAATGTCGCTATGCCACTCATTTCTGGCGGTCTGGTGCCGGGTAACACGCGATTTGTACAGCTTTTTCCCCTCCTGCGAGTTGATCACGCTGATCTCGTCATCCTTGACACTTACCTTTCGGCGTGAGTTGGCAACTGGGTGAATATGTAAACCAGATGTCTTCGGCTTTCCCGAGAGCTCTCCAAGTCGCTGCGCGAGTTCTTTTTGCAAGCTGTCAGTCAGATCATCTTGCTTCCGGAAGAAGACTACTCCTCGCTGGGAAACTGGAATAGGGTTATTAGTTGTCAACCTGGAATTATTATGAGAGGCGAGGACTGACTAGTAATGGCAAGATCTCGAAGCAGTTCATCAGAGTTCGGAGCACACAGGAAGTCCTTTACGCTTGCGTTGGGAAACTCGCGTCCAATGACTGGTGTGACATCAAAGGACTCATAAGCATCCAGAGCACCACTTAGCTTCAAAGGCACTCGTCCTCGGCCTTCTGCAGCAGGGACTGCGGTCTCGGTGGTAACAGAAAGAGTCATAGCGGTAGAGAGGAATGTACTCGTTATCCAGAGGATTTAGAATCTTGAAACCGTAGTAATCGAAACGGAGGAAAGATGTTCGTTTTATACCCTATGTCATGAAAACTACCGGCATTTCTATCCCGATATATATCGTCTCGGTTACTGGCCATGTTTGATCTCAACCACGTTTGGATGCATACGCACCCGTACATTTCCCCCTCCTGTTGTCCCGCATTGCGAAAGTAGATATCCCCACCATTAGAAAGTTTAGTCCTTTGAGTGTTGCTGGAGACTGGAACACTAGAGGATGCGCCATATGATCAGACGCTAACGGGCTTCGGTATAGGGGCCGAGAAAATGACACCCGAACATAAGCTTGTCCATGTCCCGAAAGCCGACACCTACCGAGAGAAATGTTGGGGCCGGGTATATAGTGAAGGATCGAGAGTGATTGCCCGTTATCTCAGTACTCCTGCCGCCATGCCGAAAGCCGAAGGCCACCGAGACAGCAGTACCGGATTTCCCAGGGCCAAATGAAACAGGATCGGACAGTTACACGGCTACCAGTCTCTCTGCAGATCGAAAAGCTCTGCGACATTATGAACGAATCCATCAACGGAAATTTGGGATCATATTTGTAGTGCATAAACATACCTAGAAGGCACTATACACAATATGTACGAAAGACAAGCAGAACGGCATGGTATAGAGAACTTGGCTGTCTAGTTATTTCTCGCCTTGGTTATTTCATCACCGTCGGATATACGTAGATATCATCCAAGCGCTCTTTAATGTTACATACTGGGAGGCACTGTTTTACCCGACATCGGAGTTTATTCTGAAGCTGAACTGTAGATGACAAATTCAAAAATGGACTATAAAAGAGAGCACATCAGCCCCTCTTTTCCGTGTTCAAGTACCAAGGAAGCCAAAAGAAAACAAAATGTCTAAAGGATTAATCTTCATGACTGGGGCGTCTGGCCTTATTGGCAGCGCCGCTGCCTTGGAAGCTCTAAAGGCCGGATATCAACTTCGAGTTTGTCTTCGCAGGCCGTCGGACCGACTGCAGACAGTGTTGTCAAAGTATAGCAAGCAAGTCGAATTTATTACCATTCCAGATCTCACCGATGAGCTGGCATTCAGTGACAAGCTGGACGGTGTGGAGTTTGTGCTCCACCTTGCATCCCCTCTTCCTCGTGGCACCGACAAGGAGGCGTACTTCACTCCAGCGGTGAAAGGGACGACTGCCTTGCTGAAAGCGGCGGCCCAGGTACCGAGCATCAAGAAGGTTGTTATTACCTCATCCCTGGCTGCTTTGGTTCCATTGACTGGTGTTCCAAATGGTGGAGTTATCCAAGGTAAGCCGTATTCTTTCCTTGATTACAGATCGGCATGGTATTGACACCTTTTCAGAGGACAATGACTGGGACTTCTCAGTGGATGAAGATGGAAGCTTCGAGGTCCCTGAGAACCCGGCTGCAACAGCCTTCCAACTGTATAGAGCTTCTAAGCTGCTCGCAAACGCTGCAACCTGGGACTTCTGGCGGACAGCCAAGCCGCAGTACGCCTTGGTCACGCTGCACCCAGCATTTGTGTATGGCGACAATCTTATGCAAACATCCGCCGAGGGAATCAGGGGAGGCTCCAACGAGGCTCTATGGGGATTCATCATGGAAGGTACCCCGACTGGATATATGACAGCAGTACATGTTCAAGATGTGGCCGAAGCGCATATTAGGGCCCTGGATCCGAAGATAGTGGATGGCTCGAAATACCTGCTTGCTGGGAAGAATGGTACCGTGCCCGAGGTTGCGCGGTTTGTGCAAAAGCTCTACCCAGATGCTGGAGCAGCCATAACCGAGGACGCCCAAGGCATTACGAGCCCAGTCAATACGGCCAAAGCAGAGACGGAGCTTGGAATTCAATGGCGCCCATTCGAGGCCATGGTGCAGGATATGATGGCTCAGCAGCTTGGCTTTCGCAGGAATGCATCGGGATAGATGTTTATGACAGCCAAGAAATCAAGGGTAACTCAAGGATCAAATTGAATTTAATTTTATGTCAAGTATGGCAGGGTTGTGTATGCGTAAGTGTCCTTATATGAGGCTTGTTCGACTGGAAGCAAAGTTGCAGCATCTGAATTAATTCCACGGTGTCTACACAAGAATCAAGTTTATTTACAATCAACTTGGACTCATGTATGTATATAGCCTCATGCTTCTGTCAGATAATGACAACCAACATTCAATTTTCCCCTGAATTTATCAGGCCATGACTGCCAGTGTTCAAACCGTGGCTACGCACCGGACAGTGGTAGACCGAGACTGGGCCGTGGCTAAGATGCGCTCAAGCGGGGAACAGCGAGACGAGAAACAGTCAGACAGGTTCCTCCGCGAAGAATTAGGCGACCATTGATCAAGGACAAATCCGTTCTCGGTAGTCGGCAAGTTTACGAATGCCTACGGTATGACGCGCTAGAGCATCCTCGACTACGCTCTGAGCACACAGTCTTGGACTACTCCAAAGGGCCCACTCCTTTCAGCGGCTTCCCCAGATTTCGGCGTTTCATAAACCACATTGAATCCCAACCCTGAGCTCCTTGCCATCGCCTCCTCACTGCAAAAGAAGACTCCAAACCTGCCGAGCCAAAACCGACCAGGTGTCTGTGCTAACAGATACTGATCACAGTGCTGGTACCTTTGCGCGAGAAACATGGCTATCAAAGGCACAGAATTGGAGAACGTTGAAGAATTTATCGAGAATGTTGACGATGCCGCTGTTGAGCAGGGAGTTGCGATCCCAACCGATTCCAAATTTGTGGAAGAGTTTACCCAGGACGAACAGAAGAGGATCATCCATAAGGTCGACCGTCGACTTGTGACTGGGTTGGGGCTTCTCATGGGCATGTGTCTTATGGACAGGACCAATCTGGGCTCAACTTCCATTGCTGGGTATGCACCTTTTATTTGTATACTATTCCATGGACCATACAATTGACTGACTAATGATAAATCCACAGAATGACGGAGGATCTTGGTCTACAGAGCGGCTCAAGATATGTACGGTTAGTCTCATGTGTTCTGTGGCCGTATACTGATAGGAGTGCAGTCACTTGTGCTCTTGATCTTTTTCATACCTTACGTGCTGGTACAATTGCCGGTTAATGCTGTTGCGCAACATGTCAGCCCTAGATATTTCTCCAGCGGCGCCGCACTGTGCTGGGGTGTACTGCTGGTGGTAAGATGTCACACACGCCTCTCCTCCGTTGCTAACTGGAAAAGGGCGCGGCATTCGTCGACAAATGGTGGCACCTCATGATTATTCGGGCCTTACTCGGGGCCTTTGAGTCGGGCTTGTTTGCAGCACTCCTTCCTTTGTTATCTTCTTGGTATACCCGATACGATGTGCATAAGCGGTTCTCGATCAGCTACTTCATAAGCATTTTTATATCCGCCCTCGGACCAGTTCTGGCCTGCGGCTTCATGCAGATGGATGGACTGAGTGGCCTTGCTGGCTGGAGATACATCTTTTTAATGGAAGGGGTCCTCAATTTTGCTGCCGCTATCATCGGTTGGCTATTGCTTGTTGAGTACCCTCTAGGCTCTCACAAATGCTGGATGTTCTTGACAGAGGAGGAGGAGGCATTCATAATCCGCCACATAGATGCTGACCGTGCGGATGCCGCTGAACAAATCAAGTTTAACGTTCGTGATTTCTTACGTCCCGCCAAAGATTGGAAAGCCTTTACTTACCCTGTGATGTTTTTGTGAGTTGTTGTTTTCTTTTCTGTACTATGACTGGCGTGTTCCCTGCTGACTGTGCAATCAACAGACTATCGACCTGCGTTTCTTACTCCATTGCATTTTTCTTGCCTATTATTCTTGAATCTAAACTGAAGTATGGAGTGACCGCGGCACAAGGATTGTCGACTCCCCCATATGTCGCGGCCGGGATCTGGATGTATTTTACCGCCTGGCTCGGCGACAGATACCGCATCCGTGGACCCATCATTATATGTAATTCAGTTCTGTCTATTATTGGTCTGTGTCTTCTTGGCTGGGTTGCATCTCCAGGGGTGCAATACTTTGGGGTGATTCTTGTCACTGCAGGTTGCAACGCAACTATTCCAACGGACTTGGCCTGGCAGGCCAATAATATCCGCGGCAAATGGAAACGCTCGTTCTGCAACGCTTTGCTCCTCATGGGTGGTGGGATTGGTGGTGTCGTCGGTTCTTTGGTATTTCGTTCTCAGGACGCGCCTACCTATCGGCCTGGAATTCAAGCCTCTATTGTGTAAGTGCTCCCATGCCCACTTCAATGCTTTCATTTGAGTATTGACTGGTATTTTCGTCATTTAGGGCAAGCTTCATCACCATGGCCGTTGCATTAGCTCTAATGCTACGAATGCATGCCCTCAATAAGACGGCCGCCACTGGAGCTATTGTTCTGGAAGAGCTACCTGGATTTAAATACACGCTGTGAATTTAAAGGAAAACAGAAGTGCTGTTCTCATCAGACTTATTATTCAGAATGGTAGCGTCTTTGCCAAATGGTGTCTGGGACCGACGGCCGTGAAGTCATCTACTCAAAGCTTCGCTAGATTCTGAGAAAGCCATTGACAACTGCCGAGTCATGTATGCATCAAGCCAGTCTCAGAATTTGATGAGAAATTCAAATATCTTGGTGAATATTGCTACATTTTAAAAAATATCTTCCCTGTTTGAAATGTCCCCTCGAGCCCCAAGTTGACGGGGATATGTTTATCAAAGTACGTTTATGGGAGTTATAGGGTTGGCTGGGTAAAGCATGCCTCTCCTAAGACACCTGAATTTAGAAAGAAAAGAAATAACTCACATACATTTAAATAAGCACTGTCTCTATAAGGGTACTCTAGATAATCATTTCCCTGAACTCAGCCAGATCGGTCAACAGCTTTCCTAGGGTTCTCTGCTTAAGGCCAATTGATGCCCATGGTCTTCAGTGCCTGATTAAAATGTAAAATCCTTCCTGGCAGGTCTAGAATCCTGTAGACAGGCCGTGGATATTCGGTAAGCACCCAGCTCAGATGAACCAATTGTGTATCCAAGATTTGTACCGAGGAGCATCCCCATTGGTTTGGTGGGATGAGCCGGCACATATTCTCAAAGAGCGGGCTGTCGGCGGCCGGCTGTGCCCTAGGTACCGGCGTTCCACTGTTACTATATTCTGCCTTCACATCTCTTTCTCGTAGATTATCTTTCGGCCGACGTTGTAGGACAGCCGACTTTGCATTCGGTTCTGCTCAGGCTTTTTAACCCTTACCTCCCGCTTCCTCTCACCTCTATCACTGCCTACCATTGATTGACGTTGAAAACTCAATATGGCCCATGCTTCCATGCTCCACCAGGTCGCCTCGATAGCCCCAGAAACTCAGCAGGTTCCCGGTCAGAAAGAGACGCCAACCGCAGAAATCCCAGAGACTTTCGAGAGATCGAAACACGATGTCGGTTGGCGCAAGGTTGTCCGGAATTTTACGCCAGCGTGAGTCGCAAGAGACGATGTTTTCGAATCAGATACTAACTGCAACACAAGCTGGTTCTCCGTGAATATGGGAACAGGAATCGTGTCAATCCTCCTCAACACCCTCCCATACAACGGGCAGTGGCTTTACTACCTCTCCATCGTCATTTTCGTCTTGAACGTGGCGTATTTCACAATCTTTCTGGCTGTTACTCTCCTGCGCTACATCTTGTATCCGGAGATTTTCAGGGTTATGGTCACCCATCCAGTTCAATCACTCTCTCTGGGTACGTTCCCAATGGGGCTTGCTACAATAATTAATATGTTCTGCTTTGTCTGCGTATCGCCCTGGGGTGATGGTGCAGCCTATTTCATTTGGGCAGTGTGGGTTTTCGATGCAGTGGTATCGGTCCTGGTTGCTATAGGAATACCGTTTCTACTGTATTGGTCTCTCCCTATTTGGGTTTGCTTCTCCGTTAACGCCAATTCACAGAACAACGAGGAAGAATGGACTCGACCTTTCCTCTATGACAGCTGCTTGGCTTCTGCCAGTCGTCTCGTGTGTTGTGGCGGCGGCGTCGGGTTCCATTGTTGCAGACGTTTTGCCGGACGCACAACTTGCCCTTGCTACTATCCTGGCAAGCTATATTCTTTGGGGAATCGGTGTACCTCTCGCGATGATGATCATGGGTATATATTTGCAGCGCCTGATGTTTTACAAGCTCCCACCGAATGGAATGCTTGTAAGCGTGTTTCTCCCCCTGGGCCCACTTGGACAGGGTAGTTTCGGGTAATTCGGCCTGAAAATAAGGGTT
Source organism: Aspergillus sp. B3601 (assembly GCA_023625155.1). Classification (NCBI taxonomy): domain Eukaryota; kingdom Fungi; phylum Ascomycota; class Eurotiomycetes; order Eurotiales; family Aspergillaceae; genus Aspergillus; species Aspergillus sp. B3601. The sequence goes on along the minus strand of JAMAAV010000010.1, from coordinate 188,359 downwards.
ATCCATCTGATCTTCTGACGGAATTTGATAGTATCCAACAACTTGGAAAAGGTGCCCTGACAATTTTTCCAAAGACGAGTACCCTGAGTGCTTCAACCGGTGCAATACTCTATAGCGTCGGAGTTTTGATCGGAATCTTACTATGGGCCTTTGGGCTGGTTTGGCTCTCCTTTGCAGTTGCAACGCTGATCAAGTCGAGGAAATTCCCTTTCAACATGGGATGGTGGGCTTTGACCTTCCCATTGGGAGTTTTTACCACTTCCACTTGCACCATAGGCCAGGAGTTGCCTTCGCGCTTTTTTTCAGTGCTTGGGACAGTAAGAACCTTTTTTTCTAACGATAGCAATGATGAATACTAACGAAGGGTAGATACTCTCTGCCACGGTTGTGGTTCTTTGGCTGGTGGTTAGTTACCACACTTCCCGCGGCATCATCCGGGGTGATATTTTCGTTGCTCCTTGTCTTAAGGATCTGGGAAGAGCTAACGTCTAATCTGGCGAATGTGAACGGGGAAGGGGAGAAGTTCCCGCGAAGCTTTCATGTAAAATAGACAGAATGCATACGTCTGTGACACCAGGGTTCTTATATGTTGGCAGTCACATTCATCAAAACCAGTTTTGCTGTTTGTTTCCCTTGGCTTCCATTACGGCTTACAGCGCCAAGCATTATACTGGCCTTACTTGAACTTGCAGCTTATAGTGATAGCTTACTCTGATAGTGTGGTCGGCCTTAGCCGTTCAGCCCGTCCTGGCCGAAAGGTTAAGTGGGCCACAGTCAGCCACAGATACTGTTCGCCAAACAGCCGGGCTCGGTAGCTGAAGCCCGCAAAGAATAGGGATCAATAATCATAGTAACTAAGTTGACAACCGGAGTATTTATCACTCCAAGGAGGGTTGATTGGTGCAGTGGCAAAGTCCCAAAACCGCTCGATCGAATGCATGATATGGGAGGTCTCGAGTCGGAACTGGTACAGAGAATCAGAGCCTATTTATAAAATAACAAAAGAACGTCACAATGCCATTAACAGGTTTATATTAAATAGATGCCGCCGATATAATGAGTTCTGTCCTAGCGTGCGTGGAAGCAGAGAGGGGGGTGGGGTCTATATCGTGTTAGTGTCATGGATCCCGCATGGCATGCTGCAGGTCGAATGGCATGCATTCGGAATGCCACCGGGGAACTCACTTGTTGCTGTCTGGGAATTCCGAGTTCTTCTGCCGCAGGGTTTCAAGCGCGGGCGGGATGAAAGGGATTACCACACCGGAGATGAGGTAGGACATGGCAACCGCGTGAGCCATGCGGCTACGGGGGCGCGGCCGATAGCCGGAGAAGTGCCGGACAGCAGGGTGAGCGAGCTGAGCAGCTATACTTACAGCCATGGTAGATGATGGTTCGTTGTAGAGTAAGGTAACCTTGAAGAGTCGACTAGGACACTGGTAATAGTAACTTAAGGGGTATAGAGTATAGAGTATAGTACTGAACAGAGACAGGGTATATAGTAGATTATAAACGCTGATATAGGTATAGTTCTGTCGCGTGAACACCAAATAAAATTATTTCAGAGTTAAACAATAATAGACATGGTGTACTTAGAGCCAGCTATGGAAGAATATCTCGGGGGCCAAGGCTTTTAATAGATGCAGGCCAAGCGGGTCAGGCAACTCCGGTGTATCTTGTTAGAGTAGACGGTATTTAGGCGTCACCGTGTTCGTGGAAGTTGATTCCGTAGGATCATAGAAAGATACAGCAGCCATGACGTCCGATCTAGCTACTGTGATTGCTACTCGAAATACTATTCAGTATTGTTCGGTTTGGGGGTAGAGGAATCAACAAAGTCCCGTATTTACAGCCTTCAAACCTTCTGGTCGGCTGTGCTCGGCTCTGTTGGAGTCGGCATGAGAGGACATGCTCGTCATTAGCTGACAAACCGAACTAGGTGTAATTGAAACGCGGTGCTCCACAGGTTCGTGTCGGAGTTTGCCACCAACATATTGACTTGTATAGTTGTATATCCAGTGGGGAAGGTGGGCACCCCCCGAAATAGGCCAAAACGCGTCTGGTTTCGTACCTCATCCTGATGACACGCGATGGATCGTTGGGTTCTGGATGGTGTAGAATACGCTCTTCACATTCAGATCCATAACCTTCGAGAACATCTTCTCGGGGTGGGTATCGAACCTTTCGCCCCAGTCTGCGCCGGCATTGGCAAACAGGATGTCGACACGGTCCGTGGTTTTACAAATTTCAGCAGCAGAACGGTCCAACTCGTCCATGCGGGAGCTGTCAGCCGGCAGGGAGAGATACTCCCGACCAAGCGACCAAGCCTTGTCTCGGCAGTCGGCAGCAGCGTGGTTCCAGGACACCTGGGGTTCTAAAATGGGGACTAGTAATCACTGTCCAGAAAATAGTTAAGGTAAAATCAGATCACTGATGATTGGAGTAATGTAGCTGATCCTCCTGCGCTCTCTACTCATGCTCTCTTGTACCCTCAGCGCCAGCTTATTCAAACCTACCTCGCAACCCTCTACTCTCCCATCCACCATGTCGCCTGACATAACCCTCTATACCTGGGCCACTGCAAACGGCGTGAAAGCCTCCATCACCCTGGAGGAGCTCTGCCTGCCCTACAAGACTGAGCCGATCGATATTGGAACCAACATTCAGAAGGAGGAGTATGATATCCTCGGAATCCGCATCAGAAGCCGCCCTGCTAACGACGATCAAAAAACAGGTGGTTTTTGAAGATTAACCCTAATGGCCGCATCCCTGCCCTTGTCGACGGTTCACAGCGCGTTTTCGAGAGCTGCTCCATTATGCTTTACCTCGCCGATAAATACGACGCCGGCCGCAAGATCAGCTATGCGCCCGGCACTCCGGAGTACACCGAGCAGGTATCCTGGCTGATGTTCCAGGTGGGCGGCATTGGTCCCATGCAGGGTATGTTAAAAGAGAAAATAGAAATGTCGAGCTTGTCTAACTATTATTATTATTATAGGCCAGGCAAACCACTTCCGGCTTGCCGCTAGTGTCCGCTCTGACTACGGCATCAAGCGGTACATTGACGAGACCAAGCGCCTTTACTCGGTCCTAGAATACCGTCTGAAGGAAAGCCCTTACCTTGCAGGCTCCAAGTACACAATCGCCGACATCGCCAGCTACACGTGGGTCATCCGTAGTCCTGAATTACTGGAGATCGATCTATCCGAGTTCCCGGCTGTCAAGAAGTGGGTTGATGAGATCGGCAAGCGGGCTGCGGTGCAGAAGGGCGCGGACGTGCCTCGCCTTGACCGTACAGACGACCAAAGGAAGGAGTTCATCCGAAACGCTCGCGCTAGGATTGATGGAATGACCAACTCCGATAAGAATTAAGTAATTAGGATATGTTCTTTTTATATTAGCCTGCCATGAAATATAGTTTTTTACTAGGTGGTATCCTGCTTAATAAGATAAATAAAAAACAATCAATAGATTAAGGTACAAATTGAATAGAGTCCCAAAGAAAACTATAGATTATTATTACTAACAAAGTCAGAAGAAGCAACAAGTGCTGTCTATCCAGGGACACACTTATTTCGTCTCACAGGCAGCACTCGAATTGGGAGATTTTTTCCATTGACCAATGGACCCTGGCCACTGACGAGAGCACGTTAACACTTAGGGGAATGGATACCATGGGATCATAATATGACGCGGGAGGTATTAAACAGTAGTTAGCTCCTTAATGCCGAGAGAAGATATGCTTGCCCTAGAGAGCGGTCCTTGCGGCCTGACAGATAATCTGCCAGGGCAGCCGACGACAGCCGAACAGCACCGAGCCCGGCCGGCCCTAAGATCTTGGTTGCACAGTCCTATCCTATGAAAGACCGGAGGGGAATCCGTTGGCCCTTCCTGGATTGGAGATGTGGATACTCTCTCGGCTGCATCTGGAGAGTCAAGGTATAGCATATTTTCGGCATCAAATACTAGGACGAATCCCTCTCCCCGATATCCCGCGTGAAGGAGGAAACACGGACATGGTACTATACAGGATACACTGCGAGCCGACCTCCACTCCACCCATTATCACGTCAAAACCGAGGCATGTCAGTTCTCTTTTTTAAGAAACGTTGCGCCCCGGTTCTGATGTTCATCCCCACTGCTTCTCTCCATCCCATTTCAACATGAACGGCCACACAACTGCACTGTCACAGTCGTGCTTCGACGTGATTATCGTTGGTGCAGGCATCTCTGGCATCAACGCCGCCTATCGCATCCAAGAGCAGCTGCCTAGCTTCAGCTATGCGATCCTCGAAGCTCGCGAGGACCTGGGTGGTACTTGGGACTTGTTCCGCTACCCTGGCATCCGCTCAGACTCGGATCTGTTTACCTTCGGCTTCGCCTTCAATCCTTGGAACCACTGCAACCCCATCGCAGAGGGCTCCGCGATCAAGCAATACATGCACGACACCGCCCAGAAGCATGGTATCGACGAGCACATCCTGTTTCGTCACCGTCTGTCGTCTGCCGGCTGGTCTACAACCGACAATGCCTGGTCGCTGACCGTCGATGCGGACGGTTTTCCCAAGACCATGACCGCGCGCTTCGTGATATTCGGCACCGGCTACTACGACTACAAGCAGCCCCTGCAGGCCAAGCTCCCTGATCTGGACAACTTCCAGGGACAAGTGGTCCACCCGCAATTCTGGCCCGAGGACCTCGACTATAAGAACAAGAAGGTCGTAATCATCGGCAGTGGCGCCACCGCGATCACTCTCCTGCCCAATTTGGCCAACGAGGCGGCGCGTGTGACAATGCTGCAGCGTAGTCCGACGTATATAAGGTCGATTCCCAACCGAAGCAGCAACGGCAGGCTATCCTACCTGCTGCCATCGGGCATCTACCACGGACTACAACGCGAGATCTGGATCTTAAGAACGCGCCTCTTCTTCCTGTTCTGTCAACACTTCCCCTCTTTGGCAACATGGATGCTGAAGCGAGCCGTGAAAAAGGAACTGCCCAGCCACATCGCCTACGACCCACATTTCAAGCCCTATTACAACCCCTGGGACCAGCGAATGTGCGTCTGCCCAGATGGCGACTTCTTCACCAGCCTGCGCCTTGGCAAGGCCGACGTCCGCACCGACACCATTAAAACCGTGACCGCGAAGGGCATCACCCTCAACGCGGGTGAGACGCTCGACGCGGACATCATCGTCACAGCAACAGGACTCAAGCTGCAGATCGCCGGTGGCGCCGCGTTAAGCATGGACGGGCAGAAGATCGACATCAGCTCGAAGTACCTGTGGAACGGAGTCATGCTGCAGGATCTTCCCAACGCCGCCTTCGTGATCGGATACACCAACGCTTCGTGGACCCTGGGTGCCGACGCCACCGCACAATGCATCACCCGCATCCTCAAGACACTCGAGTCGCGCAGGCTCGTCGCTGCCATCCCGCGCGTGGACCCCCAGCTGAACCTCCAGGAGCTCCCGCTGCTGAAGCTCACCTCGACATACCTCAACGCCGGTCCCCGTGTTCTGCCTCGCGCGGCGGATCGGGGTCCTTGGCAGCCGCGGGATCACTATGGCAAGGATATTCGCTTCGCGAAGAAGGGGAACATTGACGATGGGCTCGAGTTTGTGCAGGGCCCCAGTCTGCATTTGCGAAAGAACGTGGCTTGATTGATGTGATGACACTTTACTTCTGGCTATCGACTTGGGGCTTTCATATGCGAGAACATCAGAACTGTATCCGAGGGTCCGGTCCATTTGAGAGTTGCCCTCAACGCACTCAAGTTCATCAGGATTCTAACCAACGATGGTCAAAGGATTCAGACCCAGTACCTAGTCTATAGTATATAGTTAGGCTGACCGCGGTTACTTATCAACTTAAGCCAAAAGTTTCTGTAAGTTTCTTCTCCCCAAGTTCTTGTTATCTTTATTATGTCTCGACTATCCTCCTCCCCCGGTGGACCTTCAGATAACCTTCAATACTACGTCCCTGACGATACGTTCTCAGCACACTAGACCGCTACACCAAAAACGATGCATGGCTGGGAGTGTATCATCCGTTCAAGCATCGTGACCTGATGATTATTTTCCGAGATCAACTTGAATAATGCGATGAACCGTTACACGAAAGAGAGCTTCCCTGCGATGATTAGCATGGCCAATACATGATCTGACAGATGATGCTGTTGGGCGGTTGTGGCGTGTATTAGACTTATCTTGGCTTCCTCCGATATCTCCTCTTCACCCTCCAAGCTTAGCATATAAAATGAAAAATACTCTTCTCAAAGACTCAACTGATCATAATTATACTCCAATTGTAGTAGCAGAATAAAAAGAACTATGGTACACCGGGAAACGTAAATCGAGAAAGGTCCGAGAACTCTTCAAAGATCCGGCTCAGGTCATCGTGCGCGGCCATCGGAGTTTCCACCGCTTGGAATATATGCCCAGCATAAAGTTCCCACAGCGAAAGCCTTGGTGACAGCGAATCTGGAAATGGGAACAAGTCGCGGAAGCTGAAAATATCGTACCCTTGGCCAAAAAAGACCGTTTCGCGCGATTCCAAGGCCGTTGCTGTATTTTGGACTTGGCCGCTGTTGCGTGAGGTTCGGAGTCTGTTGATTGCGTTTAGTACCACTGTTGCCCCCGGAATTCTTGCTTGAAGCTGGTCCAAGCACGACACAAGAATGTCGAGCTCTTCTGAACAGTGGCTATCCGATTCTAGTGAGCACTCGGTGGCGTTGTACAGAAGCTGCGGTATTGCCGCCACCATTAAAAGCCAATTGTGTGTACCAAGAAGATAACTAAGGTCGTCCCTGCAGTCAATCTCATTGTATAGGCGGGCCATGCATGAAGAGGCGACCAGCGATACAATGTTCGGGGCAGCTGTTATGTCGTGGTCGTTGAACAGGTGAAAGTATGATATAATGGTTGCAAAGTACACAAGGTGTAGTTCAAAAACATCTCGTCGGTATGTTCGATGGCCATTGGCGTCAAAAATACGAATAGTAGTTGGTAGATTGCGGATCCAATCTTTCAAGGAACAGAGGATATCCATATACTGTTATAGCAGCAGAGGTGAGTATGAAAGACTGTTTAAAGTAATGAACATACTCAAGGCGCACATACCTGTGTTTGCACATCTTGAGGAGACCGCGATTGGAGGTCTAATATACGAGCCAGAATATTAACTATCTTGGCTAGCTCGATGAAAAGCAAGGATTGAATATCTGGAGCCTCGAAATCTTCTTCTGTGAGGGGTCGAACGTCAAACTCATTTTGTTTGATGCATGTAGGCCATCCAAATGCAGCTGACACAAGTGTATCTTGAATCTTGATGCCATTAGTACGAGTAAAGTTGGATTTGAGGGATACACACGAAAAGGGACCATGCAATCCTGCGTGCAATTCCTGGGTTGATAAAGGCCACACATATCTCCTCGCGGTGCAGACCCATTTGCTGTAACAGTCTTATTGCTATACCTAACCACTGCCACGGGGAATCAATGTTCAGCAACACAGGGCCAGCGATGTTGCGGGTTGAGAAAAGACACATAACCTTGAGAACTGTAATAGGGTCCTGCTCGTGGCTGGTGTGAATAAGGGTCTTAGCATTGAAATAATATTTCTCATTCTCAGCCAGCAGATCCGGTCCCTTGGGATGCCGTAGAATGGTTCCTACCATGCAAATCGCTTGTTGAAGAGCGACCGAGGGCCTGCTAGAAGATAAATCGGCACGATCAACAACAGGCAATCGATGGAAAACATGTTGGAAGTAGGCGTCGACGTAGGCATTTAATAAAATTGCCGGTGGTGGTGATTTAGGGTCTATTATTGTCAAGATCTCCTGGTTCCTGCTCTTTGAGGTGGCTATTATCCGGAGATAGTTTGGGGGAATACTAGGAGCATCATGCAGCATGTAGGTCATTCCGCCAAGGTACTGTCTATATAACGCTTCAGGCACTGGAACACCAGGCTCGTGGTCTTGTTGCTCGCGAATGGTGGACACTTTTGGAGTCGCTGGCTTTTCGGACTCTTGACATGCTGCTCTGTTAGGCCTTGGAGACCTCGCCGCTCGCCTTGCATATCTCTCTTTAACAGTTGTTCTTCGGTTAGGACGAGGTCTTGGAAATGGTCAGCAATCCTGTAGGTATCTTACTAACTAATGATCCTTACTGGCAGGCCAATCCATGTTTATAACAGTTGGAACAATTGCCCTCTAATTGAGTCTGCAGGTCACACTTGACCTTGCGCGCGTGGCAATGGCAGCATACAATCCTTGCCCGATCACGAACACCTTGAAGAGATTGACCGGCAGTCGCCATTATGATCAGAGCTATGGTTTTATGCAAATAGAAAAGGGGCAGTTGGAATCATTCATGGCTAAATATGAACGGACATGCTAAAATGATGTAATACTGCACTTTAACAAAAGAGTATTCCAGCTATTTGGTCTCAACATGCGGGGTACCTACCGAGGTTTGTCCCGCCAATCCCTGTTCAGTGAACAGTGTGCACAGCCCGCAGCTGCTGTGATACAAGCAAAAGTTTCTGTTCCCCTCACACCCCACTTCTACTCGAAAGCACTGTCCTCGCTGTCGGCGGAGAGCTGCATCCCTGTTTGTGAGCTACTGTGGTCTATCTGAGTATGACTAAGCAGGAATCTGACCGACGCGAATACTAGATGAATTGGGGCTTATCCTCCTAATGAATGACTATCTAGGGGTATTTATAGCTTCTGGATAGCTTCATGAATCTCCTGAAAGGGGCAGAATGTCGCAATCCTCAACAAAAATGACTGAAGCATTGCTCGACCCGCGTGGGGGTGAACAACATGATTACGGTAATAATCGAATAATGCTCCACCAGGACTCGTTGAATTAGAATAATCGCTCGTTGAAGCCGAGTTGCCCAGTTCCTCGACCTGTCGTCCACCCCTCCTCCGCCCGACCCTCGTACCCTGTAACTGGGTTCGCGCTACAAGCTGACCTCCACGCACTAGCCTGCCTCAGGCAGAACGACAGGTAGATTGGGCCCGTGCCCTAAATCAACTCTCAAGGAGGTGCGGTGCGAGAGTACGCTAGATTACGGAATATGTTACCGCTGGGACAGCCCTCGTTAGGCTTTGTGTATCCATAGAGGCAATACTGGGCGTTAAGGACTTGATAGACACACCTGGTCAAACCAGCAACGGTTTCATTAGTGCGCTCGGATTAATTTTCGTCCTCTTAACTCTTGTTCCGGATGGCTCGGTACTGTTCGGCTGTCGTCGGCTGTCATGCTCGTCTTTTAGGCGTACGGAGAACGGAGTACTCCGTCCAGTGACACTTGCCATTCAGCAATAACGACGTATCAGGAATCCAGGACGCGCGGGGCTTTAACTGGCCGTGCTGGACGATCTTGGGATCCTCCCAGTCATTGGTAGACTCTGTAGCCATAGTAACTAAACAAGGGATAGGATAGTTGGTATAGATCATGCGAGCAGTATGTAACTTTTAGATTACTTTCCTGTTTAGGGCATCCGGGGTGTCTCTTTGCGGGGTCAAGACACTGCATGTTCTAGAATCGCATTAAGATCTTTCACCTCTTGCTCTCTGCTTTTTGTCGGCTACCGTGTTGGGTCATTTGATCAATTAATGAACTACCTACTAGTAATATGTGCCCGGCATATTCAACTCCGAGCTGGCGATGTTCAACGACCGAAATACCCAGTGTCCTGCAAAGCGTCAATAAGACCACCTCCTGCTCTGAGTTTACATTTCTCTACCAAAACTCCAAAAGCAGAAAATCAAATGTTAATCGACGACTGCCCCTGAAAAGGGTTTATATGCGGCTGCACCGTAGTATCAGCAGGAGGAAGTTACTATAAGGTAGACTTGTTATCCAACCCGTTGGCGCGGGTTTGGAGCGGGTTAGCAGATCGGGTTTAATAGCTCTTAAGTATAATATATAGTAATTTTAGATCTTAATTAATATCAGATCAAGTGGTGAACCTGAAGGGCCTGTCCTTAATATCAGTAGAATCTGAATTTACAGAGACTCCCAGCTGTATGTTGCCACTACTGTTAATCCTATACTACCCGTCATCAGTCTTACAGTCGTGTTTCTTGTTCCTTATATTGACCCAGAATATATAAAGCACGAATATAAGAATCAAGTAAATTATCACCGTACTGCTCAGGAAACACTCCTTTATATAACAAGGAGCACCATCCTCCTTCCAGGCCTGGGGCTAAGACTGCACCCAATGCAGTAAGTGATAAAGAATGCGGCCGACACGATACTTGTCTTCGGAGATGGCGTTGAAACGGGATAACCTCAACAAGGCGGTTTGTCATCTTACTGAAGACCACCTGTGCCATGACCCAACTGCATTCTGGGACACGCGCAGAAGTAATGGCAAGCTCCGGGTGTGGAGAGCACCCTGGGATTCGCAAAAATGGGAGGTTACTCAAGACTTTGCTAAGAAGTTTGGGCCCTTCCTTCAGGGCTGTCCTGAGCTTCTCAATCCCGGGCCTGTCGCCCATGTGCGAGTATGGTCTTTAAGTGTAGGTTGATTGAAATAACTGGTCCTTTGAGGGTCGTGCAAATGTTTTCGTACTTTATTCTCTTGCCGCCCGCCGGCCATGATAGCAAGTCATCAGCGGTGCCGAATTTATAGTTTTTTGTTGCTATAGTTGTTTAGAGCTTAGGAAAAAATATGACAGTGAATGATCTGAAGGTTTTGTGCCCGTTTATAAAAGCTAATAACCCTTACCGGCCAATAAATATTTGCTTTCTTCTTTTCCATATTCTAGGCCTAACCTCTAAGTCTTAAGAGAGCGTAGGGCGACTCTAATACAAGGCAACCTTAGCCTATAATACATGAATATAATCTATACTAAGACTTATAAAGCACAGATATGTTATTGTTGATATATTTATTATTAAAATATGCTATTCTATCTAGCTTACAGGGTGGGCGGATTACCCGTGAAATATGTTACTAAAGTAAATATATTATATAATATGTATACAAAGACTAGTTGTGACTAGGGGTGCCTCGCGGGTGTACAGTTATTGCGAGAGGATAGAATATATCTAGCAAGGTGTATGTGAGGTAGGGTTTAACTCAATAAGTAGATTAATGCTGAAGTAGAACAAATATCTTCGCCTGGTCCCTGAGTTTTGGTGTCTGGATGGTTCTCTGGTCGATCATGCTCTTGATGATTCACTCCTCGTGGGTAATAAATACATGACTCGACACGAACCAATAAGCCAGAACACTAATCACCTATATACCTAGGACTACCACCGTACAGTTCATTTCCACAGAAATCTATCTAGTCTCGGTAAACAGGGCTCTAAAATAATTCTGGTATAACCAATAGATTATTAGCCTACCCAGTCAAGAAGAGTCTATAATTTGGTATATTCAAAAAGTAGATAGTTAAATTGAATGCCATGCTCTCTTTTAGCTGGGTAAGGGGCGTATCTAGATGGGGTTGGATGCCCTAGCAATGCGAAAGCCCGACGCCAGATGGATTGATTCTACTTGTGTTGGAGCGGCAAGTTTTTTAAAGCAAGTAAACTAGGATGGATCAGCTGCGTGAATATGTCAACCGGAGTCATTAGTCAAAACTAGCCCTCTCGCAGGAGGGTTGCCCCTTTTGGTGCAGTGGCAATATCTGCATTATCCCATCCACACTGGCGAAACAGCCAGTCATTGCATCCAGTGGGAAGAGGCTCATTTAAAGTACCCATACCGTATGCTACAACAATAAAATGACTACACAACACACGATTGTCCACAAGAGATCAGCAACAAAGGATATCATACACGGAGGGCACCTCTGCTAATTGGCGACATTGACGATCCTGGTAAAGGTGTTGACATTATGTTATACGCGGCTGTTTCTCAGCCAGGAGAACCAGTGGTTAATTCTATTTAAACAGACCTATATTCCACTAACCATGTATCATATCTCTATAATCCCTTTAGAGCCGCTATATTAGTATTGCGGGCTCACAACATGCCCGGCAGCTATCTCAAAATGCAGGGCACTTAAGAACCAAAGGAATCTCGCAATGTTGTTGAGACTCACCTAAGGACCGAGGTTAGAGAGGCTTGCGGTTAACCTTCCTAACTTTTACCATCCTCGGTACTTACAAGCTTAGGCCCCCAGGATACCACAACCTGCTGACTTCAATCAAAGGCAGGTAGGTCTTGGGAAAGTTAACACACGATCCTAAAGAGCCAGCTTCACGGGTGAAGATCTCTGCTGTTTACTGCAAACCAAGAGGAACATCAGTTAGAGGAACTTCCACGAGGTTCTCACTTTGCACAAGCCTGTAACCCGTCCAATTGAAAACGCTGGCCAAGGACTCGTCCTTGGGCGTCAGAAAACCCACTCCTGCAAGGGTGAAGGCAATACTGTTGACAGAAACACGAAGTGCGGGTACGTGAAGACAAATAGTTACCATGTGTAGAAGCGATAAACACTGGGGAGGCTCGAGCATACGTTGTATGATGGGGCTATACGAGCGACGAAACTTGGCCCAGATCTCGCTTCGCTATTCTCGGCTGCATTCGACGACTTTGCCGATCTTCAATAATGAGGCTTTCGATTTCTTCATGATTGAGAGCTAGAATGTGGATATGCTTCTTTCCACGATGCATCGAGCTCGCCTCCGTTTGGTCTACCTGGATGCGAGGATCATCTCGATCAGCATCGTATTCTCCTTAACGCCGATGATCGAGCCCCATACAAAGCTGGGAATACGAGAGGACTTCAAAACATGAGGGCTTTTGTTCTATCTTTATCTTCATACTGGAATTCAATGGCTTCAGAAAGGATATAAATACCCCCTCGATGCCCGTCCCTCTGACCCTCATCAACACTCCAACAACAACAATCAAACAATCCATCCATTCAAATATTTAAGAAGTACTTTTCTTCAACCACAAACCATCAAAATGCAGTTCTCCGCCATCGTCTTCAGCGCCGTTGCTCTCTTCGGCTCCATGACCCTTGCCGCTCCCACCGAGAACCTCGTGGCCCGCGCCTCTTGCCAGATCGGTGACATCTGGGGCGCTGGCGATGCCGCTTGCAGCGCATCTGTATGTGTTTCCCAGAACAAGAGTCCCGATCAGCCTGCTAATAGAGATACAGTGCCTTAAGGACGGAACCTACCACGGCGGCTACTGCAACGACGAGAGGTAGGATTCCTTCTTGACATCCCTTTATTGAATTTACTGACTGGGCTTTTTAGCGTCTGTGTTTGCACTTACTAGATTGACGCGCTCAGTGCGGAATCCCTGAATGGGGGTCTAGATTGACTGGGGTAGAAGCTTTGTGTTGGAGGTTGATTTATTGATTCATACACGGACCTGAGGGGTTTTAGGTCGAGTGTTAGATATGTTGTGGAGGGTTTCGGAAGTGATTCTTTTATATTCTTCTTGTATTTCTTTAGAAATAAATTGACACTCGCTTGACTTTGAACTTTGTCGTTGCTCTCCCACATAGACGGTGCCCTAGCAAGCTTTATAGGCCGGCTTGCTTTGACACGGATGGTAACACAGCCACTGCAGACATTGTCACCCTTACATGGCATTAGACAATTTTTGTGGTCCAATTGTCAAAGCAGGGCAGGCGTTAGAGGATGTTCCAGTGTGTCAGGTGTTTGTTGGTGGAAGCCACAGTAGATCGATCGTTTATTATATAAGCTCATCTATAGCCTTAGTCGATATAGAGAAGGCTGATGCTAATATTGGCATGCGAATTGCTTGATAGAAGGTAGCTAATACATACCGCAACCATGGCCTGCCTTTAACTATTTGTTATCCGAAACTAAACTACCCAGTTATTAAATATACACATACTTTTACTACCACTACCATGTCCGACGAAGCATTCGATTTTGATTATAATATATTCCAGTATCTGTCCTAGACTTTAGCCTGCTAAACCTTTGATCACCACTGCCGTTAGCTATTATGTTGATTGTTCTAGGTATAGTAATAATAAGTACTCTTATATAGATAATAGCCCTGTTTATCATACTTGTCAAAGCACTGTAACATCACCGGTGGGATCCTTATTACACTTATTAATTACCTTAATATAGTTATTTTGACCATTAAATCAGTATTTCTATATTTGTATGCTGCTAGCCCTGTTCTAGCTTGGTGCTTCCTTCTAGTCTGCCTATTCTTCCTGGTATGGCGGGCACTTGTGCAGTATATCCATTGGCTGTCGCTGGTTGCCTGCTTCCGACAGAACTTCAAAGTAGTTTAAGCGTGTCAAGTCTAATTCTTCCTTCGAGGAACCTATGGATCATGTGAATGTTAGGAATTAGGAAAGTATAAATAAAGTACAGTGGCTAAAGAATATTAGATAAAAGTAAGAAAGCCCTTGCTACTCATGTAACCCTCAAGCGATTATAGTCGTAGCCTAAGCTACTTAAGATCTCGTATCTGTTACCCATAAGAGCAGTAATCCACTAAGAGCTTGTTTTATTTCTAACTAAATTTATAAGAGTTGCTTAAGTGCGGCTGAGCAAATGGGAATCCCTGTTTTCCACCCCCTGTCGTTGTATTTACCAATAACAGTTAGCCAATAATTTATATCGGATCTTGGATACGCAATTGGAGAGGACTATGCATGCTTTCGTGTTGCCATAAGCATTAGGGCATTGGCCAAACTTTATCGGACTGTCAGGCAGTCGAGGATGATGCAAGAGCACCTCATAATCCCGCCATTTGGTAACGATAAATATCTCCAACAAGCCCTTTATTTTGCTCCAACTCTTCCCCTCGCAGGTCGTTGCCTGTTTTTTCATAAAGTCACAAGCAATGGGTGCTCCAGAAGAGCCCAAGGTCTCCGATTCATCGGCCTCTTCGATACCACAGGAGGCCGAGACCATTGTTAATGAAAAATATGCCGACGTTACGCTGCGCATCTTGGAGGACCACGGCGACGAATTTGGTCCGTTGACGCCTGAAAAGGAGAAGAAGCTGAGGCGAAAGCTATACTGGCATGTGATGGGCTTGCTGTCCGCTATCAATCTGCTACTCTTTGTCTGCTGTGTCCAAGACGTGATGTCGATGATCTTCGCTGACTTGTTCCAGATTGACAAGTCAACTCTGGGTTACTCTGCCCTGTTGGGTTTGTTCGAAGAGACTGGCATTGACAAGGCCCAGTACAACAACCTCGGGACTTTCTTCTATGTCGGTACGCAGAAGCTGGAGCCTTTCCATCATAGGTCCCTTCTAACACCCTCTAGGATATATCGTCGCGCAGTGGCCCGGACACTATGCCATGCAACGGCTTCCATTCGGCAAATTCGTCGCTGGGCTCGTCTTCATGTGGGGTGTCATCCTCCTCCTTCACTGCGTCGCCACAAGATACGCCGGTCTGGTGGTCCTGCGACTGGCCCTCGGGGCAGCTGAATCGGTCGTTGTGCCCGCGATGGAGATGACTATTGGCATGTTCTTCAACCGCCACGAACAGTCCTTTCTGCAACCAGTTCTTTGGATTACCTCGGCGCTGGCCCCTGTCTGTGCCGCCTTTATCTCGTACGGTCTACTCTGGAGCCACAGCAATATCTTGCCCTGGAAGCTCTTCATGATCATCACAGGCGGTGTCTCGACTCTTCTCTCTATCCTTGTTTGGTTCCGATACCCAAGTAACCCCGGCGAGGCCAAGTTCCTGACACTGGAGGAGAAGGTGCACGCAATCAGACGGGTGCACGAATCAAGCCAGAGCTCGATTGAGCAGAAGCAATTCAAACGCCCGCATTTCATCGAAACCCTTCGCGATCCTGTTTCGTGGCTGTTCGCCCTGCAGTCCTTCACGCTGATGATGTCTAACAGCCTCACCTACGGCCAGCAGAATCTCATCACCCAGGCTCTGGGCGTGGACGATCTCGGCTCAACCCTGGTGGCGGCAGCAGGGGGCGGCTTTGGTGTCGCGGTTTGCATCGCAGGAGTCTTCGCCCTGCGGTGGTGGCCATCGAATCTCGCCCTGCATGGGTTGGCCTGGTGTATCCCCGCGATTGCAGGCGGTATTGGCATGGTGGCAGTCAATTGGGACGCAAAGCTAGCAATGCTGGCATGTCTGTTACTGGCGGGCCATACATATGGGAACACGTATATTATCGCGCTTGGCTGGACGACCTCGTCTGCCTCTGGCTATACCAAGAAACTCACCCGCAATGTCATGTTCATGGTTGGATACTCCATTGCTAATCTGTGCTCGCCACAGATATGGGTTCCCAAGGATGCGCCGCGTTATTATGGGGCCTGGATTGCCCAGATTGTGGTCAGCTGGACGGGGACACCGGTTATACTGTTCGTTATTCGGTATATCTTGAAGCGTCGGAATGCGGAGCGTAAAGCGTGGGCTGCAAGTTTGACGGAGGAGGAGAGACTCGCTCATGAGTTTGGCGAGGTCGAACAGTATGATTCGGATGGCACGGTGGTGCGCAGAAAGGTCGATATTACCATGCTGGATTTGACTGACTTGGAGAATCGGTTCTTCATCTATCCGATTTAACTAATGAAACAGAAATGCCGGAGTCAGTGCCACAGTCCAAAGTCTGAAACTTAGCCTGGGATTTCACACAAGATAGATTCAGCCCAAATTACTCGGGCCATTATATTGGTAAACTGACTAGAGAAAAATAGACATTCATGCCTAAGCGGTAGATATTTGTATTAATAAACAACTGCCACACTCGACCATTGTCCAAATCATGATACCATAAACTCGCTCGAGATAATGGCCATCCTAGATCACACGTTAGATAGCCTTGATCAAATAATGGGTATTTTTTAAGAAACTTTGTTCAATTGGAGGATCAGGGTATAGAGGCTGCACCCGATCAAAAAGCCTGGACCCATAGTCCATAAGTTCATGAAAGAACAAGACAGGAGCACAGGAATTAAACAATTTTGCACATTGCGGCAAGGTGGCCGAGTGGTTAAGGCGCTGGTTTTAGGATTATTCCACCAGTGGGAAACCGCGCGAGTTCGAATCTCGTCCTTGTCATTCTTTTTTTGTTTCATTTTTGTTGTTGTTTTTTGATCATGCTTCGCGTATTCTTTTGTCTATTTATGTGGTTTGCTTCGCCACATATTATTCGCCCTGCTATGTTTCACTGACGAGGGGTCATGCATTGCTCAGTGGTGGCAATTCAACTCCTTCTGGTCGGGTTCTTGTTATATATATTTCCACAGTAAACGGTTGAGAAGATATTATCGAAATACTGTTCGACCATAAAAACCACTAGCGGTATTAGGCCGTCTTTCTAATTGCATTATATACCAACAATCTGTTTTTATGGTTGAATGGTATTTCGATAGGTTATGAGCCCGGGTTTGTTATCTAACCCTAAGTATACGCGGGATGGATTATTTATTCGAACCCTGCCTAGACTGTTAAATTATAAGCTATAAAATAATATCCACCTATCTATAACTATCGGAAAAAAATACTTACCTAAGCATCAGATCACAGAATCCAACAAGAACATAACAACAACAACAAGAATATAATATTAAGCCGACTTTCTAGGGGGTATGTTGGTATATAATGCAAATAGAAAGACGGCCTAATACCGCTAGTGGTTTTTATGGTCGAATGGTATTTCGATACAGATATGGACTCTAACGCCAGTAGTAAAGTGAACAGTAAAGGAGAGACAGAGCTTGGTAGATCTAATATAAAGGGTTCTTAGCAATAGAACCTCCCATCTCTTCCCATCCTGTGACTGTTGGCCAGAGCCCTACTATTTCGAGACCGTATGTCGCCAAGTCAAGCCAACCGTAGAGCCCTGTTAGCCACCAGCACAGGGATGCTGTTGTTGTATGAGCTACGGTGGTGCCTATGAATGGGTGACTCCGCAGGAATCTGACCAAAGCGAATGCTAGATGAATTGCGGCTTGCTATCCTAATGAACGACTATCTAGGGGTTTGTATAGCTCTGGATAGCTTCATAGAAGTCCTAAAGCGGGAATAATTCTTCAACTCTTGGCGATATAATTGAAGCAATAATTGAAGCAATAATTGGTGGGGTCAATAATTGACCCGCGATGTTGATTAGTAGGTAATATCTCATTACACATCGAGAGCAAAAAGCTTCACATTAGGACAGTATCCGATGCAGTCAATGAATTACAAACTCTCAATGGAAAGGACGCCCTGCTCTTCCACAAGTTCCTTCCATAGATCTGCGATATCTATAGGAACACCCCACGCCCGCTCGCCGGGTTTCAACACAGAAGCCATCCATATTGGTAAGGACAGACTGGAGTGAGGACATCCCGAAAGCCGCAGTGGCTGCTGATTTATAAAAAGATCGAATGTCTGCGGGTCTGGGGCTGTCGTCCTTGCATCGTAGCCGCTCAGCGCGCCTCTAGATTTATGGGCAGAGAGTCTGATTTGCGTAAGATTGCCAGTGTAATCCCATCGATCGTCGTAGGCAATCGGCGCTCCTTCGGTACTCACTTCAAGATATGGGAGGCCAATCCCCAGTGAGGTTGAGACTCTTAGACGTGTTCTCAGCCGGCTTTCCAATCGCAATGTTCAATAAATGTCCACCCAGGTATTTGGGACCATCGAGGCGGTTTTTGAAGGTGTGGTTGTGTGGAATGCCTTGCGTGATGCACATGTTTAATGTCCGAGATTACTCTGGTCAATATTGGTCAGTCCAGTACATTCACAAGGCTTCTGACTGTCATCGACATCCACACCAGTGCATGAATAGGACCCTTGCATTTTCCGTGTTTATCTTGCGACTCGGCCAAACAGTGGTGGAGCAAGCTGACGCGTGAGGCGTGCGAGGAATGTAGCCAGCCTTTCAGCCACCCTTGTATAATTCCATTCCTTTTTTTTTCCTTTTTTTCTCATGTAGACTCTGTATACTCTCTTAAACTTAAAATGGCGACGACCACAACAGAGGTCCATTCTCTCAAGAACGATCCCCAGCAGGGCACGCAGAATGAACCCCCAGCTACAACCATACAAACCCAGCCGGTTGAGGCTCTCGACACGGACTCTCTAGCAGAGCCAAACTACCCAACAGGCACTAAATTCTGGTTCACGATCATTGCATTAGCGGTGGTGATCACGCTTGGGGGTCTAGACACCAACATTGTCGCCACGGCCGTGCCCAGTATCACGAACGACTTCCACACTTTCGCCGATGTGGGCTGGTACGCATCGGCATTCCGGCTATGCTCTTGTGCGTTCCAGTTCGTGTTCGCGAAGATGTATAAGCTCTTCTCGATCAAGGTTGTATTCTTGCTGAGCAATGTTATATTTCTTATTGGGTCGCTGCTCTGTGCTACGGCTGCCTCGTCGATGATGCTCATTGTAGGCAGAGCAGTGACCGGTCTCGCCTTCTCGGGGGAGTTGGCTGGCTGCTTTGCAGTCCTGTTGCATATCCTGCCACTTGAGAGGCGCCCGGTGTTTATTGGCTTGATGGCGTCTGTGGACTTGGTTGCAGCGATGGCAGCGCCGGTCGTGGGTGGTGCCTTGACGCAGTCTTTGGGGTGGAGGTGGTGTTTCTGGTGCGCTTTCAGATACAAATAACCAGTTTGGAGTTGATATTGACTTCTATAGGATCAACCTCCCCATCGGTGCTCTGTCTCTAACCGCCATCTTCTTCCTCTTCTCAGACCCAAGAACCCGCCGGGACGACGGCCTCACGGTGGCCCAGAAGATCACAGAACTGGACCTGATCAGCAACTGCCTGTTCATACCATCGCTGACAGCGCTCTTCATTGCCCTGTCCTGGGCGGGCACAAAGTACCCCTGGGCAGATGGGAAGGTGATTGCACTATTCGTCGTGTTTGGCATTCTACTCGCCGCATTCGTCTTCAATCAATATCGACGCGGAGACTCAGCAGTGCTTCCTTTCCGTATCGTCAAAAACCGCAATGTCATCGCCGGCTTCATCTACACGGCCTGCACAAACTCCATGACCATGGTCCTCGACTGGTATCTGCCAACGTACTACCAGCTCGTTCTATCTAAGGTATTTAAACTCTCCCTGATTCATCACTGTAAGAACACTAAGAATTCTCCAGACTGCAGGAGAAAGCGGCTACCTGATGATCCCCCTCCTCGTCGGGGTTATGCTAGGCCTCATGCTCCAAGGCATTGGCACCACTGCGCTGGGCTACTACTCCCCCTTTATGATCCTCGGCTCGATCTGCATGCCCATCGCCGCGGGCCTGATGACCACCTACAGCCTCCACGTCTCCCTGGCCCAGATTATCCTCTACTCCTTGTTCGCGGGCTTCAGTGGCGGCATTGGCCTTCAGGGTCCGCAGGCTGCCGTGCAGACGACAGTGAATGCGGCAGATGTCAACCTTGCCATTGGCGTTATTTTGTTTTCGCAGAGTATGGGTCCGGCTGTGTTTCTTGCCGTTGCGCAGGTGATATTTACGAACCTGCTGGCGGGGAGTTTGAAGAGTATTGTGCCGGGATTGACGCCGAAGCAGATTGAAGAGCTGGGCCTTGGGGATATTAAGGATTTGGCTCCACCGCATAGGCTGGATGAGGCGTTGGGTGCTATGGATAGCAGCCTGACCAGGACTTGGTATCTTTCTGTTGCGTTGGGGTGTACGACGATAGTGGGCAGTCTCTTGGTTGAATGGCGTTCGGTGAAGAAGAAGACGTCGTGATGTTCAAGCATATTGAAGATACTTTTTTATATCTATAATTTATAATTCATTGTCAAAAAGGCATCCCTTTAACAATGCACGGCGAGTTATGCCATCGCACCATTCACCCGAAGAACCTGCCCCGACACCCAGTTACTGTCCTTCCCACAAAGAAAGTAAACCGCATTCGCAATCTCATCTGGCTCGCCAATACGACCAAACGGGCTATTCCCAGCAACAGCCTTCAGCACCTGATCCGACTTGCCCTCGAGGAAGAGCCCGGTGGTGGTTGGGCCAGGGGCGATGCAGTTCACTTGGATCCCGTTCCGGGCGAGATCCTTGGCCATGATTCGCGACATTTGCTCGACGGCGCCTTTGGCTGAGCCGTAGAGGAGATAAGGAGGGGCGATGTTGAACAGGCCGATGACGCTTGTTGAGACGAAGATGATGCGTCCGCCTGACGGGATGTGCTTTGCTGCTTTCTGCAGGGGTCGGTTACTACGGACGACAATTCAATTGGGAGACAGTAAGTAAGTACCTGTGCAAGGAAGTACGGTCCCTTGACTGTGATGTTGTAGACGCGGTCAAAGTCCTCCTCGGTGGTATGTTCCAGGTCGCGCATGGGCATGATGCCGGCATTGGGGATGAGGACATCGATCTTGCCGAATTTGGCGACGGCGGCGTCAACGAGGCGGTAGAGGTCTGGAAGTTTGGAAGCGTCGGCTTGAACAGCGAGAGCTCGATCTTGGCCGATTTCCTGGACGAGTTCGTTGGCGGAGGGGGCGTCGGTGTTGTAGTTGAGCACGACGCTGGCGCCTTCGCTGGCGAGACGCTGGGCGGTGGCTTTGCCGATGCCTTTGGAGGTGCCGGTGATGAGGACGACTTTGCCAGAGAGAGACATTGTGATCGAAGATGGACTGGCTTGTGAGAGTGGGCGTGGTTGGGGGCTCTTATAGAGACTCGGGCTTAAGTCGGACTCCGGCCGGAGTACGCGGCGATGACTTTCCATTTACTTGTCTATCTGAGGCAGAGCTTACGGAGACTAATCAGGTTTGGAACAAACGGATCGACCGTTAGTAAAGGAAAGAAACTCTGAGTCTGGAGTTCTGACATCCTCCAGTTAGGGCCGTATGCCATCTCCGGCCGCACTGTCTATAGTCTTCCTCTCATTCCACCGCTAGATAAATACTCATATTTACAATGGTCATAGATCAATACTCATTACAAACAATGATCCGGATTCCCCTCTGGATTCCCCCACCAAGTCGGAAACGGCCTTTCGGTGCCACTAGCCCCCAGCACCGCAAACGACAGCACAAAGATAATAAGCTGTGACCCCCCGTCCAGCGCCGCCCCGATCAGATAGTTATACTCGTTATAGATCCGGGGCATGCGCTGCCGCAGCCAGAACTGCGAGAACACACCCACCGCAATCGCAGACCATACCCACGCCGTGTTGCCAAAGTACCGGTCCCCGGCGAACGAGGCCACGATTGCCGTGTTGAGGGGCCAGTTCTTGGTCCGTGGGAAGAACTTGATCAGTGTCCAGTGTGCGACTGGGAGGACGAGTCCGATTAGCAGGCCCAGGGGCACGATGAGGTATCGGCCCTCGGTGCCGTAGACTTGCTTTGCTAGGGACCAGGTGATGGCTTGGCTGTTGAGGGATTGCACTGTTGAGCCACTCCAGACGTTGTTCCCGATTGGGTCGAGGAGGATCTCGCGCTGGTTTGTGACGATTGTGATCATGATGGCGTAGTTGAGCCCGGCGCCGAGCAGGGTGCCGTAGACCTGTGTGGCGAACATGATTCTGTGCGGGACCTTGGTGTATTGCCCTACTTTGAGCCAGTTGGCGAGGTTCACGGAGAGGAGGATGACCTGGTGAGACCAGCTGGCGAAGTAGAGGCCTGCGAGAGGCCGGCCGGGGTGGAGGGCGCCGGCGACCATTTTGGAGAGTTGGTTGGTGGACACGCCGGTGCCGTAGAGGCCGTAGAGGACGCAGGAGAATGGGGCAATGAAGGCGCCGAGGATCAGCGAGATGAGGTATCCCCATGCTGGGAGGGTGGTTTCTCCTTTTATGGTCACGATGAGGCCCGCGAAGAAGGCCAGCACGAAGGAGGCGATGTACCACCACATGGGGACTTCTTTGTACTTGAGCATCCCCTGGTAGTGAGGATCAGGCTGGGTTCTGCTTCGTGCCTGTTTCCATGCCAGAGCCATGTCTTTCCAGTAGAAGATGAGGACGTGTGTGATCAGGGCGCCGATGGCGAGGTTCTGCGTCAGATACCCCCAGACGGTGCTGGATGTTAGATTCGGCAGGCCGACGTTGTCGAGCTTGTCGTAGTCGATTGTCCCCTCTGCGTTAATTACGGAGTCAGGCGAGAAGGTGTCTCCATCACTCTTGAACAGCGAGGTCGACATGAAGGGAAACGACTTTGCATCCCACGCGTTGCCGTAGTATAACCCGGCCATCACCACGTAGAAGATCGCATACCCGATCCAGGAGTTTATCTGCTGCTTCAGGGGCAGTGAGATATACAGGCTTTGGATATACTGCCAGTCCAGCGAAAAGTTCAGCAGCCCCAAGCCCTCGTTGGAAGAGGCGCCGCCAAAGATGGTTGTGAAGATCTTCCTTGTATTCTCCGGTGCACGCATCGACGCAAGACAAAAGACAGACAAACCCCCAAGCCAAGTTACCATGTACGCAGGGAACAGCTCCCAGACGGCCGCAATTCC
This sequence comes from Aspergillus sp. B3601, assembly GCA_023625155.1. Classification (NCBI taxonomy): domain Eukaryota; kingdom Fungi; phylum Ascomycota; class Eurotiomycetes; order Eurotiales; family Aspergillaceae; genus Aspergillus; species Aspergillus sp. B3601. Next base: position 164,986 of record JAMAAV010000010.1, on the reverse strand, counting down.
CAGAGCCCAACCGAATTTTGTCAGTCGGCGTTTGTTCGCCCGCGGGTCGAAGTGCAGATTCTGATACAGGACCACCTGCGGCAGGGTCGACCAGTAGACCATCTCAGCAGGATAGACAATCAGCGGGCGCAGAAGACCTGCAAGCACGAATCCGCAGAGAGCAATGGAGAAAGTACTCAGGACGGCAGTCGATGCTGAGATGTGCACGTTGTAGAACAGACGCTCGACGGCGTGCACCTCGACACCGGCAAGGCCATTGTTCCCTGAGGATGCAATGAGCGCGGCGACTACGTGCTCTTTGATTCCAAAGTGCTGGCCAGAGTTCAGGAACCGGAGAGTCTTTTGGACCCAGGGACGTGAGAATCGCTCCGGTCGGGGGGTGAAGATAGCCCACGCTTTACCAAAGACGAAGACGAGAACTGGGCATGTTAGCGGTTAGGGCTGTCAATGCAGAGCAAAGACCACATACGCTGCAGAAACACCGCCGACACCTGCACTTGGTACGGCTTGAACACGTAGAGAATGGTGATCACACTGGACAGAGCAGTGAAGACGGTGCCCAGCACGATGGAGCGAAAGGTCAGCGCAGGATCCCCGTCATCGCGGTCAGAGATGATGAATTTCGAGACATCGGCGCCTACAAAGTCAGAGTTGTCTCGTGTGGAGAGAATAAAATTGTCTCGTGTAGAGAGAGAATAACTCACCAGTGTGGATTACAGGGTGGCCCTTGACATATTGAACGTCGTCGTCCTGCCCGGCATTGTCGCTGACCCTGTCCACGGCGGTTTCAACCACCGCGCTGTCTTTGTTAAGAGGAGCCATGGATCTGTACCTGAATGACATTTAAAAGGGGGAGCGTGTTTATATCCATCCTGCCGCTGCTCTACTGCTGGGTGACATTGCGATGGCGCAATCTGCACTTAAATGAGCGACCGGCTCCATAAACTCGCGGGAAAAGCCGGTGCCCTGTGAGATCTCTATTTATTAGTATCCAATGCCCTATCAATCCCCTTGGCAATGCTTGTCGTGATCACAGCGTCTGATGATCAAACCCATGCGGGGTCTCATTAACGCCATCAGCGTCGTAGATGGCGATCGCGACTGGATGAAAGAGGGGCATTCCCTCTGCTCTTCCTGCAACTCTGCTATCTATCTACTGATAATATCGCTCACACTTGCTAAAATGGCCCCTGTTGCAGTTATTGCGCCCGTGCCTGTTGGCCCGCCTGGCCAGCCTGATATCCAGTACCTGCCGGATCCCATCAAGTACGCCGCCCGCACAAAGCGACGCCAGCAGCAAGACCTCCCTCGGACGCTGCCAGAGGGGTTTCCGCAGAAGCTTGACTCTGATCTCGCCTGGGATGGAAAGGATCTGGCCCAGGTATACGACTGGAACTACCATCTTACCGAAGACGACCTGAAAGAAGTGGAGGAAGCTCTCCAGCATTTCAAGGGTATGCCACATCACCTGTTACAGGATCTTTGGCTAACAAACCAGCTCTGAATTTGCCTCTCGGGCTTGTCAGTCAGGAAACGTTCCCCCTTCCAAGGCTACACGAGACTCTCCGCTCCATCTCAAAGGAAATCCATCGAGGCCGCGGGTTCAAGGTAATCCGCGGTGTCCCTGTCGACCAGCACACCCGCGAAGAGAACATCATCATCTACGCAGGAATCACCTCGCACATCGGGCCAGTCCGCGGGCGTCAAGACACCAACTGGCAAGGCCAGCCGGCCGATGTAGTCCTCGCCCACATCACCGACCTCAGTCGCAAGGTCGACACCAACACCATCAAAGCGCCGGCGTATACAACCGAGAAGCAGGTCTTCCACACTGACGCAGGCGACATTATCACTCTTTTCGCCCTCGAAGAGGCAGAGAGCGGCGGCCAGAGCTATCTCTCTAGCAGCTGGCATGTATACAACGAGTTGGCCCGCACCAGACCCGATCTCATCCACACCCTTGCCGAGCCTTGGGTTACTGACCAGGGAAAGGAGGCTATCAGTCGGTCGCTGCTGTATCACCAGCCGGAAGATGGTGATTCTCCAGAGCGCTTGATTATTCAGTACGCCCGCCGTAACTTCACGGGTTACTGGGGGAAACCTCGCGCCGCGACCCTTCCGCCTATCACCGAAGCCCAGGCAGAGGCCTTGGATGCGCTGCACTACCTCGCCGAGAAATCGGCGGTGTCGCTGGACTTCCACAAGGGCGATATCCAGGTCGTCAACAATCTTTCGATTTTCCATGCGCGCGCCGAGTTTACGGACTCTGATGCGAAGCGTCGTCATCTGGTTCGGCTGTGGCTCCGAGATCCAGAGCTGGCTTGGAAGACACCCGATGGGTTGAAGTCGCGGTGGGAATATGTGTATGACGGGGTGTCTGCTGAGAATTCGGTCTTTCCGCTGGATCCTTTTGTGCGAAGTCAGTGAGAGACCGTACCTAGAGTAACAAGTAACTCAGTATACACTTCGTAAATATGTCCAGATTAAGTAGTGCAGTTGAGGTTGTGCTTCCTAATCCGGTAATTTAAACGAACATCCACTAGTTTTATCTCAGAGCAGTCCTTCAGCAGTGTAATGTTTACTTCAGATGAATATATGTATTAAAAGTGGCGATTTGAATTTAACATTTGACTCTTTAATGGGCTGAGAACCCTCGGTCTGACCACACCCACTTCCGGGTTGGAGATATATATCCACCTCCTCCTGTAATACTCAGATATCAATGTCGTCCCAGCCCCTCCACCAGCAGACCTACACTTTAAACATACAAATTAGACCATTGGGTCCCAAGCCAAAAGTATGACAACCGCTGAGCTAAACTGTCCCTTCGCGGCCATCGAGACCTGCTGTGCCGAGTGGGACGATCTTGGACTGTTGGCTGCTGGACGAATGCCCGGCCTCATATCCACTGCAGTTGTCAGCCAACGTCGCGTCCCTGGCAGGGAACTTACAAAATGGCATCCATCTCGTCGAGAGTTTTCCCCTTAGTCTCTGGGAGGAAGAAGAATGACCACAAGGTGGCCAGCATCATCCACGAGGCGAAAAAGAACCAGGTGCCGTACCCGAAGCGGTTGAAGATGTAGGGCAGTGCCTTGGTGATGACGAACTGGATTAACCTGTTTAAATTAGAATAATATTGTTAAAATGATACTGCTAAATGATTTAGACGTACCATTGCACCAGCGCAGCCCATGTTCCTGTCAGGTTTCGCAGTGCCCCTGGGAAGATCTCCGCCGACACAATCCACGGAATCCCATTGAGGCCAAAGGACCAGCTAAGAGAGTCAGTGCCAGGCTTGAAAATGAAGAAGTGGCTTACAAAACCGAGTAGATCATGATCATTGCAGTTGCTGCTTTACCCCCTGCCTCTGTGGACGGCGACAACTCGCCCCCGGCGTCGATGATATCGGCTGGATGACCGACCTTGACATACGCACCCACGAACCAGAGACAAAGCGAGCAGGCAAGAGACGAGATGATAGTCGGTCGTCGACGCCCCCAGATGTCAATGAGCACGCCATAGAAAATGATCGACGCGACCGCTGAAGCAGATGGTTAATGCTTGTACACGAGCAGATGGAGCCGCCCACCTTTCACAAGGCCGTAGATTCCAGTATACAGCGCGACATCAGTGATGCCCAGCGAGGCAAACAGCGTGGGAGAGTAATAGTTGATCGCGGCAGCGCCGGACATATTCTGCAGCACAAAGGCACACCACACCAGCAGCACGCGATTCCACATCCCATGCCGCGAGAGCTCGTATAGAGCGCCCCGGAAGTACGCCCACGAGCCATGGCCGTACTTGTCTGCAATGCGCGCCTCGTCCTGGAGCCTGGAGCGGATCATCTCGATGTCTTCCTGTACGTCTGCCGGGGCTTGTCAGTTTGTCGGGTTACCACTATCGACTGGAGTGCTCACACTGATGCGACCGGGGTAACTTCCTCAGCACCTCCAGCGCAGTCGCTGCATCGTTCTCTCGGTTCTTACGCATCAGCCACAGAGGGCTCTCGTGGAGGACGAGTCCCCCGAGCAAGAGGACGCCGGCTGGGATGATCTGGACTGCCATCGGGACTCTCCAACTCGCCATCGAGGAGTTGTCCATGTTCTGGTTGATTCCGTAGTTAATCCAGAAGCCCACCAGGCTGCCGATTTGGTATGAAACTTCGAAGAAGCCGGTGAGGATGCCCCGGATTGATACGATGGATAGCTCGGCGATGTAGCTTGGGACTGTTGCTGTGATTGCGCCGCAGGCGATGCCGGTCAGTGCTCGTCCTGCGTCTTTGAGGTATTAGTATGCGCACGTATGAGTAAGATCTTTTAATAGCATACAGATATAAGATAGTTGATGGGTGGCAGCCGTCATGATAATCGCTCCGACCAGGAACAGAAGCGTATTCGCCTGCAGAGCCCATTTCCGTCCGATCTTCTCTGTTACTAGCACGTAATTAGCGAGGTTAGACTGGGGTAACATATGTCAAGCTCACAAAGAAAGCAGAAGATGGCGCCAAAAAAAGCGCCGGCCTGAAACGTAGATGTGATGTTGCTCGAGATATCAGCAGCCTCGGACTCAGCGATGTTGAAGGCATCCACGAAGCTCTGCCGGGCAATGGTCGTTCCGATGAAGGCTGAATCATAGCCAAACCTGGTCCCTGTTAGTGATGTCTTGTGGATCGGTAGAGGACGACGCACAGCAGCGAGCCTGTGGCGATTATCGTCGCCTCGGTGTACAGCCGCCAGTTGTACACCTCTTCTGGGGTTGGTCGGTCCTCGACAGTGCGAAACATGGGGACAGTCTACTGGAAGGTATCATGGAGAGTACGCAAGGATGGTGATAATGCGGGGATGAGAATAAAAGAAAGTGGGGTGCATTGTTCTATGAAGTTATTCCGATTGATGGAAGATTACTGTCCGCCGAGTGGAGAGCCAGACAACAGAGCTAACGAGCCAGGGAGTACTTAATAACTAAAGCAACGAAATGAATATACGGGGCCTCTGTCTATGGATTGCACCTACTCACTGCCAGGGCAATGCGCAGGATGAGCGGGGAGGCCGTCGTCCGTGATAGTCAGTGTATCACGAAATTCACATAACAGAGCGTCAAGATCATGGACGTTGTCTGGGTCGGTAAAGGCGAGCCAGAGAGGCATGAACTCATCAGCCAGCTCCACGCTGGGATGAATGAGAAAGACAAGCAGTTCAAACCATAACGAATCGAGCCTGGGATTGCGGCCGTAGTCTCGACAACGGCACAAAATCAGGGACTCGACAAAGGTGCGCTGCGTGAGGACTCTGACCGGATACAGCCCAGCCCACGACGCGGGCTTGCACGCAGATGCGAGTGTCAAGCAAGAGCTGTCATCATTCAAGTCGTGGAGCCACCAGGCCATCTGGGACATTGGATAGAGAGCCAGCGGAAACCGTGATGGGCCGATGTGGAAATGGGCAGCTCCAACAGCCTGAAATCGCACGGGATTATCCCAGATCTTCTCGTTCGGACATCGATCCTCACTGAAGGCCGGGCACCTGGGGTTGACGCAGCGAGGGTATCCCAGGTTAGCATCAAGTGCGTCAATCGCTTGCTGGACCTGGTCGTCTGGCACGAGAAAGCCCATATCCTAGAGAGATTATAATTTAGCTCCAACAACACGGTTTCATTGGGGAGGTGTTACACACTGGGAATAGAGGCTCGTTGCACAGGATGGAAACAGCCGGCCAGCCTGAAAGTATGTTAAAAGCACCGGCATTGTCCATACTCTGGGCTGCAGAGGCCATGACTGCGCACAAACCCGCATCGTCCTGGGCTTCGTCTCCAAAATCTGCTACCTCCGTGGCGGGAACGGGGTGGAGCTCTTCACTAGACATGATGGCTAAAAGTAAACAGGAAATCGCTTGGGGTGGAATCTGGAATGCACCTAATCGAAGGAAACTGTGGCATTCTTATACCCTTTAGGATAGTGCTCCTCGGGCTTTTTTGGTCTTTCATCCTTGTAGGAGGTCGCCATCGGTTTGGTTGAGGCCGTGGCAGAAATAAAATCCATAATGAAATATCAAGGGAGCCAGTCTGTTGCTTGAAGGGCCTTTCTTTCATTGCCAAACGTAGGATCAATTAAACATAGAATACACAAAGCTAAGCATGAAACGCCAGCCACAGAATGAGTTTCAAGAGGGACTTGGGCCTTTATCCGGAGGACTGTGAAGGTTCTTGATCAGCACTCGCACTCAACCGAATACAACCTTCACTTAGGTATATCTGTGCCTCAGCTTCGTTCCCAAATATGGCGGCAAAGACTCTCCGAGGGTAACTCCAGATACGATGAAGCTGCTGGACACGGCGTCTCCGTATCGCGGCCGGAGTCTCAGATGTTGCACTGCGTTCTGCTGCCCTGTTCGCCTGCATATTAGGAGTAGACGTTCCCTTCCTCCACGTTCTGGGAATCGAGGAGTCTGCCCAGGGGTTTGCCCGGGAGCGCCTGTGCTCGTTGCCATCCTCGTCGGAGTCCTCATTCCATTGCTCGTCGGAGTCGGAGCCACTGTCTCCAGCTGCCGTACCCAGCTTCCTCCCACCCTCCCTGCCGCGGTTTTCCTTGGACCCCCCCTTGCCCTCGTTTGGTGTATCTGATGGTTGTTGCTGTGGCGCTTCTCTGTCTTCTCGCGGGTGCACCTCGGCTTCGTCATTCGGTTCTTCGTGCTCGGGTGGTGGTCCGGCCGCTGGTGCGCTCTGCTCGCCAGAAGGCAGACTTGCTGGGCCCAATAGCGGCATGGGCTCGATGTCGGCCATTTCTATGGCGCTTTAGTACAGGAGACGTGAGGTATCGCCGTGCGTAGTGCGGAGGTGGAAGGTAGATGCTGCGTAGGTGGTTGATTGAGCATTTGGAGGGATCAGCTTCCATCATTGCAGAAGACGAACTCAGGGGCAGACCAGAACATGGACACGAGATATCCGAGACAGTGGATTGGACTGCACGAATGGGGAGGCTCGTAATGGCGTTTGATGCTCTTCCAGCCCTGAGGTCTCAGAACTATTTGGAAGCATTTCCGTCTGTGTAACCAGCGTCTCAATTGCCTGTCTCGCTGTCAGGGTCAGGCCTCTGCCCCCCAGAAAGGCTGTATTTACTTTGTCCACCACCCTGCTGCTTTCTCCTTTCCCCAATACTACTGACTGTGCGAAATGGTGTCCAGTATCAGCTCCGCAAGCCCTGATGAAGGCCTATCAGAACGCCATACTCCTTTTACAGCCTCCATGTCAACGGTGCCTCCACCCCAAACCGAACTAACAGGTCAGGAGATGGAGAGTGACCCGCGAAAATACATAGGTAAGTCCCCTGGACGTAGCCACCGTCTGATAGTATGCCCTGACCGTGACGACGTCCTCGATAGGCTACCCGCACTATGCCAACGACATAGCATCCGATGCTGCATTTTGCTTCTTCCGTCGGTTCGATCGCTTGAACACGCGTATTATCCTGCGCATGCAGAGCGGCCTGTCGTGTACCGAGAAGGAACTGGATCAGCTCGACGCTCAATACATGCAGCCCGGGTCTGATGTGGTCGACAATGGGACGTTTTGTTTGAACGACGAGGATGACTGAGTGACAGTTCTCGACCGCGCTGAGACCAAGTTAAAGGAGTATAGTACGATCACCTCCCACTCTTGTTCCTCCTCGGTTCGTCTGGAAACCTGACAATAATCTACATCTAGATCAGTACATGGCGTCTTATCTGCAGCTTTGCGCGTGCGACCCGGTCGAAGAGAAGGATATCACGAGCCTCCACACCTGGCATAAAAACTACGAGAACGCCATAGCCCCCGAGGAGAAAGAATATCTTGATCATGAGGACCTGTTTCCCGTCCGCGCACAGCGGAAAGCCCCCCTGCTGCGAATTCTCAACAAGTCAAAGCGTTTCCGCCGCATGGGATTGTGGGAGGTTCCGGCACCCAAGACCGGCCTTCCATTTCCCGTCTCGCAGGATATTCGATTCTATTCTTCTAAGCGCAAGGAGCGGGCTGTGGCCTGGGCTTTTTCCATCACCGGGCTATTGCTGATGGTTGGCCCAGTCTGGGCCATGTCCTACATTCCCTTGAAACCCGCCAGGTTGGGGCTGAGCACGGTCTTTGCTGTTTTGTTCTTCGGGCTTGTGGGGATAGCGTCAAATGCAAAGCCTCAGGAGGTGCTGGCAGCAGCAGCCGCGTAAGTACTCACAGGTATCTCGGTACACAGTGTTCAAAATGGCTGACGTGTTGTAGATATTTTGCAGTGCTCATGGTCTTCCTTGGGCCTTGAGCCTGTTGGTATCTGGGCTATTGACAATCCAGGAGTGGGTCACAGCTTTGTGCTTGCATTATTTCTGTGTTTTGTTTGATATTCTTTCTGTTCTTTCTGTTCTTCTGCTTTTACTTGACACAAGGAGGCATTCGTAGAATATTCTCTTTCACATTGATTGGCCTCTATACCAGCACGTAGTACTAACGGCCGTCAGTTAAAGACAGATCCAGAATACCCTATGGCTACTACAATGGTATACTGATATTTACTGGCTTCCTTTCTTTCTTTTAATTGCCTGAGCATAAATGCCACGCAGTACAGATACATTGTAACCCAAATGCTCAGCCAGCAGCGGCGAGTTTCATTTCCCACTTCCTCTTCTCTAATGGGTGCGAGGACAACAGACGCTGGGATACAATGTCGTATCAGAAAGAGAGCCTTTAGCAGGAGATCCCAGTCTTGTACAAGTACTCTTCGCATCATACCAAAATGATGCTATCATTCTAAGCGTACGTATATCACTAAAGGAACTAAGTCTATGAACTAGCCGTGATGGATACCATCTAAAGCAATGCAAACACAGCACTAGCAAGCGCCCCGAGGGCAACCGCAACTGTATTTGCTCTCGACACCGCAGCAGCACCAGTGCCGGGATCAGTATCAGTATCAGTATCAGTCCCGTTGTCGATGTTCGGAGTCGTCACGACTTTAAGGCAGGTTAGGGATGCTGAGGTTTTGTTTACGAGACTATCGCTGTTGCTGCGTGACGTGAAGACCGTGAGGACAGGTGTAATCTTGTACATCTCGGCGAGGAGGCCTTCATTTGTGTAGTTTCCCTACGGGGCAGACTGGTATCAGCATCGTCTATACTAGGGGTAAACAGGACATACCATGGCGGTGTCATCGGCGAGCTGGGCCAGGTTGTTTGACTTGGGCAGGACAGGCCAGCAGTTGGAGGAGGCATTGTCCGACTTGGAGATGGTCGACAAGTTGCCCAGCGAGACAACATCGAATTTGCCCAGTCCGTCGCCACCGCCTGTCAGGTCGCTGCATTCGTCCGGAGGGCTGTCGTGCAGGGCTGACTGGAGTGTAGAGCATGGACTGGCTCCGTTGTACTTGGTCTTGCGGGCCTGCTCGGTGAGCTTGTCGATGCAGTCCTGTTTGATCACGTCCGGACAGGTCCCGTAGGCAGCACGCGTGTCGACATTGACGCTGTCGTTGATAAGGGGTTTATGGAAGTGGCCGGTGGGAGGATCATTGAAGACTACAGCACAGCCAGAGAGGTCGTCCGCGTCTACACTGGCAGGTGTACCAAGATAGTATACTGACCGGAATGGACGGGTCTTGTCTGCGCCGTTGTGGGTGTCGCCTTTATCCTCGCTGTCCTCAATGTGCACCCCCTTCACCAGGGAAATGCCATCGAGGGAGTCGGGGACGTCTGTAATTCCTGACAGCCCGATGCCAGCGTAGGTCTCGTCTGCAACCGTGCAAGAGTCCCAGCCGTCGTTGGGGCAGTCGACCTCAGTGCATCCGGCCAGCCCGGCGGGGAGATCCTGCGCTAGGACAGAGAGGATGGGGGCCAGAAAGAAGTATAGTAAGATGACCCACATGATGTAGGAAGTCAGAATCGTGCAAGATGCCAAAAGGGGAACAGTTGTGGGTGTATCTGGGGCTGAGCAGGAGTGATAGGAGTCATGACTTAGGGCGAGGAGACATCTTTTATGCTGCAGTGAACTACAGACCAGCTCGACGGGTTGATGATATCACAGCATGGCAAGCAGGGAAGCATTGCTGGTTAGGGCTTATGCCAATTGCTGGAACGCGAGCAGATCGGGCTGTGCCACCGGGCCCTGCCAGGGGATGCCCTATCATCTGTCCCATTCCCAGCCCTCTTGGACGTCTGACCCACGCAGACTCTGCAGCCAAGAACGTTCTCAGTCCATTGCCACTGTGCCGATCTGTTGCACACTGTCTCTCCGTCCACAGGCTGCTGCACATGGTCGCGTGGGGTTGTGGCCCCCAGAGAGCTAAGGAATAGCCCGTCGATCACTGTGTCCAATTTCAATACATTCACTTTTCAGGCCTGGTGCAGATGAGATGGCCCCCACGGCGATTGCTTCATCGTGATGAACTGGCCATCGCCCTGGTTGTGATGGTTGATTTAGCCCCTGCACGATGTAACTCGGTGCGCCATCGGGGTCCTTAGCCAAGGCAGGATTGACCGGGAGATGATCAAAGCTGGCTTGCGTGATGGCAGTCGATCCAGTCCGACCGTTGGAGTCTGCAGTGTGTCTGATCTGCATTCGGGGTATATAAAGGCGCCCTGGTACCTGGTGTTTCTGGCCATTCTCCATCTCAAGCAAAGCATCTCAAGCCTCCATCTCGACCTCCTTCGCAGTCCACCTCCATCTTCGTACCTTTTCCCATCAAAATGGCCGCTGCTGTCCAGGCCATTGGAGTCGTTGCCGGAGTGCTGGGTATTGTCCAGTTCGGCCTGACCAACTTCGCTGACAACACTGAGCCTGGCTCTACTATCAAGATCGCGGTTGGCCTTGACGGCGAGAATGGAGGTACTGAAGACGCCGGCGGAGACCTGCCAGACATGTATGCCTCCCTGTCCAATATAAACTCCCCATTCAATATACACTGGCCCATTCTAACTCTTCCAGCCGCGTCTGGAACGACTTTGGCGACTTCAAGGGCATGACCTCCGACCCAGGCAGTGTTGGCGACGGCACAGTCGGCCAGGTCGAGATCGACCACGAGCAGCAGGGCGTCTACTCGCTGTTCTCGGCCAACAACGACGCCATCTGTATCGCCTGGGTGACCACCACCTGGGCCGACGCGGCCGGTGGCAACAAGTTCGCTGTCTCCGGTGACTACGGCGAGGCCTGCGGAGGCACCTGGTACGAGTCCAACATGTGGACCGACACCGACCAGTCCTACCAGCCCAAGTGCTTCTGGATTGACGGCGACGGCGACCAGCCCAACACTGGCTTCCAGGTGCGCTGGCCCCGGTACGCGCAGCAGGAGTTCGACGAGGGCAACACCGACCCGTCAAACATCTGCAACGACATCGACTTCGGCCTTCGCACCGAGGAAGACCCCGGCGATATCAACTTCTGGACTGCTGCAAGCAAGGCTCGCCGTGATGTGAACATCAGCAAGCGTCGCCTGCGTGCCAGACAGGTGCCCCGTGTTGCTTGGGCCGCCGAGCAGCTCGTCGTCAGTAACTCTACCAACCACTCTGCCCAGCGTCTCTGCGACTCCGACACCTCCATGGGGCCTGACTTTGTGCACCTGGCCGAGAACTACTTTTGCGACATGGGCACCAAGACCAAGTACCCTCTGTGCGGCGAGAGCAGTGAAAGCGCTACAGTGACCGACTCCTGCTTCGACGTGGACTCGCACAACCTGCTGCACGCTGGCTCCAAGCGCGGTGTGCTCACCAAGAGGGACAGCCCTTACTCCAAGGTCCGCGACTGGGCCAAGGGCAACTAAGGTTGTTATGAATGGGTATAAATGTGGCGGGACTCTTCACTTCTACTTCTGACGTTTCTTCATTATCTGCTTCTTGTGTATAGCTTGGCTTAGCCTCTTGGTATAACTGCAGATTTACTTGTTTAGACCATAAGGTCAATAAACTTCCGGAGCTACTTTCCCTCCTGTATGCTGTCTTCAAAACTATACCAAACGTCACATCGCTCCTGTAGATCGTCAGGCAGGGCTTCCATGGCGGTGCGGTTTGTCTGGATCTTCAAGCGGACAGCGCTGTCTGGCGTGAATGGCGCCCAAAACGGCGATCCTGACGAACGCAAAGCATTGGGATTGAGTTCCTTCACAAAGCTAATTAGGTAATTCTGTAACACCGGCACCACCGCGGCGTTGTACGTGCTGTACGAGGCCCCGGCACCCAGAAACCCCGGCCTGATGCTCTCTGCCTGGCCCGGGCCAAATATCGCCTCCGTCTCAAAGGTATGCGGCACGCCCAGCCCTGCAGCGACAGCGACGTGATCGTGGACGTTGTAACGGTAGTTCCACACCCGTTGGACACGACGACGACTACTCGCAGTAGCGATCCACGAGGTGGGACACAGAAAGACCCCGTCAGCAAAGATCTGCGATGCTGGCGGAAAGAACCGCGCGCGCCCTGGCACTGGCGCAAACTCGGCCGGGGGATAAAGATCAACCAGCTGCTGGATTTGGGGGCCATGTAGCTGTGGGGACCAGCCTTGCACGAAACTGACCACTTCGCTTCGCTGCGAGGCATTGGGCGCAAAGAGACTGCCCTCGTTGGTGTCGCAGCCTACTATCAGAGGCACGGCTAGGAACTTGCCCTGCGCGAAGAGCCGGTACAGCGGGGCCGTGAATAGATCATCGTCAATGACCGGCTGGAACAGCAGCTGGCTCTCCAGAGCCATGGCCTCCTCGTGCGGTGTGTATCCGAGAGTCTGGATGGTGCTGGCGTCAAGCCTTCGCAGGCAGCGCATCCGGCTCACCCCGGTACAGTTGAGGTGAGCTGCGAGTCGTGCGAAATTGGCATCGGACTCGTGGATCGTCAAGGAGCGTGTCCAGGCAATCGACTCCCCAATTGCGCCGACGAATAGCCCGTCGTCGCGCCCGTCGTGGGCGGCCAGGTGGTGCGTGACTGACGTGCCCCCTGCAGAGGCGCCGTGGATCACCACATGTCCCGGATTGCCCCCAAACTAAAACGGCCGTTAGTGAGTGTCTCCACGGACTGTGTCAAATCAGGGCACTTTACTGAATGAATATACTTTTGGACCCAGTGTAGCAGCTTGCGCTGATCCAGCAGGCCAACATTCACGTCGCCGTTTCGGCGAACTTCCGCCCCGGCGAGAAACCCCAGAGGCCCGACGCGATAGTTGAAACTGACCACGATAATGCCGGACCCAGACTTTACCACGAGGTCTGATCCGTTGTAGTTTGCGTTGGCATTCGTCACGAATCCGCCGCCCTGGATGTAAACCCAGACTGGGAGGTTGGATGCCGGCGTCGCGTTGGACGGCGCGAAGACGTTGACGAACAGGCAGTCCTCTGTCTTGTTCGCGGTTGTCGTCTCTCCTAGGCCGATGCAGAGAGGGGGGAGCTGATCAGAGTCAGTTCATTCGCAGTTCGCCCCGAGCGATCAGTGCTCAGTGCTCAGTGCTCACGGTGTCTGCCCGCTGGATGCCCGGTATGGGACTTGGATCTCGTGGAGCCCGCCATCTCAGGTCGCCTATGGGCGGTTTGGCATATCGCATTCCCAGAAACTGGTGGACTCCGGACAGAGCAGTTCCTTGGTATCTCGCATATCCTAGGTCTACTATCTTGGCTGCTCTATCACCGTCTGCAGGGTTTAGGGCGAGGACGGTGGAGAGCAGCAACGCCAGGGAAATTGCCCTGCAAGGAGAATTTGATATCCTCATTTTACGTGATAAAGAGATGAGAAACCTGACAAAAGTCTAAGATGAATTATTGCGGGGTTGATCTGGCCATGCAGGTTTACACTGCAGGAAGTGGCTGTGCAGTGATGTAGTATTCACTGACTCGTAGCCACTTTGTCAAAGACTATAACAGACTGCATTATTCTTGGCAATAGACTTATCGAAATAAGCTTAGTGACTTGGATCATGACGAGTAGAGAGACTCGGAGTCAGCCTTATCCAGACAACTGCCGAGATCGGCAGATCGGGGCAGTCTGATACAGATACACAGATTCGTCACTGTCTTGGATTGCTGCCCTGAAACAATTAGCCTAGGTTGTCTGCCTCAGGGTGCAACCGCGCTGCTTCTGCGGTATATCACTGCTCTTATACGAACCTATCACTTGGATAGATCACCGGCAGTTCGCTGGCCTCGGCTGGCAGTCTGATACAGTCCCAACTCCCGACGTCGCGGCTTCAATATCTGAAACCCGAATTGCAGCCGCGGTTGTTGCTGCGAATGAAAGATTCTTCATTTCTAAGCAGGGCTTCTTGCGATGTCTAAAGCAGTATGAATGCCGAAGTAACGACGGGCATAAATTCTGGCGCTTCTCTGCACTTGCATTAGCAATCATTCAGCTGCGTCACTGAAGTATAGCCAGACATGAAGACACCTACCCTATCTATTGCTGTAGCTCTTGCTGGCTATGCAGTTGCATACCCAGGATACCTTGAAGGTCGCTCAGAGTGGGAGGCCCAGGAATGGATAGAACCAGGGCCTGACGACTGTGAGTTGCCATTCTCATGAATCTACCAGCGGGAGACTTATCCGATTCAGCCCGAGGGCCTTGTCCAGGTCTAAACACTCTCGCCAACCATGGCTACCTCCCCCGGAACGGTACAGAAATCACCCTCGACATCCTCAAAGACGCCATGCTGGAGGGGTTCAACATCGAGCACGGCGATGCAGAGCTCCTGTTCACCCAGGCGATCAGGACCAGCCCCGACTGGCCGCTGACGCTTAGCTTCGACCTGGCAGATCTTGGTCGGCATGGTATCCTGGAGCATGATATTAGCTTAAGGTGTGTCTTTCAGACCTAAACTTTGTATTCGCATCTAACTGCCAACTACGACAGTCGCTCCGATGCGTACTTTGCCGACCCGAACCCCTTCAACGAAACCGTCTGGGCTGAGACAGAGTCGTACTTCACTACCCCGATGATCACGGTGGAGCAGCTTGCGAAGGCCAGGATGGGCCGTCTCGAGACATCCAAGAAGACCAACCCCGAGTTCGACTTGTCGTGGCTGGCAGATGGCTTCAGCTGGGGTGAATGCGCTTCTTTCTTTGAGATTATGGCGGATGGGACCTCTGGCACGGTGGACAAGAAGTACATTGACTACTGGTTCAGTAAGTGGAGATATTGGGTATTTGTTGTCGGTGCTAATGGTCGTCTTAGGAAACGAACGCATGCCCACTGAGATAGGCTGGCAACGCCGCAATACCACGATGAAGGGGAGTGAGCGCAGGAAGTACAGTAACCTGCTCCAGGAGGCAGCCGGTGTCAAGGATTCAGATAGCTAGAATGATTCGTCGCTGAAGCTTTATGTGTTATTGCCTATATGGAACGGCATCATGAAGCTCCCAGACTAAGCTAGCAATTGAAAACGCAGTGTTTTAACACTATTGTCCGTATTCCGACCGTAAACATCTTTGATAAATGTAGTTAAATGGGAGGAAACTTCTTACTGAAAGCTTGTTTCAAGCCGAAACGCCCGAGTGTATCAGGACGATCTGCCCTACCGACTGATAATCGGAATCACCAGGTCTGTCTCGCCGTGAAAGTTAACAGCCACAGGCTCTTTCAGACATTGATACGAAAGCAAGAGTGGCGCTGGAGTGTAGGACATGAAACTGGACCCGTGCAGTCCAGCCCGCGAGAAGAAGCAGGCTGATAATCTGTCATGGGAGTAACGCTGTTACACAACAGGGAACTCGTCGAGGCAGCCTTCGTCACGACGTCCTCCACCCTCGGCGTTCTTCTGATGATCTGTGCGACGCAGCGAGACGCAACGAGGAAAGCCTCCGATGGGCTGCAGCGCGTTATCGAGTTTTATCGCCTGCCCGTTTTTGAGGATTTATCGGGCTTGTCATACCTTTGTGCGTATGCGAAGGGGGTCTTTCGCTGGCGCGCCGTTACACCGCTGGGTGGTCTGCGCGTTGTGACTGACGACGAATATATGGCTATTTTATTCCGGCAAACGCGAAAATTTGCGGAAATGTGTGGGCGCTTGATATGGACCGTGCAGTGTTTGGGGAAGAGACATTCAGGCCTGAACGCTGAATGAGAGGCCTGGACTGTCCCTTGCGTCGTTTGGATTCGGGCGGAGGATCTGTCTGGGTCAGCATATTGCCAGTGATATTGTGACCATTACTATTGCAGGCCTTCTGGGGAATTTGGGATTAAAGTCCTGCTGATCCGCCGGCGATTGACACTGAGAGTTCTACGCTTTCTGGCGTGCTATATAGGGCTCCGAAACCTGACATCCAACTCCGGACTCGCAGTGTTCGTGTTCGACACGACGAGGCAATCAGGGCTCAGTAGTCCCTTGCATGTTCGTAAAGTCAATTATGTCGCTGATATTAGAATATCTATCTATAGTATTTACAACTGCAGCTGGTCAGTACGCTAGGCGTCTAAGCTTGGAATCCTTACATAAATATTGATTAATCCCTGCCTGGTCGCTGCTCTCGTAAAATAGTCTGCTTCTGTTAGATCCAAGTCTCTTTCGACAGAGATACTTACAAAATCATGGGTAACCAGTATCTCGCCCTGTCTGGACGGACTCTCTTCCCTCCCAGCCGAAACCAGAACCTGGCGCGAAGACAGTTCATACTCCCGCTCGAGCGCCGTCTCGCTCCAGGTCGTAGTTTGCGTTACTGAGCGTTTCGGACGAGAGAAGCCACTTCCTCCATACGCAGGAGGATATCTGGACTCGTACGTCGAGTTGCTGCGCGAGAGGAACGTCTTGAACGGCGGCAAACAGCCGACTATGACCGCTACTATCATCAGCTCTACTCGATTCAGGGAACGGTGTCATACAAATAGAGGATTCGGCGATGCTCCAGACTGCAAGCCCAGCCTGGTCAGTGTAGGCACGGCCGGTGATGTTGATGGCGCGCACGATTGCAAAGGCAATGATGAACGCCCCGAGGGAAAAGACGATCCCCAGTCCGACTTTCTGGTTGGGGGTGATCGTTGTCGACCATACTACTCGCAGTGCAAAGGCCATAACTGCTATCGTTAGAATTATCAAAGATTCATGGACGGACATACTCATGAGGTCGGTCAGGATGTCCACGGCGGTGCTGTAGCAGATGGCAATGACAGACCCCTGCTGGTCAATCGGTTTCGTGCATTTGGCTAGGCCGTCAGAAGAGTAGCATTGCAGAGTGCGAGAACATACCGAACTTGAAGTAATCAGACGGTGGATGGCACGTAAAGGCAGAGCTCAGCCAGCAGCCAGCATAAGAGCCAAAAGAAAAGGCCACAATCGCCCACCACCAGCGGCGATAGTGAGGCAGATTGTCGGTCATGGTCCAAAACAGCGCCAGGAATGCTGCCTTGACGCTCCAGAGCACTGACCAGAAGAGTCCGATGATGACAAACTCGTAGCGGGTGTACAGATTCACATGGTGCACGATGTCGCCGGTCAACGGCGTCAGGGCGATGTAGTAGAGATGCGGCGCCTGGAGGGTCTGGAGCACCGCGTTGGTTACCAGGAAGAGCAGCGCCAGAAGAATGCAATAGTCGTCTGCTAACAGGTGCTTTAGACGCGTCAGACGAATCCCCAGACGAAGCCCCGTGAAGGCAGCTGCCAGACCGGCGCCGGTCCAGGTGACGGCGATGAGCCCTCGCTCCGATAGATGCGTAGCAACGCCCTGGGTGTTTAGCAGGTCCGCCACGCTGGAATCCATTGTGCCGGGCATCTCAAAGAGTAAAGGGAGACATTCTGAAGGTCAGCGTGCCATTTTAACACCCCCGACTGCGCTTGGGTGACAACAAACAGACCCCAGGCTCAACGCAATCTGCCAGGGATAACCCCAGAATTCAGTCCCGTCGGGAATCAAACACGCTGGTGACTCTGACAGCAAGGGGGAACACGAGAAGAGGCCTGTCCAATCAGACAGGCATCGCAGAGTTTCTCGAATCAATCAGGTGAAGCCAACGCGAATGCGCGACTCGCTGGCTGCATTCCACAGCGCCAGCCACGCACGCCGATCAGGCTCCCACACGCCTGGCTGTCGTAGTGGTTACCATTTATCAAAGTTTTCTTTCTAGGCGCAGATTCAGCGTCGATCTCGAGCTAGCAACAACAACAGTTCATCAAAATGAGATCGTGCGCCACTTCGCTTAGTGCAGCCTGAACGAACGGTCCATGCAGCAACCAGTCTATCGGGTTCGCTGCCGTAAACTATTAAACTATTAAACCCCCTTTCTCCCTCGATCGTGATCGACGGCCAGTTTCTGAAATTATGCAATTCCTGTGGGCGCTCGTGGCTGTATTGGGCTTCAGCATCGTGCCTGCGCTGGGGGCGCAGTGTAGATGTGTACGTCCGTCATTTACGTCGGAATTCTACGTAATACTAATCGAGTATAGACTCCCATTGACAGCTGCTGGAAAAGTCTCGACTGGAATGCTCTAAATGCGACCGTGTCAGGTAAGCTCATTCGCAACACGCCGCCAGCCCTCCCTTGCTATCCTGGCCCGGAGTCCAACGTGGAGGAATGTGAATATGTCGACTCGCAGTGGTCCAACACGACCTTTCAGGCAGACGCGCCCATCGGGTACAGCTATCCGCTTGTTAATAACTGTCCTGCCGTCCATGAGACAGCAGGGCTTCGCAGGTGCGGTCTCGGGCCATCGCCGGTGTACACCATCAATGCCACTGAGCCGGAGGAATTAGTCGCAGGAATTGCATTTGCGAGAGAGAATAATGTGCGTCTGGTTGTTCGAAACACCGGGCATGATTTGCTGGGGAGGTTCGTATTCGAGTCAGGGCGTCTCTTGAACCACATTAACAGAGTCAGGTCCACGGGCTATGGCTCGCTTCAGATCTGGATGAGGTATCTGCGAAAGGGTATTAAGCACCAGGAGACGTTCAAGCCCTCAATTCCCTGTGCTAGGTGCGACTGGCACGGTCCTGCTGTCACGGTTGCAGGGGGCTGTGTTTGGGACGATGTCTATGAGGAAGCATTTGCCCGCGGCCTGATTGTCGTTGGTGGAGGTGACCCGGTGAGAAGCTCTCTCTCTTCCTCTAGAATCAATTATTGACTTTGTACAGACAGTGAGCGTCATCGGTGGTTATATCCAAGGAGGCGGCCATTCCCCAGCCACCCGCGACTTTGGCCTGGCCAGCGACCAGATCCTGGAAGCGCAGGTCATCCTAGCAGATGGGACTATCGTCATCGCAAATCCATGCTCCCATTCAGACCTCTTCACAGCGCTCCGTGGCGGCGGCGGAGGCACCTATGGCGTGGTTGTCTCCGTCACTATCAAGGCATTTCCGTCCAAACCGGTCGTCGCGCACTCTCTCGTCATAACGCCCCAGTCACCGCACAAATTGAACTCGTTCCTGAGTGCAATTACAGATATCTATTCAAGCTTTCCTGCTATTTCAGATTCAGGCTTTTCAGGGTATGGCTCCTGGTCGGTGAACGATCCAACCGGTACATACGCGAACTCTTCAGCCGGATATCAGCATGCTTTTGCAGCCCTGGATAAACCATTACCAGCTGCAAAAGCAGCCTTCCAACCGGTGTTGGATAAGCTTGCTTCCTATGAATCTATCAATGTTTCTATTAAGTGGTTCGAGTTTCCATCGTATTCAGCATACTACCGTGCCCTGTCTGGCGTGCGCCAACCGACTGGAGTCCCTGAGTCCGCGCTCGCCTCTCGCATGTTTGATAAGAACGCTCTCACCTCAAATCGCAATGCCCTCCGCCAGGTTATCGGAACACTAGCAGGACATCCCAAAGAAAGCACCATCAACCAGGTCCTCTTGGTCGGGGGCGGAAAAGTCCTTGAACAGCCCGAGTACAGCGGCGCAAACCCAGCATGGAGAAAGACATATCTCGTCCACATTGTCGCGCGTGGATGGCTGGAGAAATCTGGTCCGCTCGTTGGCGAAGCTATCAAGGATGACATTACATATAAAAAGTACCAGGCCATGCGCGAGTTTACTCCGTCAATGGGTAGCTATCTTAACGAGGTACCTTCTCTCTGGTCCTGCTTCTAAGATGTACGCTGACTTTCCTAGGCTGACCGGAATACTCCGTGGTGGGAGGAGGACTTTTATGGCGAGAACTACGATCGACTGCTTGATATAAAGAGTAAATACGATCCAGAGGGCGTCTTCTACTGTCCGACCTGCGTGGGGAGTTCGTCTTGGTTTCAGCAAATCCTGCCGGGCAAGGACTATGGGCCTCTTTGTACTGATGAATTATGATCCTTTGAGTGTATATTGAGAGAACATACTTATTTACCGTACTCCCGCTCGGCTTGACGATATTAGCTCTGACAAATAAACCCCCGATCCTTCTCTTTCTGATTGGAAGAGTACGATGGAGGCTGTGTGTCCTGTTGCCCGAGTCAATGAATATCCAATGGCGTACTCTGGCGGTGGCAGTGCTGGCCATTCGCAGGCAGTAATGCGGCTGTAGTGCTTATTCGAACCACTCTGTTACTAATATTAATCTTGTTGGGAACGATAAGAGCCGCAAATATTGCTTTATTGGTTGTTCTTTAAAGAGCCGTCCCTGGGATTGAGGTTGCACCCAAAGTGCCACTCCTTGGTCGTGTTTATTGAACGCCTTTATATCTACTGATATCGTTAATTGCCTCACCATGGCAGAAGCATACGATGCAATCGTGGTCGGGGCTGGGTTTGGTGGGATATATCAGTTATATTCCCTCCTGCAGCTGGGCCTCAGAGTGAAGCTGATAGACAAAGCTGGCGGTCCTGGGGGAACTTGGTACTGGAACCGCTACCCCGGAGCAATGAGTGACTCCTCGTCGCATTTGTATCGATATTCATGGGATAAAGAAGACCTGCTATCCTATCCCTGGTCGGCCAACTATCTCGAGGCGAAAGAAATCCTCGCGTACCTGGAGCATGTCGTGGACCGTCACAACCTGCGGCAGCACATGCAGTTCAACACGGAGCTGCTGTCAGCACAGTGGAGCAAAGAGGAGCATACATGGACTATTAAGACCAGCGATGGTTTATTCACGGCTCGCTATTTCATCTCGGCACTTGGGATCCTGACGGACCCGAACTGGCCCGATATCCCGGGACGTGAGAGATTTGAAGGCGAGATATACCACACTGCCCGATGGCCTGAACATTGTGAGTTGGAAAACAAGAGGGTCGCTGTTATTGGAAATGGGTCTACTGGCATTCAACTCATTACCAGGATTGCACCGCTTGTCGGGTCGTTGCTTTGCTTCCAGCGACATCCCCAGTATACCATCCCTGCCGGCCGGCGCACCGTCAGCCAGAGCGAGCGCGACGAGATAAACCAGAGCTACGATAAGATATGGGACCAAGTCAAACAGAGTATTAGCGGAATGGGCGTCAACGAAAGCAAGACTCCGGCGATGAGTGTTTCCGCCGAGGAGCGAGAGCGCGCGTTCCAAGCTGCCTGGGACGAAGGAAATGCCTTTCGCTTTTTCCTCGGGACCTTCGCGGACATAGTCGTCGACGAGGCTGCCAACAGATCTGCGTGTGATTTTATCAAGAGGAAGATAAGCCAGATTGTGCAGGATCCAGAAAAGCGACGCAAGCTGACCCCGACCGAACTGTATGCCCGGCGGCCGGTCTGCGACGTGGGTTACTACGAGCAGTTCAACCGCGAGAATGTTGATATTGTCGATATCGCCCATAATCCCATGGTCGAATTCACTGCCAACGGGATCAAGCTGGCTGATGGCACGGTGCACGAGCTGGATGTGATTATCTGCGCCACGGGCTACGATGCCTTCGACGGGCCTTACAAGAGAATCAATATCACCGGTCGCAACGGGCTCAGTTTGAAGGAGCACTGGAAGAATGGCCCGTCGACCAACATGGGCATCGCTGTCGCAGGATTCCCTAACATGTTTTTGATTTACGGACCTCAGTCTCCTATAGCCAATGTGCCGACTGTCATGGAGGCGCAGGTTGAGTTCATATCCGGGGCTATATCGCTGGCCGAAGCACCTCAAAAGGAGCAGAGAACCATGTGCAGGTCTTCCAAGACTGCGATTGAATCGACGCAGCAGGGCGAAGATGAATTCGCTGGGTTGACCAAGGCCATCAGCGAGGCTATGCTATTCAAGACCGCCCAGTCGTACTTTTATGGCAAGAATGTCAAGGATAAGGCTGATTTCGCGTATGTGTTTCTGGGAGGCGTTAATCTGTATCTCCAGAAGGTGAAGGAGTGCCAGGAAGGGGGATACAGCTCCTTTTGTGCCTTTTAGACGGTTATGCCTCCGATATCGCGAGCCTTCTGTGAAGAACCAAGAACTCTGGGTCCACCCACGCTTGATCAAAGTTAAACGTAGGCCCACCTTTTAAATGCAAGCAGTGATTGGTCCTTGTGCCATGAGTAATGATAAGGTTCTCCTGAGGCCCGAAATCCCTCGTGGCTGAATTTCTCTCGACTCTTCCGCGTGCCCACAGGAATGCATCTCAACACCTGATACTACTGCGCGCCCCTGCAATAATGTCAGTTGGCTCGATATCAGTGGGCTGTCGCATAGTTGAACCTCCCCAATGGCAGACCTTGAGGCCATCCCCCCAGGCCTGGTCCATGGCCTGGAGAACCAGGGCACCGCCACCAAGGCCGCCGTGGCGGTCTTCCTCACAATCGCCCTGGCCAACGCGATAGAGCTGATTGTCCTCATCTTCTGGACATTCCACCGCTACCGAGGGCTCTACTTCTGCTCTATGCTCGTGTCCGTCTCGGGAGTCATCCTGAACTCGATCGGCTCCATCCTCCACTACTTTAATTTTGGTCCACTCTGGCTCGGTCTGCCGCTCTTGTATACGGGATTCATGATCATGGTGCCTCCCCAGTCACTTGTTCTCTACTCCCGGCTGTACCTAGTCTATTACAATGACAAAGTGCTCCGATTTCTTCTGTATTTTATCATCGTCGCTTTGGTTCTCCTCCTCGTCCCTGATACGGTGATCACCTATGTTACCGCAGCACTCCGCACGCCACCCGCGAATCTCGCATACAACATCATCGAGCGCTACCAAGTCACCGGCTTCTCTCTGCTCGAGATTGCACTGTCCCTCTTCTATGTCTACGCCACGGCCAAGCTGCTGCGGCACAGCCCCGAGGGGAAACCCCGGATCAAGCAGATCCTCTACGAGCTGCTGGCGATCAACTTCATCACGATAGGGCTGGACATCACCTTTATCATCCTGCAGTACCTCAACCTAAACTACCTCCAGATCTGCCTCAAGCCGCTGGCGTACAGCATCAAGCTGAAGCTGGAGTTGGCGATCCTGGGCCGGCTCGTGGCGTTTACGAATCTGCGCAGGGCCAAGATCCAGCTCGGGGCGCGGAATGCTGAGTTTATGGGCACGGCGTTTGGGCTGGATGATTTGGGGTCGGTGGGGACTGGGAACGAGGGATCTGGATATGATCCGTCGGGGGCTACAGAGACGAACAGTACGAGGAGAATTAATGCTAATAATATATGAATATACGAATTATGAATCCATAAACCCACATTTATGAATGCATTATACGCGATTAGTCATCGCCAGCTTATCCTGTTTGGGCCCGGAATGCCGAGTTGGGTTAGCCCCGGAGCTACGGAGTGCCTTCCCAATCGGCCCGAACAATCCTCCGTACAGGGCAGCTGCCATACTGCGGAGCATTATGAGTGCGGCTGGCAAGGCGAGACCTTCCGAGTATGCTGAAGTATTCTCTGGTTCTGTAATGAGAGGTGGGGCACTAGGCTGACTTACATGTGTATTGTACTATATATATCTCAACATTGTTAATGAACAAAAATGATTAAAGATTACCGGTTGATTTACAACTTCAATATTTGGGAAATATGGATGAGTCATGATATAACCAATTTATACAATACTCTAGTATGGATTACGCCTTCGGACATGGCACGCCCATGTTAAAGAACACAGCCTTGGTCTGCGTGTAGTTCTCCAGCACTGCCTCGCCGCATTCACGCCCAATCCCACTCTCCTTGTATCCACCAAATGGAATACTCCAATGGACGAAATTGTACATGTTGACCCAGGTCGTCCCGGCGCGGAGTGCATTCGTCACGCGGATAGCGCGCTCGTAGTCTTTGGTGTGGCAGGCCGCTGCCAGCCCGTACGTGGTGTTGTTGGCCTGCTTGATGACTTCTTCCTCTGAGGAGAATTTGGCAATTGCAACGACTGGGCCGAAGATTTCCTCGCGCATGATCTGAAAATATTAGCTCCGTCTTTCTAGGAAAGGGTGCATAGCGTGTACCTTCATCTCTGGGCGCACGTTTGTGAAGATGGTTGGCTGGATGTAATAGCCGCTGCCCTTGTCGATAGCTTTGCCACCCAGGTGGACGGTTGCGCCCTCCTGAACTCCTGAATCGATGTATCCCAGGATCTTGTCATACTGCATCTGACTGTTCTGGGGTCCTTGGTTCGTGGTCTTTTCAAATGGATGGCCTACCGTGATACTGGCCATGGCTTTGGTGAACTTGGACAAGAACTCGTCGTAGACATCCTCATGGACATAGATTCTTGTGCCGGCATGACAGGTTTGGCCAAAGTTCATATTTATTCCCCATGCTGACCAGTCTACGGCCGAGTCGAGGTCGGCATCGGGGAAGATAATGTTCTACACTGTCAGTTATTGTATATGGGTCCGTGGGGTCACTTACTGGAGACTTGCCACCCAGCTCGAGAGTCACTTTCTTCAGGTTTGAATTTGCTGCTGCGCGCATGATGGCCCGGCCAGTGGCAGTTGACCCGGTAAAGGCGACCTTGTCCACGTCCATGTGGTGTGCAATGGCGCTTCCCACTGTCTTGCCGTACCCCGAAACTAGGTTGACCGTGCCTGGAGGGAAGCCAGCCAGAGAGATCAACTCACAGATTTTCAGCGCCGATAAAGGTGTCGCTTCGGCGGACTTGATCACCACGGTGTTTCCAGTTACCAGGGCGGGCGCGATCTTCCAGATAAACATCATCATGGGAAAGCTAGACGTTGTGAGTTGAGGACTTTTAGAGGGAGCGTATAACATACTTCCATGGGATGATTTGCCCACAGACACCAATTGGCTCCCGGCGAGTGTACGCAAATGTTCCTGGGATATTGAACGAGGTTTCACCCCTAACCTTGTCTGCCCAGCCAGCGTAGTACCGCAAAGTCCCAATAGATGCGGGGAGATCAAGGCTAGAGCAGAGAGGAACAGTTTTGCCAGTATCAGCGCATTCAAGTGCGATCAGGTCTTCCTTGTGTTCTTCTATGAGGTCGGCTAGTTTATTCAGTAGAGCGCCCCGGTGCGCAGGGTTAGAGTTGCTCCAGGCTCCATTATCAAAGACCCCACGGGCAACACGCACAGCTTCGTCTACATCATCCTCACGACCTTCAGCAATGGAGATCAGGGCCTGTCCTGTGGCGGGGTCTTCCACGTCGAATGTGGCGCCTTGCTTGCTATCGACGAATTGGCCATTGATGAAGAGCCCGGTTGGGAGGGAAATGGTGCGGCCGTTGAGTTGAAGTGTTTGAGACATGGCGAATGAGGTATAACAGAGTATGAGTCTAATTCGAGGAAATAAAATGGTGCTGCTTGCGAGATATAAGTATACTTGACTCGCAGTTGGCCTTCCTAATTGGGACTCCGTAACTCCGAGATGCAGCAGGATGAACCCCTCCTTGATCGCCAATTGACCACGATGGACTTGACCAACCAGCTAGCATTCAATTTCCACTAGGGACTCTGCGACCGGCTGGCGTTGTTGCACCAGGCTAGAGGCAATGTCCTATACCGGTCTCTCTAAGGCTGATTCCATTCATATCAGAGAATGAAACCAATGCTTTAGTTCTTGTTCAGGGCACAATGAATATTATCCTCGTATTTACCCACTGCCAGCCGGATATGATATTTTATCTAATGGTGAGTTTACTCGTGAGGAGTCCAACAAGAATATCACCTAGGGTTGCTCGGCCGTATTGGCCGCTAGCCAGCTCTTTGACCAATTCATGTAAGTAGCAGAAATCCCCTCTGTCCACTAATGAAGAGAATAGTGAGCATATTCTGTGTAATCCAGAACAATGAAGGTGCTCGATAGGACTCGGGGGTCGTTGGCTCCTGACAGGGCTTGGCCCGGGGAACAACGATTGATTTCCTGTTTAGGAAATATGTATCCCCGCGGCTAAAGACATCCCCTCATTGTTTGCTGGTATTATAAGACGAATGGATCAGTCCAAGCCAGAGAAATAGAATTATCCTTAGCCATAGTTCATTGTGGGGGTCTTAGTGCAACCAAGTCTTGAAAATGTCTACCACAGCCACTGAGACGGCGGCGCCATCCGTCAGTACAGGCGTCAACCTACGTGCTTACGGCGGGGAGCTGGAGAATGTGAAGCCGCTCCCGCCGTTTACCCCAGATACCCCGATCGAGGAGTTACGGAGGCGATATGAGGAGGACGGTGTAGTATGGGTAAGATATCAGCCCCCCTGGACTGTTGACCGGGTGCTGATTGAATCTAGATCAAAGGTCTTATTAGCCGCGACGTTGTCAACAGATTCCGAAAAGACTACCTCACATTCATGAACCGAGGCTCCGAGATGCTGAAACCAAATACCGATCCGGAAAAGGGTGTCTTCTCGGGGAACGACTGGAGGGATTATATTCTACCTGGAGGGACTCGGCTGGCGATGGGACTGAAGGATGAGGGCCCGTTCGTGGACAACGCAATCGCAAGCCATGTCGCGCCGTTCTACATGCAGTTCAAGGATAAGATCGCAAAAGACATTGAAGCATTCGCAGCTAAGCTGTGCGGGTTCCAAGACTCGTGGTGTTTGCCTCGCTCCCTGCTGCGGTGTGCAGTCCCTGGCGCTGAGTCCACGCCGGTTCACTATGACCAGATATTTTTGAGAGCTGCGCCGCCCACCAGTATCACTGCGTGGGTTCCCATCGGAGACATTGAGATAGAGGGAGGTGGCTTGATCTATCTCGACGGCTCGCAGGATATCGGCCGTAAATATGAAGAGGACTTCTCCCGACTGAGCGAGACTTTGAGTGACGCAGACAAGATCTCAGCTGTCAACAAGAATATGAACGCAGGAGGCTGGTTAGATAGGAATTCCTCCAAGTTTGGCAAATACTGGGGACGCGACTGGCTAGTGGTAGGTTGCTCTACTGATGTTATTTTGGGCGTCGCTAACATGATGCAGGGTGCGTACGAAGCAGGAGACGTTGTCCTTCACAACCCATTCATGGTCCATGCAGGCGCCATGAACGAATCCAAGACAGGACGTATCAGGGTGTCGACGGACCTCCGGTTTGTGGATAAGTCCAAGCCGTACGATGAGAGATGGACTATCGCAGCCTTCAGTGACAATGACCCTAACCTGGCGCGGAAGCTCAACAGGAAGCCTGCAGCTTGATAGTAGTCGATAGATGAAGGGCTGTATGGATTCAGATGTTTTAAATGTATAGCTGTAACTACTCCTATGTGAATATTTCCGATCCAATCTTCCGTTTAACCATTATGTCAGTATAACACTCTCCTATAACAGTCTCCTATAAGTCTCCCCATTTCTAAATTCGGTCAGTGTTCTGCCAATCGGGTCCTAGAAAGTAAGCCTGGACCTCTTTGTAGTAGATCCAGATTAGAGATCTCGGGGGCGTGTTAACACCTACTCCGGCATGGTGTGCTACCCCAGATATAACCCCAAATAGGAAGTCCGGGGAGACACCTCTGCACAATGCGGGGCGGGGTCTGGGGATCGGGGTCGTTGCGTAGCATATTTATACTAAGCTATAATCTACACCATATCACAAAGCATACGGTGGATTCTTTCTTTATCTTTAGATTCTCATTGCACTTCTCCTTTGTCGCCATGGACGAGAAGCACGACAACCGCGAGACTCTCTCGCACCGCGAAGACATCGCAGAGGATGCCTCCACAAAAGGGGTGTCTGCTGAAATGCACATGCCCGACAGTCTTCGAGGGCTCTCCGAGGACGAGTACAAGAAAGTCGGCCGCAAGGCAACCCTTAAAATGGACATTGTGGTGTTTCCGCCTCTCATGTTGATGTACATCCTGAACTATCTGGACAGGAACAACATTGCTGCTGCCAAGCTTGCCAACATCCAGGAGGACTTGAGTCTTTCGGAGACGGAATTCCAGAGCTGTATATCTATCCTATATGCGGGATACAGTACGTGATCGCTTCTGCAATCAGTGTCAGAGACTAACAGCCGCAGTTATAATGCAGGTCCCGTCCAACATGATACTAGGAAAGCTGAAATGGCCTGCTGTGTACATCTGCGGTGCGATGGGAGTCTGGGGTGTGATTTCAGCAGCCCAAGCAGCTGTGACCAATTTCGCAGGCTTGATGGTGGCGAGGTTCATGGTTGGCTTCGTCGAGGCAGTTTTCTTCCCCGGTGCGCTCTACTATCTCTCTATGTTCTACAACCGCAAGCAGTACGCTTTTCGTGCCGCCCTTTTTTACTCTGGCTCGCAGCTCGGAAACGCCATTGGGGGATTGTTTGCTATCGGGATCTTGAAGCTGGACGGGGACCATGGGTTGGCTGGCTGGAGATGGCTGTTCCTTGTTGAAGGGGTGCTCACTATCGGCCTTGCTGTGGTCTTTGCGCTCATCCTCCCAAACTCACTAGAAGGCGTTCCTAGGATGACAGAACTGGAGCGAGAGTGGATCACCTGGAACTACCAGAAAGACCAAGGCCAGCAAGACGACCGCAATGAAATCACCGCAACGCAGGGCCTTGTTCTTGCTCTCCGCGACATCAAGACATGGCTACTCCTTGCCACTCTGTACCCGGTCTTCATATCAGCCGGTGTCACGAATCTGTTCCAGCCTGTTGTTGCGACGCTGGGCTATTCGCGCACTATCACTTATGCCCTGAGTGCTCCGCCCTTCATCCTCTGCTGTATCGCCATGATGGCCACTGGGTATAACTCAGACAGAACGGGGGAACGGTATTACCACATCGTCCTACCGCTCGGAGTGACCATTATCGCAAATATCATTGCAGTGGCCACACTAAATACAGGTGCGCGGTATACAGCCATGATGCTAATGCCTGCCTCCTTCTATGCAGCTACGACAGTGCTGTACTCCTGGATGTCAGGCACACTCAGCCAGCCGGCCCCGAAGCGAGCGTCGGCCATTGCGGTTATTATTTCTATCTGCAACACTACGAATGTCTGGACTCCGTATCTTTACAACGGGGCGCCACGGTACCTTGCGGCGTTTGCTGTGAATCTTGCCGCTGCCGTGCTTGCGATCCTTATGGCGACTGTGAATCGCATCTATCTGATCCGACAGAACCGCAAGCTTGATCGGGGAGAATCAACCGGAAAGAGTGGCCCGACACCTGCACAGTTGGCGAGTGGATATCGGTACTTGGTATAAGGGTGTGATGATTACCGGGATATCTCATGCTGCTACCAGGAGATGTACATAGATAGATTATGCTTGAAATATTCTATAGACAGAAACTACGGCTCAATATGCGGCAGTCCATCGTTATCAGCATTCGTCCACAGAGCACCAATGCCTGTCCCCCATGGGTCACCGTAATTCATTAAAAGGTCGTCAAAAATGGATATTCCCTTGGGTGATATCCTGTCCAGCGCCAGCGTGGAATTAGATCCTACATCGAGCAGACTGAATCCGAGGGTCAGTTCCTGCAGCTCCTTGAGTATCTCGAGATACCGCTGCCCGATGAGGTCTCCGTCGACGCCGACTGGAAACTGCGCGAGGGCGTTGTCGGCCACTTCTCGGACATTGCGCGGGTCCGGCCAGAGACAGGAGTGCATGTATAGAGTGCCGATTGCAGCGAACTGTGCGTAGTTCACGAACCAGAATACACGAGAGAAGAGACCGCGTTCGTAGAGGTATTGGCACTCGGCGACTACGACGTTCGCTGCCTCGACGGAGAGATCGCCGCATTTCTTGAACCAAGCCTCGAGGTCGTGGGGGATCTGGGCATTGGCTCGGATTGAGTACAGCATGAACGGGCGGTAGAGGAGGAGGCTTGTATGGGCGAAGGTGAGCTTGAGTGTGCACATCTGCCGTTGGATCATGGTGGACATGGCGGATGGTGGGAGCGAGAGGTAGTTCAGGTATGCTGGGAGACTTTGCTGCCAGGAGAGTAGACGTTCCTGGAGATTCAATGCAGCGGCCTGGAGGCTATAGAGGCTGTGGTTCCTCCTTCTAGGGCTATAGAATTCGCGCAGCACCATCCCCAAGATCTGGGCCAGTCTGGCGTAGTGAATCAGAGCTGCAGCTGTGCAGAATGAGGTCTCAGTCGAGTCGCGAGCCCGACACTCGGAGATGGAGACGTCGTCATCATTCACCAACGCGCATTCCTCCTGGTCAATGTCGTCGTCATAAAGGGCGCACGGGCGACCGAATATACTGCTGAGGATGCGATCATAGGTGTAGATAGACCAGAAAACACGTTTGCGGTACTCGTGGTCGACGTAATTGCCCGGTCGTCCTGTTGACAGACGATGCAATCCCAATGCCTGGGCCTGTCGAACGATGATGCCAAAGGAGGACCAGGCATCGTGCATCCTTGAATGGTTGAGCAGGTAATGGATCATCAGGAGCCGTGTTTGCAGAGAGCTGAGAGTGACCTTGGTCGACTCCCTCTCGACCTCCTGCCGGGCCATATCGAAGAATTGGAGGCTGCGCAACTTAGCCTCTGTTCATAAGAAGGGTGTGAGGACGCACCTTGCAGAGAACCCACAGAACACGTTGTTGGTCTGCGAGTAATGCGAGCCCATGGCCACAACCATATACACCAGTGCAACGTCATCCTGGCCCAGGCCGTGGCCGCCCTGCGTGCTGTATAGTCTCTCATATGCTACGCGCAACGTTGGCTCGTGGACAAAGCGCGAAGTGGTAAGCCCAAAGTCGAAGTAGTCTCGCACCAGAGTATCCGCAATGGCCTTGGGTGGAAGGATTCCAGGGCGTTTACCAGGAACCGCCAAGGGATAATCGGAGAAATCGAGGGACATTGATGGGAGACTGGCGAGACGGTCTTTGACGGACTGTAGAAAGGCGAAGCCCGAGGCACTTCCATGGAAATGGCCATATTGGTCTTCTTGGGGTGGCTCTTCCAGTGTAGGGTTATGCTGCGCCGGAGAAACCGTTCGTGGCTCTGGAATAGACAGATTCGGTGCCTCTGAGTGATGAGAGGGCGTGGACAGGCCCATGGCAGGCTCAGACACGAGGGGATCCCCATCGTCCGAGTGAGAGGCAGTCGGCATATACTGGCAGGCCTGGCCCTGCTGCTGGCAGCGCACGCACGGCCTGTGCCCAGAGCATCTCGTCTTCTTCCTGTCGGGTGTCAGCTACCAACCCCAGAATATGGAGGCAGGGTACATACTCGCGACAAGCAGTACAGGCGGTCCGTATCTTTGTCGTACCGCCTGTCGACCCTCTACTCCCTCTCGACTGGCGAGGGCGCTTCCATGATGACCGGCCCCGGGGGTTTGCATGGGAGGGGCTGTGGTAGGGGACGATTCTCAACGAGCTGTTCTCGGCTTCCATTTTCGAGTAACAGAGAAAGCAGTGATAAGATTCCCAGAGAAACAGGAAACAGAGCGGGGAACGAAGTATTTCCCCAAGCAGAAAGCCGAGTCGAGCCGGCCGAATTTAGTTGGAGTAGCCCTACCCCGGACTGCCCCATTGGGATAGCCTCATTCCTGGGGCTTTTTCTTACTCCACTGCAATTTGGCAAAGCATTTCCCCGTTCGATCCGCATCGTGACACGGGCCAGGCAGAGCAATTATCCGGGGAAAGGATGGAAGTTGCAGATTAATGTCTGTTCACTAGAACACTCGGTAATGAACACTCTACGAACCCGCTTTAAATCTTCCATTATTCCTGCCTAGCTATCTTCCCTTGATCATGTACTAAACACCAAACAGCGCGTATGAATTCTCGTTCAGATACTGGATCGCCTCCGCACGCCAGGTGTCCGGCTCAAGCTCTACCAGTCCTGGTAGACTCGAGAGGAAACGCAGATTAACACCATAGCCATCCAGCGCATCCCTGGCACTGTCTGCGTATGGAGTCCACTTGGGGATTGGATGGCCGTTGTACTCACTAACGCCGTGCTCGTTCGGATCGAGATCATGCACAAAAGCAATCCACATGCGGCCTGGAAGTAATTAGCATTTCCTTCATATGAAAGACTTTCTCGAGACAAACGTACTCATAAGTCGGGCAAGGGAGTAAAAGGCATGATCCATGCCTGCAAACTCGCTGCCGGCCGGATACCAGGGCGCCTCAAAGCCATTCCCAAGCTCGTTGTCGTGGATCAGTGGGACTTCGGTAAAGTGCGTGGTCCCTGTTGTATCAGGGAGCCCTCCAATCGGCCACTGGTCGAAGAGGTAGGAGTATACCGGTGTATTGTGTTTTGACCACATTTGCGAGGCCATTCGACGGCCCCGATGGATGGAGCTATCTCCTGCAAATGTGGCAACTCGGCCGTAGTGAGATTCAAAGGTCGAGTTCAACGGGCCGTGGTGGGTGTGGGGGACGTTGATGGCTGGGACGTTAGGATACAGGGCTGAGATGACTGCCAGAGCTGTTTCTGCTGAGGGATCTATGATCGAAGTATTGACGACGGCCAGGAACGATGTTTCGTTGGGATAAGAAGTCTCTGGCAAGGCTCCTATATAGGGTGAATCCCCAGCAAAGCCGGTGCCCTCGTCCGTGTTACTCCCGGTCAACAAAGGTACTTTGACGAACTGCCCCTTTGATAGTTGCGCAGAACTGTATCCTTGAAGAAAGTCACCATCATAGAATGGCCCGAATCTGGCTCCAGATGCATTGATTGCAGAGGTGAAGTTGGTCGAACTGACTCCCCGCAAACAGGCCAAGGGTTGGGAGCCAATGCATCCAGTGAGGTTTAGGACTGCGTTCCACGAGCCCAGCTGTGCATCGTTGGATGGACCTTGGAATCCCAAAGGACCGCCACTGTCTGTAATCGCAGCACGGAACAGCGAGTCATCGCGTCCTCCGTATGCCAGCAGCTGCGATCCCACGCTCCCTGCTCCGGCAGACTGGCCCCAGATGGTGACTTTTGTACGATCACCGCCAAAGGAATGGATATTCTCCTTGGGTACAGTGAGCAAACTGTCTATAATATTCTTAATGTACGTACCTGAATCCAGTGTAGAGCGAGGCGTTGGTCGCGCAGCCCCAGGTTTGCAAGACCATGCTCCCTGATGACAGGGCCGCCCATGAAGCCAAATCCATTCAGCCGATAGTTAATGGCGACGGCAATTATGGGCTTGTTCATCTGGATTGAGTTGTTCACGATGAAAGTAAGATTGTACCGGGGGTCGCTATTGCTTCCTTGCACGTAGCCCCCTCTGCGACGGTCAGTCGCCTTGTTACCCAGTTCTAAGGGTTAATTACCCGTAGATCCAAACAAGAACCGGAAGGGTCTGGTTCTCATAGCCAGATGGTCTGTAGACATTCAGAGTCAGACAGTAGGAATCTCGGGATTCTGATCGGTTTTTGGATTTTCTTCACCATATTGCTATTTCTGACCGTCGAATTCTGAGGAAGAATCGGGCGGTCGATGGTTGCCGCCTGTTCAGGTCAGTCCTGCACTTATTCCATCTCAAAACAACAACTTCCGCGCAGAACCAATTTTTGAAATTACACCGCGAAACCATACTTATTTAGTATTAAATTTAAGTAAGTTTCTTATAATAGTCTGCCTAATTAACTGATACTAATTTTAATTAATTTTAGTTAATATAATACTACTATTAAAGAAGTAGCTAACTTTAGTCTTATCTTAAGAAAACTTTACTATTAAGTATAATTACTTTATAAATATTTACTATAATATAATATACTTTACTAAAGTAATAAAGTAATAATCTAATTATAAAATCTTTAAAACTTTTTAAAAATTTCTCTAGAATATCCAGAATATTATTAATAACCTCCTAAAAAGTCCTCTAGATATAAGATAGATAAATATTACTACTAATATCTAAATAAATATTAATACTATCCTTAAAAATATAATTATTATTAAAAATACTTTTTAACTAATTTTTATAAAGATTTAAATCTATATTAAAGCTACTAGAGGAGTACTACTACTAGCTTTGTTATGGGAGCTCCGCCGGAGCTCTATTATTAACTCTGCCTCAGGTATTGTGTCCTGAGAGTTCAGCCTTAGATATTAAAGAGTTATATATTTATCTTTATTAATTATATCAGAACTCTAACAGTCTTTATATTCTAATTCTTTAGCTATTTTATTATATATCTAGTATATAACTAGCTTATTCTAGATCTTATCTCTAATATTTAGAATAGTTTATTATTAGTTAATAAAAGAATAGTAAAAAAACCTACTATCTAGAAAAGATAATAAATATAAATATTAATATATAAAAGAAGAGAGAAGACTCTTTTATTTAATAAATCTAAAAGCTTTAAGTCTAAATTACCTAATAATAAGCTTAATATATAAGATAGATAGAAGAATTAGAAATAAGAATTTAAAATATATAATCTATTATTAGTCTATCTTCTTAATTAATATAATAGCTACTACTTCTAAAATAAGTTAACTTATTATAAGAGCTTACTTACTAATAAATAATCTTTTTTTAAGTTATAGTTTACTCTTATCTAATCTATCCTAATATAAAACTATATAATAGAGAAAATAAGAATAATTATTTCTTATTTAAACTTAAATTATATACTAAGTTTAAAATAAACTAGGATATATATTTTATAAAGATTTTAAAGACTATATATATATTTAATAGACTGTCTAGATAAGCTAGCTACTAAATATTATTATAATTAAATAAGTACTAGAGTACTAAGTATATATATAACTTTTTTATAATAGAAATAAGAAAGTTATTTAAAGACCTAGATCTTTAATATAAATTATTAAATTAAATTAATAATATTAAGTAAGAGAAACAGAACTTTAATAAATTCTTAAAAGAATTTAAAGAAGTCCTACTAAATATTAAAAAATTTTTTTAAATAAATAAGATTAAAATCTTTTTACTAGACTCTATACTAAACTACTAACTAATATAAGAGATAGTAGAAAGAGATCCTATAAAGATATATAATAGTTATTATAAATAACTTTAGTAAATTAATAATAATCTAGATTAATTAAATAAAATAAACTAATAATAAAACTTTATCTACTTATTAGTAATTTCTAATCCTTAATCTTTTTAGAGTAAAGTAATAGATTAATAATCCTTACTAGCTATTAAAAGTATTAATTAAGAAAACTAATAAAGTACTAGAACTAAAAAATATATTTAATAAATCTTTACTAATAAATTCTAGAAGTATAAAAATACTAAAGTATATTTATATTATAATATTTCTAGTTACTTTATTTAAAAATATTCTTATATACCTGCTTGCTGCTCTATTATTATAGCTATAATAATTTTAGATCTTAAATTAGAAGAGAAAGAGATATTAAATAAGGAATTAGAAAAAGTATAATCTTTATATAAAGTTATATATAGAAATAACTAATTAAAATATCTTAATTAGAATAAAAGAATTTTAAGAGATTATATATATATTTTAATCCTTTCTTACTAGATATTATAGTAGGCCAGGTAGAAATTACTATTATAATAATAAATATTAGATATCTTACCTATAGAGCTATAAATAAGATATTTATAAAAAAATATAGATTATATATACTTTAAATTAATCCTATACTTATTAAAAGTATTAGTAGATTAAAATATATATTATAGATACTATAAATAAGAATTAATATTAATATATATACTAAATATAGTATATACTTTTATATAATATTAGAAAAACTATTAGAAGTAAACCTTATACTAAGACTTTCTTAAATAAAATAATATAATATAAAACTAAAATAAAGAAGATTATATCTTTATTTTATAAAAACTTAACTAAAGAATACTATTCTATATAAATCTAAAAAATTAGAGATAATTAAAATTAGTACTACTATAGTATAGTACTATATTTATTAATAAAGAAAAAAGCCTAAAACTATTATTTAGATATTTAGTATTATACTAAAAGATATTAATAAAATACTAAAAATAAAAAAAAAATCTAATCTATAAAAGATACTATCTTTTTAATATTATAAATTCTTACTACTATTTAAATTAAATAATACTAGTACTCTACTATTTTATTAAGAATTAGAGATAGATTATAATATTAAACTTATTAAGTAGCTAGATAAAAAAAATCTAAAAGTCTTATAAAATCCTCTTTATAATATATTAAAAAAAAAGTTAATTATACTTTAAAAAAAGCTTATAAAACTACTTAATAAGAATTTTATCTATATTAATAATTTATCTACTACTATTCCTATACTATTTATTAAAAAGCCTGATAATAGTCTAAGATTCTATATAAATTATTAAGTATTAAATATCTTAATTAAAAAAAACTGATATCTCTTATTACTAATCTATAAGATATTAAATTAAGTTAAATAAGTAAAGTAGTTTATTAAGCTTAATATATCTACTATATTTTATAAGATCTGGATTACTAAGGGCTAGAAATAGTTAATTATATTCTAGATATAATATAAACTATTTAAATAGCTTATTATCTTTTTTAGATTAGCTAATATATTAAGTATCTTCTAGAAATATATAAACTAGATATTATAAGAATATCTAAATAAAT
This sequence comes from Aspergillus sp. B3601, assembly GCA_023625155.1. Lineage (NCBI taxonomy): Eukaryota > Fungi > Ascomycota > Eurotiomycetes > Eurotiales > Aspergillaceae > Aspergillus > Aspergillus sp. B3601. The sequence continues at coordinate 128,304 of JAMAAV010000010.1, read as the reverse complement.
TCTACTCTATCTATCTTAATAATATACTTATCTTTATAAATAGATTATTAAATTAATATTATAAATATATCTATAAGACTTTTAATAAGCTATAAAAGACAGGATTATATCTAGATATTAAAAAATATAAGTTTAAATATACTAAGATTAAATACTTAAGATTTATAATAGAAACTAAGAAAAAAGTAATTATAAATTTTAAAAAAATTAAAATTATCTAAAGCTAAAAAGCCCCTATAATAGTTTATAAAGTTAGAAATTTCCTAAGATTTATAAATTTTTATTAATAGTTTATTTTTTAATTCTTCTAGTTAACTAAACTACTTACTAATCTAATATATAAAAAAATAGCTTATAAATAAACTAAAGAATATTAATAATATTTTTAATAGCTTAAAAATTTATTTATCTAGGAATTAATACTTATATTCTTTAACCTAGTATATAAGATAGTAGTAGAGATAGATTTATTAGATTACTATTTAAAAAGAATTTTATTATAATACTAACTAGATAAGCAGCTCTATTTATATATCTACTTTTTAAAGTACTATATCTCTACTAAATATAACTATAAGATCTATAATAAGGAACTACTAGCTATTATCTATTATCTAAAAGTATAGAATATAGAACTCTAGTCTATCCTATTTTTTAAAATAATTATTAATTATAAAAACCTAGAATATTTCTACTTATTTTAAAAATTAACTAAATAATATATAAGATAGAGCTTATTTCTATCTAAATTTAACTTTTTTTTTAAATACTATAAAAAAAGTATAAATACCTAAGCTAATATCCTATTAAGAAAAAATTAGGATATATTATAGAATAACTTTAATAAATATATTTAATTCTAAATCTTTTAACTTTTAAAGATTAGATATTAATCTAAATATATTATAGCTCCTATAATAAACCCTATATTAACTAATTAATAAATAAAAGTAAAAGATTATAATACTATTTATTAAGAAATAACTAAAATTTTAAAGAAGAATAAAGCTAGAAATCTTTTATTATAACTAAAGCTATAAGTCTCTCTTAATAAATATAGTATTAATTACCAAGACTATATTAACTATTATAATAGAATCTAGATACTAAAATATAAACTATTATAAACTTATCTTATTTAATAAATATATAACTTAATACTTATAGGCTATCCTAAATAAAATAAGATATATATACTAGTTAGCTATAAATATTACTAGCTGAATATATTAAGTAATATTAAATATTATCTCCGGAATTATAATATATACAGATAAGTAAAGATTTAAAGAGATAAAAAAAATAAATTATTAAAATTATTATCTATTTCTAATTAGTCTTAATAAGATATATTATTAAATTTTATTACTAATTTATTTAAGAATAAAAAATACTTAACCCTTCTAGTAATTACTAATTAATTTATTTAGAATATAATTCTAGAATTAATAAACTCTATTATAACTAAAGATTTTATATATATACTTATCTATTTATTTATTTAATATTATAGAATCCTCTAATTAATAGTATTAAATTAAAAAAACTAGTTTATAAACTAGACTTAGTTATATATATATTAATTATTAAAGATTAAATAACTCCTCTCTACAGCCTATTACCTCTAAATAGATAGATCTATAGAATATATTAATAATAGTATTAAAATATATCTTAAGATTTATATATATTATAGCTAGAATAACTAATATAATCTACTATCTATAGTAGAGTATATCTTAAATATATATATATTTATAGTAACTAGAATATCTCTTTTCTTAAGTTATAGATATAATTTATTATTATTTAAGACTATAATAGACTAAACAGCAGTCTTATCTTAAAAAAATAAAATAAAAAAAAGTTCTATTTAGATTATAAATACTATTATATAGAAGCTAAAAAAAGCTATATAATAAATAAATATATTTCTCTTCTTTATATAATAAAAAGTAGAATAATAAGTAAATAAAAAATATTCTTCTATACTAATATATAAAAAGAATAACCTAGTTTAGCTAAGCCTAAAGAATATATATACTAACTAATTAAATAAGAAATTAAACTAAAGAAATACTAAGTACTATATATTAAAAATTAAAAGAACTTATAATATTAAGTTTAATATTTTTAAAGAAATCTATTTAGTATTCTATATTAATCTTATTTAACTAATAAAATATAATAAACTTCTATTACAGCCTTAAAATAAGAGTCTTCCCCTAATAATCTAGATAGATAGTAAGGATAAGTATATAATAAAATTAATTTTAAATAAGATTCTTATTTAAAGAAGAAGGAATAAATTAATAATATAAAAAAAAAAAAAACTAAAGTAATATTATCTAATAAAATAGTTAAAATATTTAAAACTAATATAAAAATTTATTAAAGTACTAGAAGATATAGTTACTGCTAAAATATAAAAAACTAAGTATTTAGTTAATATAAAAGAAGAATTATCAGCTACCAGACCTATTAAAAAGTATAATATACTCTTATAATATAATTAATAGCTAGATTATTCTAGATTAAGTATCTTTCTATATTTAGTTTTCAGGCATGATATAGACAGGACTATAAAGTCTAGAAAGTAGTATAGTTAGAATATCTAAATAAAAAAAAAAATTACTTACTACTAAAATACCACAGTATTTTTAGTAAATTAAATATAGCTATAAAGACCCTAAAGCTACTCCTTAAAAATATTAATTATTTAAGATTAGAAATCCTAAAATATAAAGAGCGCCTGGAGGAGCTCTTTTATAAGATAAAAAAAAAAATATTAAAATTAATCTATTAAAAACATAGAGTCAGGCTGTAGAGAGCTAGAAGATCTAAAAATTAATTAAAACTAACTATTATAAATTAGTATTTACAGGAGAGAAGAGCTATACTTAGATAAGAAGTTATAATCTTAAATAATACTAGATTTTAATACTACTTTTAAATAAAACTAGAATTAAATAAGTTATAGAAGCTATAGATATATATATTACTTCCTCTAAATAAGATACTACTAAAATAAGAAAAAGAAGAGATATTATTATAAGAATTCTACTAAAGTCTTATTATTAACTCTATCTTAGATATTATATTCTGAGAATTTAACTTTAAATATTAAAAAATTATATATTTATCTTTATTAGCTATATCAGAACTTTAACAACCCCTATATTCTAGTTCTTCAGCTATTCTATCATGTATCTAGTACGCAACTAGCTCGTTCCGGGCCTTGCCCCTAATAAGCTTACTACTAGTTATTCTATAATTCCAGTAGCTCTAGGGGTGTCATATCCTCAGAACTTAATTAGAACTATAAGATTATTATTAAGCTGAGCGCTTAATCTATATAATAATATTATAAGTATAAGAATCCTAAAATCCTTAAGAAAGCTAACTAGATCCTTTAGAAAATTAGTAAAGCTACTAGTAGTCTAACTCTAACTAATATATTCTTCCAGACTGCCTGTCAGCTTAAATTAGATAATCTAAGCTTAATACTTAATAATACTGCCTAGACAGAGATAGCTTATTAATACTAGAAATAAGTAGCTAAGCTTAATAAGTTAGTTAAAATATAGATTCCTATCTAGAGAATAATAATAAATAGTATTTTAGTAAAAACTATAGATCTACTAAGTAATATACCTACTATTATTAACTAATTAATTAATAATAATTTTAGATAATAAAAAAATAAGATTAACTATATTAAGTAGCTTACTAAGACTATAGCTGGAAAGAAGAAAATCTTAATTATAGTAGAATTTATAAACTTAAATATAATAAATAAAGTAATAGATTTAGATTTTATCTAGAATATTATAGTTCTAAAGACTTAGATTTATAATTAATCTATTTATATTAAATAATACTATAATTATTAGAAGTATAATTATATAAAAAGCATCTATTCTAACTAAACTATTTATACTTACTGCGCGGAGAGTTACCAGACTCAGGATTATTTATATAAATAGACTAAAGATATAAGCTGTAAGTATATTAATTATAATAATATATATATAATATAGATAAAGACCTACCTATACTTTTAGAGTAAACTAGCCCGGGTAGAGATAGTAGAGATATTTTAAAAATAATATTATTAAATATTTACTTATTTAAGCCCGGGACTAGTTATTTTCTTAATCTTTAAAACTTTAATAGTCTTAGACTTCTAGGCTTTAGAATTAGGTCCTGTAGTCTTAGAGTCTAAATCTAGTAGTAATATAATACTAATATCTAGATTTTAATCTAATATTAGAGTATAGCCGCAGCTACAGGTCTATTCTAATATTTAGAATAAGTAAGTAGTCTAGAGGCTATTAATTCTAGAATTAGATCTAAAATTAAGTTAGGAAGATAAATTACACCTAGAACTAATAAATAAGAGAAGAATAAGGACTATCTAATCTATAAAATTAATTTAAAAAAATAATATAAATATTAATCTACTAGATAGAATATCTAAATTTAGAAAGAATAATAAAATAAATCTAGCCTAAATCTCTATAAAAATAAAAGCTATATAATTATTACTATAAATAATAGTATCTCTAAGTACTAAATATATTATAAATATATTAAAAAAAAAGCTTTAAAAAAGAATAGTAGTTATTTATAAAAATCTAATTATCTCTAATATCTAAATAGAATTAGAATAAAGCTGGTCTAGTATTAAAAATATTTTTAAAAAAGTAAGATTATCTATATCTATAAAATATAGAAATAATTAAGATAAGATAAACTAAATTTTAAAATTTAAATCTAATATTTAATAGCTTAAGAAGAAGAATAATAAGCTAATAAAGATAATAAAAAACTTATAAAATTTAACTTTAATTATATAATTAATAATTCTAGCAAATTAAGATTTAAATAATTTAAGAAAAAAAATTATAGAGTAAGCTAAGATTAGTTAGAATAAAATATTTTAAAAGACTAAATCTAGGCTAGTTAAAATCTTTATAACTAGAAATTAGATATTAATTATTTCTAATAATTAATAAATCTCTCCAGGTTCTTTAATATAATATAAATTAATTAAAAAATAGTATTATAGCTGACTTTTTTTAAAATCTTTAGATTCTAAAAGCAGAGATTATTATAATCTAGAAATTATAGTAGAATCTATAATAAGATACTATCTACTATTTAATTAAAATTACTTACTACCTTATCTACCCGCTAGAAGGAAAGATAGGGGCCTAAAACTAGAAATAGTATAAAAACTAGACTAAAATATATATATTTATATTTAAATAGCTTAATATAAGCTGTTAGATCTATATTATATATTTTAAAGATCTTTAAGAACTATAGCTCTATTATTACTGTCCTAAAAAGATAGAATACAGGACCCTAAAAATCTTTAATATGTATAATAAATAATAAATTAATATAACTAGCAGGCTATAGATATTACTTAAAAAAAATAAAAATTAATTAATATTAGATAACTTTAATCTCTACCATCTAATATAAAAGAATAAATAAATAAGAATAAATAAAGAGATAGATAATCTTCTAGATATTATTAAATTTCTAGATTTTAAGCTCTAACTAGAGCTAGGCATAATTATCAGAGATTTAAAAAATTATTAGATAATAATTAATCTAGTCTTTATAAATATAGAACTAGACCCCAGACTAGTAATCTATAAGACAGCAGAAAATATTTATATAGATTTAAATTATCTACTAATCTATATCTTAATTAATATCAAAATACTAATATAGGAATTATAGAAGTAGAGAAATTAAAAGATTATAAATAAAATTATACTCTAAAAATTTATTAAGTCTAATCTAATAGTTCTAGACTATTAGGAATATTAAATAAAAGACTTACTAGAGATAGTCTCTAGTAGAATAAAGATTAATATAACTATAAAAATACTAATAGAGATTATAAAATAAAGAAGTAATTATTTAATCTTATAAATAAAGCTAAGTATATAGATTAATTTAAGCTTTATACTAAAATATCAGGCAGCTATTAAAGTAGTTTAATAAGTTTAGAGGATCTATTCAGCTATTTATATAAAGAAGACCTAGCAGGAGTACTATTAAATATAGAATATAAAAAAAAGAATTATTAATAAAATACTAAGAATATAGTACTAATAATATATATATAAGATTATAAAATAGAGGCCCAGAGGCCTATATTAACTTAGTAAATAAATATAAAAAAAGATCTAGAATAAGATTATTCCTATACTAAAGTAAGCCAGGGCCTTAGATATCTAAATCTTTAATAAAAAAATAAATTTATTTTAAAAAGCTTTATTTCTAAAATCTCTATAAGCTAATTTATTAGATATTAGGTACTAAACTACTAAATTAATTAATTTCCCAGCTATTACTAACTATAAGGTTACTAAAGTAATTTAATAAATACCTACTAATAAAGTCTTAGATCTAGATAAAATCTTAAATAGAGTTTAGTATATCTTACTTTTAATTTCTAGCTTTATCCTAATTCTTTAGGATATTTTTAAGATATTAGTTAGAGCTGAATATAATATAAAATACTTCTAATAATCTACTACAATAGTTCTGTAGAAAAGTAGTAATAGAGATTTTAAATAATCTAAAAACTATTATTCTATAGCTCTACTAAATATATTAAAAAAGATATTAAAAATAATTATTACTTTCTAACTCTCTTAAATCCTAGAAAGCCATAGCCTACTCTTTAAAATATATATAAGAAGTAGAAAGATAATCTCTATAGATTATATAATCTAGAGAGTTATTTATAATATTTAGGAGGTCTAGAGCTAGAGTAAGAAGATTATAATACTACTAATAAATATTAATAGAATATATAATAATATAGTATATCTATACTTATTATATAATCTATAGCTTCTATATATATAATAACTAGTTCTATAGATAGAATTCTTTCTATTAAATAAGATTATATAGCTATTAATAATAGAGATCCTATTAAAGCTATTTAAAATACTAATAAAGATCCTGCAGGGATTATTAATCTTACTAATTTTTTTTCTAATCTATAATATACTACTGATCTAGAATTATTAGAGGATCCTGGATATAATAACTATTATATTATATAGCTGGGTTAATAATATTTATATATTAACAGCTTTAGAGAGCTATACTATAAATATTCAGACTTTAAAGAAAATATTAAATAAGATAAATAAATAAGCTAGAGACTATATATTAAAATTTATTTCTAAAAAATTTAAATTAATCTACTTTACTAATCCTAATATATTACTAGAATCTGACTATAAGATTAATAAGAAGCCGGAAGATATCTAGAAGCTTCTAATATCTAGCTGGGATAGTAAGAAGTTAGTAGTTAGATATTCTATAAGGATTACTATCAAGCTTATAAAATATACTAAATATCTAGGAATCTAGCTTAATAAAATATTAAATTTTAATCTATATAAAAAAAAGCTTATAATTAAAATTAATAAATCTCTAGAGACTCTGAAAAGTATCTATAGATTAATCTAAAAAATCTTCTTAATAGAAATATAGATAATCTACTAGGTAGTAGTAGTTCTATAGCTTCTTTAAAAGATTACTACATGGTATACACCCGCTAATATAAAACTAATAAAGTAAAAGCTACTAATTAGCTAATTAAAAAGAATATAAAAATATATAATAATTATAATATTTAAAGTATTTAAATTTATAACTACTATAGTTTTAGATATTAAACTATTCCTGTTATTTATAAAGCTATAGATCTAGTAGATAATAAAAAAAATAGTTATTAAAATTTATACCAGGCCTGTATAGGCTCGCCTGAATAATAAGAATTAAAGTCTAGATAAAAAGTACTTAGAGAGTCTTACTCCCCTAGAGATCTTTATATAGAGCTAAAATATAATCTTAAAGTTAGAAAAAAAAAAAAATATAAGATATAGAAGACTTATATTTTAAAGTTATAAAAAAAACCATTCTAGTATTAATTATAAAGAATCTTAAAGAAGTACTAAAGTACTATAATATTATATATAGAGATATCCTAGTAAGCCTAAAATATATAATATAATATATAAATAAAAGTAAGTATTAAAATCTAATTAATAGTTTTATAGTAAGCTCTAGATCCAGCTAGTATTTATAAAAATATCTAGAAATAAAAGCTCAGGCCAGTGTATATATAGTAGAGCTAGCTAGGATTAATATAATCCTAGAAACTACTCTAAAAACTATATATATACTAAAATCCCTAAATCTAATAGCTATTATTATATTTTTTAATTTTTAAGTAGAAATTTAAACTATTAGTAATCTATAATAGCTATTAAGCTAGTATCTCTTCTAATTAATCTATTAATATACCCAGGACCTACAGAAGTTAGAGACTAATCTAATAATTTAGTAGGTGCCTATATATATTAATTTATAAAATAATAAAAAAGTAGATTATAAAGTAAAACTAGCAGTACTATAAAATTTAAATTAAGATTAGAATAAGATTTTTATTATAGAGTAGGAATCTAGAAAAATCTTAATTTAATTTATCTCTATAGCTAAATAGAAGGTCTACTAGAGAATTAATAAATAATAAAAAAAATAATAGATTATTACTAAGAAGATAAAGTCTATTAAATATTTAATTAAGTATTTTAAAAAGATTATATTATAGCTATATAAGAGTCTTTTAAAATCTTATATTTTAATAATTATATAGCTCTACTTAGAATACTCTATACTAAACTATTATTTATTTAAGATAAATTAATATTCTAATAGTTAATATATATATTAAAGCCAGGCTAGATAGACTTTATAATATATTCTTTTAATATATAAGAGATAGTAGGTAGAGTAGATAAAGATAATAACTAAAATTACTATATATATAGATATCAGTATAAATACTAGCTATGACTAGTTAGTCTTAGATTCTAAAATAGTTAAGTATATAGCTGAATTTATACTAAGAATAGATTTACTAAAATAGTTTAAGAAGGTAAATATAGATCTAGACTCTCTAAAAGTCCTAAAGATCTAAGATAGTTTAGCTATAAGAAGAAATAGGAATTAAATAATTTATTTATATAAGAAATTAATTAAATTATCTAGTATAAGCTAGGCCTATAATAATCTATTATATTATTAAAACTAGGAACTATATTAGCTAGGGCCTATACTAGGGACTAGACTTACTAAAAAAACTAAAAACTAAAAAGTAATAGAACTAGATACTAAAAATAAGGATTAAGAGATCTTAAGTAAGTTATTAGCTACTAAGTTAACTAGAGACTATAATACTAAAATAAAAAAAAACTATAAAAAAAATAAAATAATAAGAATAAATTAATATTAATAAAAAAATAGTAAGCTAATTATATAAACAGCTTTAATTATTATTATTTTTATTTATATAGGATTACTACTATATTTAAAATAGTATTAATAGCTTTAAGTTCACTTTAATTAATAAAGCACCTGCATAGCCAGAACACCTATCTAGCTGCAACGGGGTAATGAACTTAAATTGAATTGAAATTGCACTTATTCCATGATCAAAATGCGCCATTCACATACCAAGAACTGAACACAGGCTGGCTGCATCCTTGTGGCATTACGCACACCAGAAAATGATAAGTTCAGTGGTGCTGGTGGTGCCAATCGCAGATCCCCAACCGGTGGCTGAGCGAAGGGGATTCCGAGGAAGTAATCCACGTTATAATGGCTGTTATGGATACCAACGTACGTCCCATTCTCAACAGTTGCTTCTGGCGGTTGTTTGGCTTGGACTGTGACCAGGTTGATGCAGATGAGGACTGGCCACAGCATCTGGAGTATACGAGAATGAGCCATTATGCGTGATTATTGGGAGATTGAAAACAGGCTGAGATAGACGGTCAATCTGGAGTCAGGCCACTATTTGAACTGCGTCCGGGTCAACGTTTAGCAGTAACTTTGTTCTCATGGCTAAACACAGGGCCGCTACAGCTGACTCTGGGGTCTCCACGTTCCTTCGCTCTACTTGGGGTTCCCCGCATTTCTATGGGGAAATTAAACTATTTAGATTAAAAGACGGAGGTGGTTTGAATGGTCAGGATGGGATGGCAGAAATAGCTATACTGTGTACTACTACTTGCTTGCAACTGTTTAAGATCTGATACATGCTTCAAGGACATATGTTGATTATCAGGAGCTAGCTGCCGGTTTACGGCGTCTGGATACTCCAGGTAATATCATTACAAGGTGTAGCAACCTCTTCCGCATCAATCAGCTCGGAAACAGCAATTGTGGTCCCATTCTTCTTGGGATTCCACATCAAGACCTTCCCTGTCGGTGTCCACGCAGGCCAACCAGCTGCAGGCAACGCACCAACAGGGTCGCGTGCGAAGGCCACATAGAGATCCTGCCAACTTGCTGAAGTATTGTATTCCAGCACCGATGGCGGCAAGTTTCCATATTGCTTAAACGTTCCAAACAGCAGAGGCAGTTCTGACGTGTGGTAGGCGCCTTCCCATGGCCGGGGCGAGATATTCGGGAAAGAGGCATTGTTGAGATAGCGGAAGGTTGTGGAGTTCGTTTCAAACCGGATTCTGCTTAGGTGTTAGACAGGTCCTTATCATCTGGCAGGCTACGCACCGCGAGTTATAGGTAGCTGGGCATTGTTGGTGGCCGAGTGTCTCGATACGGAGCTCAGTCAAGTTGGGCCCTGCCTTGCCCGGCCAGTCTATAAGCGATGCCATCTCGTTATAGTTCGTGCCAGATATTGCCGGCTGGAATACAATTAGTTCGTTCAGCAAAGTCGTGGGAAAGGCCTTACCAGCTTAGAGTAGTTGCCAGCGTTGGCTCGCTCGGTGTAGTCTGGGAACTTCGTGACACCGTCCACTATCGTCGTGAATGATAACTGCCCGTCCGAGTGCTCGAGATTATACTGCTGCCAGAAGTCAATGATATCGGACGCACTGGCATTCAGCTGCATACAACGCAGCTCACCCTTGGCTGATAGATTCGAACACCCGACATTCTGCGCAACAGTGGAGAAATTCAGCATCTGGGCATCCTTGCTCTGGCCCGTGGCAAATACACTCCCAGAATGCTGGATATAGCCACCGACAATGGGGTCCTCGGGATACGCATAGTTGTAGTAGTCCGTGCTGGCAGAACCACTGCTCTGGCCCCAGAGAACCATTTTCGATGGGTCACCACCGAAGGCCTCGATGTTGTCGCGGACCCATTCAACGGCTGAGCGCTGGTCTAGCAGGCCTACATTGAGGTTCAGGCCTTCCTCGCCCAGGCCTCTGCTGTTGGGGAACCCGAATATGTTCACGCGTGCACTTCCCAGTCAGCAAATGGCACTGGCTGACAAGGAGTAGCGACTTACTTGATAGCGACAACTATATGCGACTGGGACCGTTGTATCCACTGCGATTGATCCATGGCTAGAGTGTCCAGGCCTCCTTCGTAGAATCCGCCACCGAAAATCCAAATGATGACAGGCAAGGGCTCTGTTGTCGAGTCCAGGTCGTACGGGGTCCAGATGTTCAGATTGAGGCAATCTTCAGTCCAGTTGCCCCACGGCTGCAACCATGGTGCATCGTATGCATAGACAGACGGATAGTTCTCCTTGTCCTCATGATATTGGGGGCACAACCCGGCCGGCTGGGTGGCATCAATGGCTCTCACACGCTGCTTCCTCTGGGGAGGGCGAAAGCGTAACTCGCCTACAGGCGTCTCGCCATACGGTATTCCGAGGAATTGAGCGACATCTGGAGCTGAACCGTTGACAAGCCCGTATGCTCTGCCAGAGGTTGTGTCGACGCTTAGGCTAGACAGGGCGCTGGCCTGCTGGTAGCCAACAACGGCAAACGCTGAAAGAAGTGAAGGGCGCATCGTCAACAACAGTCCTTCTCGACAGTAAGTGAGGCGAAAGTTATTCAAATGTAAACTGGACAGACTTCCTCCGCTGGCTCTTTATACGGCAGCTTGGGGCCATTTCCGTCCCACCGATATCCGTCCTGGTGCCATTGCACTCCACATCGTTTAGATGCAGTAAGATCAAATATAGTTCGTATAAGGATTTCTCCTGAGATTGATGCTGTAGGCTTCCCCAGGAATAAGAATAGTACGGCAGCGAGTCAGTCTGGGGTATTTAGTGACGCATTGTTGGAGTACTCGGCGGAGTTTAAACCCAATGCGTATTTAGCATTTAACCCAATAAGTATTTAGTGTCTTTATTAATATTCATTGCCGATTTGCCGGCATTCGGTTCTCCATTCTCCATTCTCCAGTGCGGGGGGTCTGTCTACGGAGTATCGCTCTCCCAGTACTCTTCTACAAAGATCACCCATGCTTGAACGCCAGAGGGTTTGGCGTGCTTGTCAAGCATGCCGTCGCAAAAAGGTCAAATGCGATGGAGAGCACCCCTGTCAGGGCTGCAGTCGCAACCAGGCAGAATGTGTCTATGTTGAGCCCGGCAGCAATGTCAGGCTGGCAGACCCCCAGTGAGTCTCTTCTGTGTAATTCTACGACAAATGGCTGACTCGCGATAGATACGTCCTGAAGCTTGAGAGCCGGATTCAATTAATGGAACAGACGCTGCGACAGCAGTCGGCCAGCCAGCATAACAGGGAGCCTCCTACAGACCAACCAGGGTCTACCCGTGATACCACATATCCTCTTCCGACAGAGCTTATAGATACATCTGATGTGTTACCGCGTTTCTCTCCCAAAGCGAACGACAGTAGTTTCCTAGACGGAATAGTTCTTGACAGTCCTGGGGTTTTTCCCGAAGATATCACGGCTCCCACTCAGCCGGCTCAAGCAGACATCACGCAATTGCCAGAGCCTCTACTACAAGCTCTGATTGACATATTCTATGGCTCCTATTACCCGATCTTCCCTATCATCCATCGGGGTGAGTTTCAGCAACAATACGACCGCTGGCTATCCGCTCCTCCCAACCACATTGATGACAACGGCTTTCCCTTTCTTTTGTACGCACTGCTCGCAGTGGCCGCGTCGGCTATGCCGGTGGACCATGTGGTATTTAACCAGTCAGGACTGGAGACCTACAAGCAGGAGGACCTGGGTGGTCTGTTGTACGCTCATGCAGCTTCGAAATGCGCTGTGCTGCTATCCCCGCGACCGGGTCTCCATGCAATCAACCTTGTCGTTGCACTGGGTCTACTCAGCATTTACCTTATTGAGAATGGTAAAGTGAGCGAAGCATGGACCGTCGTTGGAAATGCAGTTCGTCTATATCAAAGTCTGGATCTTCAAGAAGGTGCGGATACACCGGCCGATATGGACACTGTTTCGACACCCGACAATGTCTGGTGGTGTTTGTATATTCTGGATTGCTCTCTATCAACGGCGCTCTCCAAGCCATTAGCGATCGATGCTGCTGACGATGATCGGTCGACACTGACGCTCGAGGCCGGCACAGACCCCTGGTTCTCGGTCATTGCAGACTTCCATATCACCATCGGCCGCATCTACAAGTCAGTGCGGAAGATCCGCAGGTCTCGCTCTTCTCGTGATCCCAAGCTGTGGGATACACTGCGGACATGCGTTGAGGGATATGACACCGAACTGGAAGAGTACTATACCAAGCAGGTCGTGCCGCGGATGGAGGATCCCAGTCGACAAGTACGGCCGCTGGCGCTACAGTCTATCGCGGTGTCTTCTTACTATATTGGCGTGGTCCTTCTCTACCGCACTTGCATTGAACGCTTTGACGTCGCGGGACCCGAATCGTTTCTACGCTGCGCTGAAGCTGCATCGAACTGTATAAGAGCCACGCCACAAGTAATAGCCACCGTACCTCCTAGTCATTTTGTCATCCAGCAAAGTCGCGCTGTCTATGCGAGTGCTAAAGTCCTCTTGCACTGCATGCGACTGGCCCGGAATACGAGTTTTAATAGCAGAGCCTGGTCCGATGTCGAGGCGGGCTTTGATATGCTGCAGAAGGTTAACGTCCAGTGGCCCCAGATCAAACAATACCAGCAGCTCACCAAGGAGGATATGCACCAGACGCAGATTGACTTCAACAGGCATGAACTGTTCCACGGAATATTCGACCGATACTGTCAGACTGATAAGAGGGCCCGGCAACATGAGCCACCACGATCTACCAATACTACCGAAATAGACCAGGCAGACTCATCCGAATCGGACCGAATATACTATGGAGCTGAGACGGATTCAGTAAAGGCAGCACAGGGTGTCCTATCATCTAAGCGTGGCCAGGAAGGACAGCCTGATGGCCGGGAACCAAAACAGCAAAAGCTGAGCTCTCAACCATATAATCTCTCTACAAGCTCGACAACTGAGCTGCCTGTGCTTCACGGGCCAGACGATTATGTTACAGCAAGTCCACCAGTGGATATTGACCATTTCCTGCTCCCCGACTTCCCAGCCCTATCATCGGGAGACTTATCTGAGAGCTTCTTTGAAGATGCGGCCCTGATATCGTCCCTTGATTAATATACACATATGGGCTATTGAATCTACTGGGCAGGAGAGATGACTCCGCAACTGCCGCACTTTCGGCTGCTCTCGTTTCCCATCCAGTCCTCAATAACTTCCTTCAGCTGTGACTCGATGTCTTCGCAGTGGAATGCCTCTTCGCGGATAATGGTAGGGACACCCTGGTGGGCCTCCTTATTGGGACAATACCACCGGATGTGGTCTATGCTGCCTGCTGGGCGAGTCCGTTCCATGACCAGGCCTATCGTGTCTTTATACCGGACTGGACAGTGGGGTGTGTTCCCTGTAGATGTTAAAAAGTGAGTACTACAATAAAGCCATAGATTACAAGTTAATGGCAAATAGATCACACCAGGCAGAAGAAATGTTTCGCCTTCCTGAATCACAATGTCGCGGAAGTGATTCCCATTCTCGACGATTCTGAGCAACATATCACCTTTGAGCTGGTAGAACCACTCCTATAATGTCATCGTTAGTTATAACTTTGTTTATCAGGGTCTAGTTGTGTGGTAATCAATGTATTTACCTCTGTTTCGTTGACTATAATCCCTGTTAGCACTGCGTTCCTTCACAATTTCAGTGGACAAGCCTACTATGATAGTCATTTCTGGCATTCGGTCCCCCAACAGCCATCAATATGAAATCCTTTCCCGCATACAGACAGCGATTGCTCACTGGTGGGCGTAAGCTGTCTGAGTTTGCAGATATCCACGATGACAAGAGAATAGGTCCAGGGATAGAGGGCTGAGATTCTGATGTAGAGCCCATCCTTAAGTTTAAACACCTTCAAGAAGAAGATGTGAGAATAACTGTGATTTATGAATGTGACATGCACGAATATGTGCGGCTAACTGTACAGATAGTGAGATCCAGGACAAGGCAGAGTTAAATGGCTTCAGTGGAGGATAAGACCTGTCCTCCCAGCATGAGCGAGTCGGATAGCATACCGATTGGCCATCGGGTGCATCCGATTACTAGGCAGTGTAATTTGACGCCTCTGTCGAGATATGTATTTGGCGGAGCAGAATGAAGGCAGACTTATTACTGCATCTATTGTGGCCATTCGCCTACACCTTGCTTGGCTACTTGACAGCACAGCTAACCGCCCATCCCGGTTTACATCTTTTGGTATATTCGATCTCGCCAAAATGGTTGCCATGCCTGATTGCTGTTCTTATACAGCCAGTCAGGGCTCATTGGGTGCCAATTGCGGCCACAGTCCTGATGTCCCATTCCGAATCGACATGCATACACATATCATGCCACCATCATTGCCTGATTTCTCGAAATACGAAAGTGACTCCATGGAAGATGGCCAAGGATGTATAAACCTCCGTCCACATAATTCTCCAGACACGGGCGAGCAGAATGGCGCAAAATCCAGCAAAGTGGACATGTTCGTGGGCGATCAATTCTTCCGGACGGTAGAGCCCAACTGCTTCGATCCGGTTGTGCGCATCGCTGAAATGGATGCCACAGGAGTGGATGTCCAGGTGCTCAGTACAGTGCCCATTCTATTCGCATACGAGAAGCCCGTCAAGCCTGCTGCGGAGATGGCCCGGCACTTGAACAACCATATCGCGTCCGTCTGCCATGACCATCCCCGTCGATTTGTGGGCTTGGCTACCGTGCCATTGCAGGACGTGAACAGTGCTGTTGCTGAGTTGCACCGCGCAAAGAATGTTCTAGGGCTAAATGGCGTCGAGATCGGGACTGAGATTAATGGACGGCCTCTGGACAGTCCGGAATTCGCACACTTTTGGAAAGCCTGCGAGGATTTGGATTTCCCGGTCTTTGTCCACCCTCTGGGATATGAGTTTCAGCGAGAGAACAAAAGTAGATGGGGGAGTTACTGGTCTGCGTGGTTGATTGGGATGTAAGTTATGTCTCTCTTTCTTTCTCCGAAGTTGACGACGCTGATGTGTTATCCTAGGCCTAGCGAGACTGCCCTAGCAATGCACGCCATATTTTCCTCTGGGGTTCTGGTGCGGCATCCAAAGCTGCGTTTCTGCTTTGCACACGCCGGTGGTGCTTACCTGCCGCTTCTCGGACGTATCCGGCATGGATACAGCTGTCGTCCAGACCTGGTGGCTCACAGCTCCCAGGGAATAGCTCCACAGGACTACCTGCGGCCGTCCCAGTGCAATGTCTGGATCGACAGTCTGGTGCATGACCCGGATCTGTTGCAGTATATCTGCAAGAAGATCGGCTCGGAGAGAATCATCATGGGCAGCGACTACCCCTTCCCACTCGGCGAGATGCCGGTGCCAGGCGAGATGTTGGCAAGCGACAAGCGGGTTCGCACCTTTCTGACACCGCGAGACAGGGCGCAGATGCTGGCAGGCAACGCGATTGAGTTCTTGGAGCTGGGGGATATGTTTCCTATCGAGCAGTCCAAGTCTTTGCCATCGGCTCAACGGATGCCCCTTTCAAATTAGTGCTAAGCGTACAATATAAATGCGTATCTGTCTTTTTTTCATAATATGGATAGGAATAGCGGTGGATCAGCGATTTGTCAAAGCGAATCGGATCTCTATCCGTGCGTATCTAGGTGGACTAAACATTAAACATCGAATATTATATACACTTTTTTATCATTCCCACGTAGTCTTCTCCAAGATAAGTCTTTTCAGCCATCTCCATCATGGATACTATTTCTACACTTTGGGCTCTAGATACCGTGGAAAGTGCCAATGAGTATTTGGGCAGCAATCCAGACACCCCTCTACGTCTACACAACTTTATCGACAACCAGTTCTTTGCGCATTCAGAACAGAGTCAATGGATTGAGTCTTTCAATCCTTCCTCTGGTGACGTTTTGGCGCATGTCCCTCGCAGTACGCCAGCTGATGTAGAGCGCGTGGTGGATGCTGCAGCGAGAGCATTCCCATCTTGGTCGCAAACTTCACGGACTGAGAGGTCAAATATCCTGCTTCGAATTGCTGCCATTTTGAGTGAGAACAAGGAGCTGTTTGCAGTTTGGGAGAGCATCGACCAGGGAAAGACACTATCTCGGGCGCGAGTTGAGGTTGACCGTGCCATTTCGAATTTCCGGTTGGTTTTCTCTCTTTTCCCCCATTAAATCAAATTTTGGCTCCTGTCAAGCGAGATCAAATGTTAAGTATGCTATCTCAGATATTTTGCAACATATATCCTACATGACGAGGGCGCGGTGCGCTTTGCCGATGGCCAGGGGTCCTCCACCCTAACATACGAACACAGATCAGCTGTCGGTGTGTTTGCGCTCATCTCGCCGTGGAATATGCCCCTTTACCTCCTGACATGGAAAATCGCACCCTGTCTCGCATTTGGCTGTACCGGCGTGGCGAAACCAAGCGAGGTAACCAGCGTAACTGCCTTTTGTATGTGATCCCCCACAGCATAGTACCTGTCCCTCGCTGATTGTTCATCTTTTCAGTGCTGGGTGAAGTCTTCAAGCGTGCTGGACTGCCGTCTGGCGTCATGAATATTGTTTTTGGTGATGGTCCCGGTGCAGGTTCAGCGCTCGTGAGGTCGCCCCGTGTACGCGGAGTGTCGTTTACAGGAAGCACAAGCACAGGAATCCGTATCCGGCAGGACACTGCGAGTGATATAGGCAAGCATTTGTCTCTTGAGCTCGGCGGGAAGAATCCAACGCTGGTCTTCGAAGATGTCGACTTGGCTCACGCGGTGCCTCTGGCTGCCCGTGCTGCGTTTGAGAACAGCGGGCAGATCTGCTTATGTGGTTCGCGTATCTATGTGCATCAAGCGATTTATACAGAGTTCCTGGCTAAGCTTGTAGACCATGTCCAAACGCACTACGTGTGTGGTGAAACGGTTGGGCCTGTTGTCTCGCTGCAGCATTATGCTAAGGTTCGGTCCTATTTGTTGCAGGCGCAGGAGGAAATGGTAACCTTCCACACTGGAGAAGTGCCTGATGAGGTTTCACAGCATGGCTTCTGGATCACTCCGACGATTCTCAGTGGTGTCGGCGTCGATAGTTGCATTATGCGGGAAGAGATATTTGGGCCCGTTGTCACTGTCGCTCCCTTCGACGCCGAAGAAGAGGCGATTACATTGGCAAATGACAACCCGAACGGCCTGGCCAGCATCCTCTTGACTAACGATCTCTCGCGGATGCGCCGAGTTGGAGAACGGATTGATGCCGGCCTGGTCTGGGTGAACTGCTGGCTGGTGCGTGAACTGGGCACAGCATTCGGAGGCATGAAGGCGTCTGGAATGGGGCGAGAGGGAGGAACCCACAGTCGTGATGTCTTTACCAATGTCCGTACTCTCCATATGTAGTCAATATAAACAAAATATGTCTATACCATCATAATCCAATTCCAGCTGTGTTCATAAAGTATAAGACGGCAGCACCCGGCATAACTCTACCTGTGCATAAACTGCTGACTCACCACGGAAACATCCGTGATTGGGCGAGCAACCCGGATCTGCCCGCTGATATTAAGAGTCAATCACTCTCTCTATACATCAACTGCCGTCCACTCAACACCTCACCACGATCAATAGCAGCTGCTCCTGTGTCAACCATGTCCCAGAGTACACCGTATTTTCGCCCGTCAGCTCATGCCCAAGGGCTGGCCAACTATCCACACGCCCGCATAGTCCGATCCCGCGACGGAAAGGATTCTTATATCTACGTCTCAGGCACCTCCTCACGGCGCGGCGACGGGACATTCGTCGGCGCCACTCAGACACAAGATGCTGCCGGTGATACCTCGCTTGATCTTGACATCAGGCAGCAGACCGCGGCCGTTCTCTCGAACATCGACGCTATCATCCAAGGCGCCACCGACAACCGGGCGACGATCCGAGACGTCATCGATGCGACGGTGTTTTTGACCAACCTCAAGGACGACTATGCTGGGATGAATGAGGAGTGGAATCGGGTTTGGTCCGATCCTGCGACTGCGCCAGCCCGGACGACCGTGGAAGTGCGAGCGCTGCCGCGGGAGGAGATTCTGGTGGAAATCAAGTGTGTTGCATATGTTGGATGACGAGCTGTACTGAATATATCGTTGAATGAGTTGTTCATTGTATGGACTACGCAATGCAAACCAGACATGTTTATCTCGCTAAAACAGCTTATCAAGGGAAATAGAAGCTCCCATCAATAATGTATTTCCTGCCACCCAGATCCTCCCCGCGAGCAAACGCAACCCATAGATTCTTCACGGAAATGCCTACTTTCTCAACGACCTTCTCAGCGTCAGCTCCCTGGAGCATTGGCGCATGTTTCCATGCAGACCAGTCGCCTAGGAGAAACGGCAGATCCATACAGTGTGTTGCATTAAGGTTGTTATTTCCCTTAGGGTACCACCGGACCTCATAACTGGGCAGCCTCCTGCCAAGTACCGTCGAGGTATGCTGAAGCAGGCGATCGGCTTCCCCTTGGAAGAGGTTGTAAAAGTATGGCTTCCTCGGGTCTAGGTGCGTGAAGGAAGTAATCTCGTCTGCGGTATATCCCAGGAATACTGGTTTGCGACGGGCGGCAGACATGAAGCAATCAGAGTGGAGGTTTTCAGGTGGTAATGGGTACTCTCCAAATAGAGGACGAAATGGAAGGAGAGTTGGCGAAACAGAACTGGAGACGCCTGGCAGCTGCTTTTGCAGGTCGAGGAGGTGGGATACAGGGGCCACTGCCAGGTCTGTATGAGACAGCGCGCTGCTGGCGTGTTGAGACATGGCACGAGTCGCCTCATCACGGTTCTCGTCATACAGTCGACCAAGCGGCGCACTCTGTAGTATTGCCCGATGGAAGAGCTCGTCGGTATTGTCGGCCACCAAAAGACAGTATATTGCGTCGGCGCCAGCGGACTGCCCGAAGACGGTGACATGTTCTGGGTCGCCACCGAATGCCGCAATGTTCTTCTGGATCCAGCGCAGTGCTTCGATCTGATCGAGGAGACCAAGGTTGGCTGGGGCCAAATTGGGAATTGGGAGATAGCCAAAAATCCCAAGTCTGTATGTGATGGTAACAACAACAACGCCTTTCCTGGCCAGGCCGTGGGGGATGAAAGCGTCAAGATCACCACCCCATAAAGTATAGCCACCGCCAGGTAAAAAGGCCATAACAGGTGCTGCTTGCGCTGATGTCGGAGCCACAACACTGACGTGGAGACAGTCTTCACTCTGCTCCCTGTTTCCATCCAGAACCCCGGTACCCCGTGGTGGGTGGGAAGTATTCTGGGGGCATACTGGAGCCGGCTGCGTGCAATCCTGGATTCCGTCCCAGTCTGGCACAGCCTGGGGTCTCTGAAACCGCTTGGCGTGTGCATATCTGATACCCCTGGCATGAATGAGATTGTCCTGGTGTCTGGCTAGGATCCCACCGCCGGGAAGGTGGACAGTGAGCTCGTCAGTCGTCATGATGATGATTTACGAGGAAGTGTTTCTCCCGGGCAGACTTGCCTTAAATAAGTCGACGAGCTGCGGGGCACCAGTAGCATGAGGCATGCTGTCATAGCAGCTCGGTGGCTGTACCAGAGGATTCATGAGCCAGTCTGATTCTTTCTTCGACACGGAGGTTGGCAGGCTCTTTGTAAAGCACAAAGAAAGAACAAAGAAAAAAAAGCCAAGACCCACCGCCAGTTCCTTCGCTGTCTGTGCGTTGTCCCAGGGCTGTTCGGCTTTTAGATCCTCCCAGGTTAGTGCTTCAGGGGTCTCCTGGAATGACTTTATATTTTATAGGGCTGGCTCTCTGTTTCAGCCTGCGCCCATGGAGCAGGGGCTCTTCCACCGTCTTCTGGCATTTGACACTATGGTCGCCCATGATGTCAGAATCTGTCCTCGCAAATATCAACCAGCCTGGCTAGCTCAATCGGTAGAGCGTGAGACTCTTAATCTCAAGGCTGCGGGTTCGAGCCCCGCGTTGGGCTTTCCTTTTTATTTTTTTCTTTTTTTTGAATTCCTGCTCAACAGCATATTAAATAAACAAAACGTCTTGCTTAGTGTTTTGCTTGATTTGTTGTCGAAATGGTTTTGTTCGTTAGAAGATTGGTGGGTGTTACGCGGCAGAAGTAAATTGGTTAGAAATATATAAATGTCAAACTGCTGCTTTACCAAAACAAATAACGTTCTACAATAGTATATATAATCAGGCAAATCGCTCTTCGATATCACTCATCCTCTCGACAGCCTCCCTCGCATCCTCCCGCGTGCTCTGTTTCAGAACCTTAACACTCGTCACCCATTCAAGCCTCGTCTTCCAGTACCCCCATCGCTCCCTCGACCACGTCCCTGGACCCTTCCATTTCGACCCCGGCACCTTCTCCAGCTCCCCCCGTTCCTGGTACATGCGCGACCCGCATTCACGGATCCAGATCGTCGCAGCCGGCACGTATCCGTCTAGATTTGTGAGCTCGCCCTGTCTCCAGTTCGTCTCGAGGGCCTTCCGTAGCACGCGACCGCCGCGATGGATGTGTGACGGAGTGGGGAGTCCGATTGCTGCCATCTTCGCACAGTACGCGTTTAGGTTGAACCAAAGTTGCCGGTCTTGGTGCCGGGAATGCGCTGTTGTTATTAATATGCAGACAAGTACGATTTACTAAACCAGAGGAGAGACGTACAGTGCCATGAAAACTCGTCTATAAACATTGCTAGCCCACCGAGCTCTTTGTATTCCCCACTGGGATGCGCCTCCAAGGCTTCGCTGAAGTCTACCAGCCGGTCGGTCATCTCTGTCAGATGCTCGGCGGCGTCTATGAGCATGCTAAGGACAATATCGGGGTTGGGGGGTGACGGCTGAGGGTTGTACCCGTTCTCTCGGGGCAGCGGAGTGAGGGCTTCGTTGACTACATCGGCGGCTGGGATTGTGGGATCTGTTAGCAGCTTGGTGAAGGCTGAAACCAGGGCTGGAGGGGCGCCAGAGCTGGTTGGGATGTCGTCTCCGCTGGACCAGGCGTGAAGAAAGGCGGTGCAGGCGTCTGTCATGGCTAGTGAGCTGAGATGTTGATGAATATACCAGAAAATGAGTATAGTCATGGTGCTACTTCTACTAAGCAGTTGGATAGGCGCCTGCACTGCCTCATGAGTCAGAACACCCACAGGGCCACAGTGGATCTGATATCCGCCCCAACTTGAACCGGAACTCATGAAAGAGTGTGGGTCCATAGTATAAAACTGCAGTCTGGGCTCTGGTTCGTCTGGTCGATCGATGATTATTCATCGCTGCAGGGGGTATTCAACTATAAAAAAGCTATACTTATTATATACTTTGTACATCTTCTGCGGGCTTTTGGGGAAGGCACGGCTTCCCCCATAAGGCTTTACACCGTGCGCTCTCCATTATATTCTCCGTTTGTCCCATTTCAACCTCGACTTCTACCTTGTTGCCATCCTTGTCGTGCGAATTGACAAGGCTCGTGCCGCCGAGCTTCTCCGAAGGTACATAGTGGTGGAATAACTCCGGGAAGATCGTGATGCAGTTCAGGCCTCGCTCCCGGCAGCCGTTCATCAATGCGATATCAAAGGCCTCATCATTCCCCGCGCCAATATCCAGCAGAACATTTCTTGCCCCCTGTCGGCTCAGTGCATAGGCAAAGGAACAGATGGGCATCCGGGAATGGAATGCGACGCGCTGGCCCTTGGGTAGGGAACTGATGCCCTGGACGTTGCCAGCGTACGACTCGGCAGGACACACGGTGGGATCGTTGATGTAGACCGACTCGACGTCTGGGTCCCAGGCCTCATTGCAGGAGCCGAGCCAGAGGACATCCCAAGACCGGCCGTACGGCACGACCTCGGCGTCGGCCTCGGGGGCCTTGGTCAGTTGGCGGACGGCCTGCGCAACGCCAACCATTTGTTCGCGGATGGAGACGTCCCAGTCGACGTCATCCTCAATAACTAGAGCCGATTCCAGATCAGACTGAATGATGTGCTCGATGAGCTTGAGATGTGCTATCCAGGCCTGGGCGGAACCTGGATTTGGGTGAGCTCTGTCTTCGCTTCCCAGGCCGGTGAAAGCAGTGACTATATCGGCATGGATGGGAGGCTGGGGAGGGATTTGGATATCAAGTCCGGTGGCGTTGGCGGCTGCTTGGAGGCCTCGTGTTCGCCAAGAGGAATAGGGGGAGAGAGCGAGGATGGCTTCGAACTGTCGCAGAGCACTCGGGAATCAGTGGTATGTCACCGGCGAACAGCAAGACACTTACACCTAGCGTTGAGTTTCCGGCACCGACAGGACTCAAGAGGGATTGCGAAGGGTTAGCGGCTGGATGGGTATCTGGCGAGTCTGACACTGGAACGGCCAAGGTGCCTGGCGTGGAAGGTTGGGACGATAGGTACAGAAATAGTAGAAGCAGACAGGCGGGGGCAATGCAGAGGCACCATCGCCAGCGGGGGTAGAGCCACGTTGTGAGTGATGCCATGCCGATGGAAGAACCACGCATCAGCTCAGACCCGAGGTAATCATAACCTTGGTAGATTCTTCATTCTTCAGCTGGCCTGATCTGGTGGAAGCATCAGCCTAGTGACTAGGCCCGATCGGATCACTACCGTGATGAACCGGCTCCGCTTGCTGGCTGTCATTGGCTGATCTCAGGTGACAGCTGAATGCATTGTCACATGACCGCCATTCTTTGTTTTCATTCTTTGTTTTCATTCTCCATTCTTATTCTTTATTCTTTGTTTACTGTCTATGACTGCTAATCCATTGTCTATTTATTTCTTATCAAATGGTGATGGTTCGACTCCTGTATGCCTTCGCCCGCTGCTCAATCTGCGCTTCTCGCTCCTCCGCCGTGACATAGCGAGTCTCCTCGGGCAGCACCGACCGCAAGTCCGCCAGTTGCACCAACTGTGTCACCACCGAAAGCGAATCCGGAGACGAATCCGAGGCATCCAGCCCTTGCCAGCGGACCATGATTGTGCCTTCATGCAGCCCCGTCGTGTTGATCCAGTTGTAAACACCCGGATCCGCGAGAGACACCACGAACGTGTACGTGCCGTTGCCATTGGCGGCGGCCTGTTCGTTGTTCAGACTGACCTGGCTGTTCCCGGGGTCGACCGATACCATCCACGGGTTTGTCGCTGGGAAGACGAAATAGTCCGCGTCTCCGGCTGTGACGGTCGCGACGAGGGCCTGATCCGCGGCGAGGTTGTAATGGCCGAACGAACTCGCCTGGCTGGTCAGGGTACCCAGCGTGCTGGATTGACTGGGACTCGCCAGTGAATTGACTTTGTTGATCATTGTCTTCAGTCCGAGCGCTCCGACGCCGTAGTCGGCGACGGATTCCTGTAGGTTCCATCTTGCGGTGGCGATGATCTGGTTCCTGCTGATCGGATCGTGACCTTCGGTATCGCTGACTACCTTGACGGTGAGCTTGTCTGGTTGCTCGGTCTGCCAGTCCCCAAAGTTGTTGCGGATTAGCAGCTGCTTCGCCAGAGGGGTCGAATGGATATGGTTCGTCTGGCCGTCGGCAGCAGTGCTGTTAATGGTGATGGTGTAGGAACCATCGCTGTTGACGACCAGATCACCACCGGACAGATGCGACACCGTATTTTGGGAATTGGGATTGCTGATCAGAGAGAAAATGACGTCCGATGGCCCTGGAGTATGCCGGTGGCCCGTCACAACGTAGCTGGCCTGGGAGCTGATGGGAATGGTGCGATAAACACAGTCCGGGTTGTCGTAGGAATATCGCCCACCTGGAACATCCAAGTCGAACCAGCTGCGCGGACCGGAGTCGTACCAGTAAACTTTGGGATAGTACGGGTCGGTATTCACAGCCTTTTGTACTGCACTGAAGGTCAATTCCTCAATCGCCTCGTCGAGACTGGAGGAGGCTTCGTCGCTGATCGGATATCCATGAGCGACCTTGTAAGCTCCCTTTGCCTCCGCCTTGAGGACAGCGAATGCGTTGTCTTGGTAGATCTCGATTGCGAGGGCGTCCAGAGCTCGCTGGTCGGGTGTAGCGAGCGGACTGCGTGCCTGGACAGCAGTGACAGCAATGCCGACGACAGCCGTGAGATCGAGGAGCCTCATGATGCAGAGAAACCAACAGGGGTAATCGGAGAAATAAACTCGGGGTTCAGGCTGTTATATCGCGGGCCTGAGTGTCTTTGCCGAACTGCATGATTCCATGTGTTTGTGCTGCTTTATGCAGGGTTCAGTGCATAAATGTGATCAACATTACAGAATCCAGCCAATGGCGATCTGTGGCAGTGTTGGTTGGGGCGGTCTCCGAGGTCTTTCCAATAACAGTCCAAAACCCCCAATGCCCGTAAGCCAGAAGTTTACGAGATTGGGGGCGAATATTTGCAATATTGTAAGCGACGGAGGACTCCGTTCTCCGTACCCCGTACTTACTGTGTATACAGGACTACTGACTAACTGTACACCCCACGTGCTGAAGACCATTCTATACGCAAACTTGGCGTTTATTTTCTGTAGACTTGGCGCCAAATATACTGACACATCTTGATTCTTAAACGACATCCGAAATTCCGATGATCGGACATGACCAAGCGGCATAACGATTGGTATAAGGATGATATCAAAGGCGGTGCCCGGATCGAGAAGACTTTTCAAGGTACTGGGGTCTAGGCCCTAGTTTCAAATGCTAAATTGACAAGCAATGTGATATTCCCAATTGTTCTGATCTGAAGCCACCTGACCAGCCCTATGGCTATATTGGCGCATAGAACAAGGGAGGCCACAAGTACAACGACTCCGACCGCCTGGTTGAAATTTTCGAGGGCAACATCGGGAGAATATTGACATGGCAGCCGCTACCAAGGCATATGGAAAATCCCAGTCCGCGAGATGGAGCGCTCTGAAGAGTTTGAGGACATTGGGCTTACGGCAGGACCATCTCGATTCCATGGTACCGGGTTGACTATGGCGCTTTGGCCGGCAAATATACTACGCATGGGGTCCAGTGAGTTTCTATATCCATATACAACCCTTTAACTGACGAGTGCGCTTTCAGAATGTGTCTCTGCGCGACAACCACCGATCGCAATGGCGTTCTACCAAGGAGCTCCCCAACCCTGGCCACGGCTCATCTAGGGCTATTTTGGATGCAACGGAGCACCAGCAATGCAATTTCCGCAGCGTTATTCCTGATGGAAGACAGGGCTAGTATCTGGTACGTCTGTCGGAGAGTTTGAGGTGGCACAATTACAACTATGATACGGAGTATTATTTGTCTAATTACCTTTTTTCTAATTCATTTCTACAGGCAGTAAATTGAGCTGCGATGATGCGAACTCTGTTTCTGGTGTTACACCAGCCAGGTGATGAGGGTGGTAGTGAATATTTACTCGGGCTATATTAATAGTGCGTATCACGCTACTTGCTCTAGAGCATGCCAAGTAGTACCGTCTAAAGAAAAGGTACTTGCCTTCCTTTAATGGACGTGGCTGCATTGAAGTACCGGCGGAGCATTACCAATATCCAGCTAGCGTCGTCTTGGTGGCTGTTGCCTTTTACGGATTGCTCACATGGAGGTCTGCGTTCGTGATACCCTGAGCAAGCCTCCTTGTAAGCCGATAGATGTCGGCTAGTATTTACAAGGCTGAGCAGCAGAGCCTGGGAATATTCCTCTTGTCGGCGTTCTATCGGCTGCGCAGCTCGTATATCTGGTGTCTCGGTGCGCCACTCTGTGTAAAGATCCACTCCATGACAAGAAATCGACAACACAAGGATGATGGCCAGGTGTCATGCCCTACTAGCGGGCCGTTACTCCCTAACTACTAATTACCGTGGTACTATGTGGGAATAGCGCGCTCGTTAAAGTGTCCCTCTCAGCCAGTGGGTTTCCAGTGGGAATTTAGTGGCGGGCTGGCGAGTTAACGAATATCTTCACCGCGGTTTGTTTCTCCTTTCTTTCTGTTACTGAAACCTTTATCCTGGAAATATCACGTTGACGCATAAACCATGTCTCCCAACAATATAGGGCAAGAGCTGTACCTGGCCTGGCTTGACGCCTGGCTGTCGACTCCGTGGACAAACGACAAGCCAGACGGAGAGGACTACATGTCTGTGGAGGAGCTGGCAAGTTCCTTTCAAAGCGACCGACTGGCTGATACTCTCCATGAAGGCGATGCATTCAAAGCGATTGTTTTGTCCTTCCGGCATAGAGTCGAAAATGGAGAAATCCTCCTAGGCGGAAGCCAGCCTCCATCCAGGGACGCGACCAACGTGCTGATGCACCGGTATGACCCTCGCACGAAGTGTTCGTGCACTGGAGCCTATCCAGTTCCGCAGGGAGCTACTGTGGAATCGCTGCAGCAGCAGACTGAGTGTGCGGCCATCCGCAAGATGCAGGACATGGCCA
This sequence comes from Aspergillus sp. B3601, assembly GCA_023625155.1. NCBI lineage: Eukaryota > Fungi > Ascomycota > Eurotiomycetes > Eurotiales > Aspergillaceae > Aspergillus > Aspergillus sp. B3601. The sequence continues at coordinate 100,549 of JAMAAV010000010.1, read as the reverse complement.
GCCTCTTGAATGAACACGAGGCAGAGTGGAATCCGGGCCAGCTCTTCACGGCCGATGACCTGCGCGGTGCCGTGACGGAGCTTGCCCTCTGTAATGCAGACGAACAGGAGCCTCCAGAGACCTGCCTTGGACAAATGCATGCCCTCGCCGATATCCAAGCCCCGGATCGCCGGCCTAATCCTATGGTCGACACCGACCTCTCTGTCTTCCACCAGATGTACCCTACCAACGAAAGGATCAAGCTGCTGGCGGACGCAAAGTACTTCTTCGCCATCGCAGCCGGGGTCGGACACTGTGACGAGAGCCTGACAAGGGCCGTTGCTGAGGCGGCCAACAACATCCTGATCGCCGACTACTGCGACGCCGCCGACGAGCGATCGCTAGCAACGCTGCAAGAAGTTGGCGCAGCGGCCACCGCATTCGTGAAGCTGAGCAACCTGGCAGGAACCGTGACAGACTGGCAATTTAACAACAGCGTCGCGCAAATCACGGAGTTCAGTGTCCTTGGCTACCACCGGGATCATTCGCGCGCACGCCGCCCTGGGGGAATCTATGGCAGCCGCATGACGGGCATACTGGCGCACCGCTATATTGACCTAGCAATCTACCCTGGATTATTTAACGCATCGATTGAGCTGGGCGAGTCGGTCACCAGAGAGCAGTATCGCGTCCTGACGGAGGCGTGCGTTTACATCAACGACCTGGCCGATTTCCGAAGCGACAGCATGCGCAAGGTGCGTGAGAACGTCGTCCTATGCGGTGTCCGGGGGAATTTGTGCCGCTATCTGGACGTGCAGGTTTCGTCGTGTTTGCGACGGGCTGCAGAGGCAATCCGGTCCAGCCCCGTCCTCGCCTTGGTTGTCATGGCGCTCAGTAACTGGATGCTCATGGCGTCGCAGCATAAGGTGTATGAGCTGCTGGAAGGAATCCAGGAGCGATCGGAAGCTCCTGCTTGCGAATATCTGTCGGCGTCCGATGGTGCATATGCGGAGCTGCTGGAAGCCCTAAGCGGGTTCGGGACATTGGGCGAAAGAGGCCCATCTGTCCATAAACGGCGGACAAACATGGATTTCTCATACTATTTCTATCGCAAATCGTCCAAGACACACACTGCGTGGCTAGCAGACAGCACGCGTGCGCTGCTGGATCCGAGGACCCTGCGCAAGATGGTGGATGTGGTCCATTACAGCTGGTCGGGGGAGAAGGGGGATGTCGAATACTGTCCTTGACATAGACATAGACTGAAGTAGACCAGATAAGACTGTGCTTCCACACTAATGTAGCTAGTTCAGCTCTATCGCTGCAGTGAGTGCTTGACAGCAGTGCGGCTGAGCAGGCGTTCAGCTGGCGGCGCATCCGACTGTATTTGGATTAGCAGAAAGCACAGACCAGATCGACAAACTGACAAGAATCGCGAATATAAAGATTGCAACTTCCCTCGATGTTTTGGGTCTTCCACTTCTTCCACTTCTTCCACATCTTCCACATCTTCCATCGCCATGGCAGCCCTCCACCAGACACCCCGCCTGCAGGTTGATTTCTCCTGGAAAAAGTTCAAATGCCTCATCACGGACACCAGCAATCCCGATGCGGACCCTGTCTACATTGTAGACTGGCAAGCCGTCAAGGCCCCGCATCTGATTTTCAAACGCCCAGCAGACGACGTCACAATCGGTACGGGCACTCTGCACGCAGTCAAGATCAACGCAGACTATGAGGTCGCCGGCCGAAAAGGCACTTTGGCCGCGCAGAAGCGATTCAAGACCCTCTATACACACCAGTCATATGCCTTGTCCGACACCGACGAGCCAGTCACCCTGACCTGGACTAGTGACAGCGGCTTCACGACCTGGGACTTTGTCTGCGTCGACGAGCGACAGCGACCGGTGGCCAAGTACTCGGCCAAGATCTGGGGGGTCAAGAAAATCGGCTACATCGAGTTCATGGACGATCGCGAACTGACCGATGCGGTGTGCGACGAGCTTGTTGTCACCGGAATGACTCTGTTCTACTGCATGTGGCTGCGGGTGAACAACATCTTCTCTCTCTTTGGCGCCGTTTTCCACCGTACGGGCAAGAGTCAGTCAGGGCAGGAGGACGTGAAGAAAGACAGTTAGGCTGGTTTGGAAATATGTCGAATGATACCATGGTGGAATCCCACTCCTTATATACACTTGAGACGGAGAATTAGCAAATGCACTGCATAACATTATTGGGTTAGAGGCTCATGAAATACCTGGTAGTAACATTCTGATATTGAACGACCGTCATCCCGCTCGACGACGCCAAATATGCACTGAGATATGACGATGAATGACTGCGGCAGCTGTTGATACCATGTTATTGGCATGAGGCAACAATAGCACTTTCATTCAGATAGAAGACAATATAAACCCAACAGTGCGACCAGCGTGGAGGTGTTTGGTCAGTCTTTCTTCGATATGCTTTTGATATCGCAAAGACCTGCAACCGTGCTGGATTGTCAGCGCTGCCAATAATACACACGAGCCAGCAATCAGACAGGGATTGGGGTGCGAATAAGCCTTGGAAAGTCAGGGGAGAACTGGACGAGCGAGATATCGGAACGTTCGGTATATTTCCTGGATTCCGAATCAGTCCACACCCTCTCCATGACGAAGAGGCAAGTTACTTGAGTGACTAGGAAACGACGACCACTGTCTGAAACAGGATGGATGCGGTGTTGGAATTAAAGGGCAGCTGTCAAACCCTCGTACGCCGGCGACGAATGCACTGCCCTGGCCTTGAGCAGGAAGGTTGGACGAGAAAAGCGAAGCAGCATCAAGCACCATCCACAGAACGGCCCTCGTATAGTTGTTCTTTGACATCGGGCTCTGCAAGCGTTGCTTAATCTGCACATTTGACAGAAATAGCTCTGTCCAACATCGGCCGTGCAAGTCGATTGGCCACGCATAGTTCTAGACGTGTTGATCTGGCTTACAGATCTTCAGGGCTGTTTCAGGAGGTCCAGTTTACGAACGACTCGGGGCCATTCGACAGTCCTGTGGGGTCGACTCAGCCCCAATTGCTGGGGATAGGGTTGTCCCTGGCAGAGAGTTATTATGGCTTATGGCCCCCAAAAAAGACTGTTTTGCTACACCAGGCTGTAATATTGTGGTCGCTCAACCAAACTGAAGGATCTGGGATCAGCACCCGGCGAGGCTAAGACGACAATCATAATCATACTCGTCTCAGAGACTTCCTTGACACATCAGCATACTCTATCGCGATAAATTTAGGTATCAACATTGTCCATGGCGAGGTAGTGACTGGGAAAGCGTATAAAGCCCGTCCAGGATCCTGCTTTTCTGCTAACCATCAAGCCTCTTGACTTTTCAATCTCTCATTCGTTCACAAGTTCTCCATCCTCATACATATATACAACGCAATCAACATGCATTTCGTCAGCATCTCTACTCTTGCCGTCGCCTTGGCCTCCTCCGCTATGGCTGCCAATACTAAATTCGACGTCACACCGGTGGAAGAGGGCGTCCAGGGAATCATCAAGTCCAACGACGGCGAGACCTGCCTCGACAACTATGGAGCACAGAGTAAGACCGGGGAGTGTGGCCTGTTCCAGTCCGTCGGAAAGGGTGGCCTCTGGTCGCCGAAGGGATTCCTGGCCTTCAACGGCGAAAACATCACTATCGCATCCGGGCAGCCGGAGTATACCTGGGAGGGCGTTGAGTTTCCGTCTCAGGTGAGTTGGCTCTAGATATAGACTGTTGATAGATACTAACTACCGGAATATAGATCGGGACTACTGTGTATGGCCTCGCGGTGTATAAGGACGGGGAGATTGTCGAGGGACCTGGCTGGAGCCCGGTACTTGGAAAGACCTTTTCCAGTCCCAGGGAAGATTTTGTTACCGAACACCTGATGTTTTACCAAAGCCCTGATGGCAAATACTGGTAAATAGGCGGACCACGCTGAGTCTTGGGAAAACCCCATAACCAGCTCTGGCGATGTCTAACCATCGAGGATTTAGCCCTGGGGGAGTCTAGGCTGTGATGGTTCTACGGTGAACCAGGGTTCCATTCCTTACTAGCAAATGCTTATTGTATTAATGTTGAAAAGACCATTTGTGTATATTGCCTGTCCCTCTGTAAAGGATCCTTAAGAGTGCGACGGAGAAAAGAAGCACGCAGCTTATCCCTCTTAAGCTCAGCATAGCGTTTGAACTCCGGCTAATCGCTGTCATTTCAACGGTTATTCAATGAAAAGGCTGCATAGTGGCCTGTGCGAGGGCAGGTGGGGTGGCATATATCCCACATTAACCGCGTTATACCCCCGGCCTGTTTCATAACTGCTGCACTACTTCCAGTCGTGCAGAGTTGGAGACGTTACACCGCATCAAGTCTGCACACCTGATACATCACAGTGCAGATCTTCGATGGCATGTTGTGGAGTTGGAGGACATAAAGCTGGCAGCTTTTCCATAACTAAACACCAAGATTTAGCGAAGGCCGGCACACCGAACATTCTCCTGACAGTTTGCCTTTGCAGGGATATTACCAGTTTGAAGAGATGCTGCTACAGTCTGCAGCAGACGCTGTTTCCCAGCACCATGTTGTTGTGATTGCTGCCTCAGTATGTGACATATCGTGTGGAAACATTGGACGCTAGGTACTAATCTTCGTGCCATGGATAGATCCTACTGGGTATCGCAGCCAAGTGTCTCTATGAGCTGTGTCTAAACCCTCTTGCCCGATTCCCCGGCCCTAAATATGCAGCCGTGAGCCGAATCGCAAATCTATATCACAACTCCAAGGGGGACCACAATGACTGGATCAACGAGCTCCATGATATCTACGGCAGCACCGTTCGTGTGGCTCCGAATGAGCTGAGCTACTCGAATCCCGAGGCATGGAAGGAAATTTACGGCCATGCAATAGGCGGTACGAAGCCAACAGAAAAGGATGCTCGGTTCTATGGGCCCTCATTCAACGGCTCTCCAGATATCATCCGTGCTTCTGGACCTGACCATGCGCGTTTCCGCCGCAACTTCTCTCATGCATTTTCTGAGAAGGCTCTCCGTGAGCAGGAGCCATTGATTTGCCACTACGTCAACCTGCTAACTGATAAACTCTCCAATCTGGCGCGTGAAAGCCCGGAAGACCCCGTTGAGCTCGTTCGCCTGTACAACCTCACAACCTTTGACATCATGGGTGATCTTACCTTCGGCGAGTCTCTGAACTTACTGGCCGGAACCGGCGATGATAGATGGGTATCAGCCATATTTCTGAGCATGAAGACAAATTCCCTGCGTCGACTTGGTCGTTATTATCCCTGGACTGCGCTATTGGTCAAGAGACTCATCCCAAAGGGCCTGATCGAGAAGGCCATCTCGCATTACAAGGCGTGTCAGGAGCGGGTAGATAGACGTATTGACCCAGCGCGGAACTTCCAAAAGCCCGATATCTGGGGCATTGTGATGCGACAGAAGGAGGAGCTTCGACTGAGCCACGCTGAGATGTATGCAAATTCTCAGGTGTTTATGGTTGCTGGCACCGAGACAACGGCCACTGCACTCAGCGGACTGACATACCATCTTCTCATGAATCCGGACAAAATGGACAAGATAGTTGGCGAAATCCGAGGCGCGTTCAAGCAGGACTCGGACATCAATCTTGGATCTCTTATGCGGATGGAATACTTGAATGCGTGTATCGAGGAGGGGCTCCGCATGTACCCTCCAGTGCCAGTGGGATTGCCGCGAGTTGTTCCCCCGGGAGGGATCTCTGTTTGCGGGGAGCACATCCCTGGCAAGGTATGCCTGTTCCTGTCACTTCAATCCGTGATGCCTGATATCTTGTGCTGACGGTGGCGCGCAGACCGCAGTATCAGTCAACCAGTGGGCAACATATCGAGACCCTGCCAACTTCAAGCGAGCAAATGAGTTCATCCCCGAGCGATGGATCAGCGCCGAATTTGCCACTGACAATAAGGCCGCCCTTCAGCCATTCTCGTTTGGGCCGAGAAACTGCCTTGGGAAGAAGTAGGTCATTGCTATCCGCTGCAGGATTAGGGCTAACCAACCTTGTATAGCCTGGCGTACAGCGAACTGCGCATTATATTGGCGAAGGTGCTGTATAACTTCGATCTTAGCCTTGATCCGGAGTCTGTAAGCTGGGATAAACAGAAGGTCTTTTTCCTGTGGGAGAAGCGCAAGTTAATGATTCGTTTGAAGGAACGGGCGAAGGCTGTATAGGCCACTAAATTGTCATTAAATCAATGCATTTCATCAGTGTAACGGAGTACGCTACTTCAACGGTAGATAGGCTAATTTCCAGTTCAGACGCTATTTTCAATAATTGCTTTCAATCACCATTAATTGCTCCTATCGGGATTCACACCAGGTAGTCCCAGACTCAGTTTGAAGTCGGAATGGCTGTATGATTCATGGGCGAATCACGACCTTCTCACCAGAAACGCCAGCCTTGTTCCTATCCAGTGCCTTGTCGATGCTATCTAAACCACCGTCCACCACCACTGGCCGGTTGGGAACAAACTGCCCTGTTGCCAGCCATCCATCACGGCCACCTAACCGATCAAAGAGAGGCTCACTCAAATACCGCAGCTCCGGCTTGCTACCCAGGCCCATGATCTGTCGCACTTCAACCTTGGGCTCCTTTGATGCACCGCGAGACTGAGCATCTGCATCGGCCCCGAGTACAGTCACGACGCTACTCTTCGTGTTGGCGGCATGGAGAATGTCGACTCCCAGCGCCTGGGTCTCAGCCAGTGAGATACTATCAAATACAAAGTCGATAGGCAGCGCATTCGCCGCGGTGATATAGTCCTGCGGGACCGCCTGCTTTCGATCCAAGACAACGTGTGCTCCTAGTTTCTTCAAGTGCTCCTCGTGCGTCAGGCTCGCGTTGGTCACAATACGCGAGTAGCCTGACAGCCGGGCAAGCTGGATCACATACTGGCCAACTGATGAGCTTCCACCGAGGACGACAATGGCCTTTCCATTCCCAGCACGGTCACCACCATGGGCCCAGGGCGGCGGCGCAAGGCCGTGGCCCGTCTTGTCGTAGAGACCTGTCAGGGCGGCAACAGTCGCAAGACTGATTCCCGCTGCCTGGTCGTCACTGACGGAATCGGGCGTCTTGCCCACGAGGACTGCTGGCATCTTGCAATACTGCTGGAAAGTGCTGGCATCGTAGTTGCCGACGATGCCCTGGAAGAAGACGCGGTCGCCCACTGTGAAGTTGGACACCTTGGAGCCCACGGCCGCGATTTCGCCAGCAGCGTCGCTTCCCAGGACCGCAGGGAAAGACTTTAGGAAATAGCCGGTGTCTCGGATCTTCCAGTCGACCGGGTTGATGGCGGTCGCGGTGATCTTGATCTGCACCTCGTCGTCGCCGAGGGCGCCTAGTGAGCGCTCTGTCGTCGTGTGTTTGCTGCTTCCCTCCTGCAGGAGAGCAGCTGTGAATGTTGATGGAGGGGCCATGGTCGTGATTTAGCAAGTGTCTGATTGTTGCAAGGCTGGGTTTGAATCACACAGAAGACACAGTTTTGATTCTTTGCTGCATTATTATGACGTCACCATTTGCATTAATCCCGCCCTATGCAGCGCACAAGCAGCATTATTTAATGCACTGCATAACCCCAATATCAAAGAACCGAAGACTCCAGGATATCACTCAACCGAAGCTACAACTCCTCCAGCCAGACGTTGCTTTCGACAGATTGTTTCTCACTGGCATCCCTGATCTTGGTGCTCAGATCAAATACCGGCAGCTCGAATGGAAAGTCCATGCTCTGCACTTACTACGCAAACGACCTTTGACAGGAGCGGCAGGATTGAGATACACCTTAAGTTCACCTCCCAAACTACCTTATCCGACGACGAACGGGCCTACGAGCTTGCAGCTGACGTGCTCGCTAACGTTATACTGGCCTCGGAGAGCGCACAACTCGTCCTCCCTGTCGACAATATTGGGATTGAAATAGGATACCAGAATCATGTTTGTCGGGCAAGTTCCGTAAGGATAATAAAAATATGATCAATGATAATATTGCAACTACTACTTCTGATGAAATTGGGCCATTATATTAGGCTGAAGTGGCAGATGGAAGGCCATCGGATCTGCGCAATGCTAAGATGATGCAATCGTACTGAATGCTATCGAAGGACACACAGTTAGTATGCAGTATTGTATCTGATCATGCTAAGATAGCGGCGCAACCGTTCTGGGTTCCTGTATGTGCTTCGAAAGCTGTAAACCCTGATCGGTGGAAGGTGGCGTTTATGGTGCATATATTGTATATAGAGTGGCGATGGACGGCGAACTTTAAGACAGCCATGTGCTTCAGTCCTTTGGAGTGCTTCGATCCTCACCTTGAGGCTCAAGTTAATGTCCCAGACCATTGGGTTATCTGGGTTGCGCCTGAGGGCATGAACGCGGTACCACCTATGTGTTATCACAGTCAAACTATTTACAATACAGCCAGGAAGTGTAGTCTACGATGAGAAAATGAAATGAATACCTGTGTCCATTGGTGTTCGTCTCACATATCGTCATTCTCCAGATTGGCGAATGCTAGTCCCGTAGCGGGATCAAGACCCATCAGTTCATCTGTAACCGGGAGGGAATGACCGAAAATAGCGTCCCATTCACTCCAGTCAAAGGCGACGGCTGGGTCACTTGTGGAACTCGGGCAAGACTCGGGAATGGGCGTTGGTATTGTTGGGTTGGCTGTGTTCATGTCAGGGTACGATGAAACAAAATCAAAATCGGCTGCTGCACTGGCCGGGGCTTGCAATGCACGAGGACTACCAGACATGTTTGCCGAAGTAGAAGGCATTACTGGCGAGACGCGTGCAGAGGAGTCGCTGGAACGTGGCTGTCTTTTAATGTCACTAGCTGTCTCGGGGGCTTCACTGTGACTCTGATTTTGGCCAGTCAAGGCAGGCAGGGGTAGATTGGGATTAAGACCAGCCTTCTGCCAGGCCTTTTGGCGGAGGCGATGGATCATGTTCCAGGCCTCGCGGCCTGCATCGCCTAATGGACGAAGGGTGGGAAGATCATCGCGGGCACCGACAATGCCTTCGCCCGGTCCAGCTAGTGCTAGAATTCGATCAATAAACGATCGCGATACTGGCGCTTCGGGGCTGTAGGGTCGTTTGTAAAGGTCGATAAGAAGAATCCTAATATAGTTAGCATAGCCACTACTTGAAACTTCACATCTCAACCTACATCGTTGCATGCATGGGCTGATGGTTTCTGGTGGTGTATTAGCCGGGCCGCTCCTTTTGCAAATCAGGGGATAGGACTAACCCAGGCCAGCCCCAACGGAACGGCTTAAATTCAGGGTCTGCTGCTAATTGGATGAACTTCTCCATGAAGGCATAACAATGTCGCAGTGCACTGTTTGGGATTAGAATCTGCAGACAACTGCCTGGGCAATGGCACTTACGACTGTCGCGCATATGGCCAGATTCGACTCTGTGGATTCCGGAGAAACGGCTGGTACGCGACGCAGAATGCCTGCAATCATGTCAGCAGAAGAACTGGGCCGTAGCCGAGGGGAGGCGGACCTTATCAATGAACAATGATAAAAGGATCCGAGTCCATTTGTGAAAGGCGACGAGAACCGCCGAATGATATTGTTCGTGGCAGCCTGATGAGCCGTCATCACCCGGAACGGCTGCCGCGCAGGAATGAGCCGACGCTCTCGACTCAGACTCGGGTAGTGCTGATGAATTCGTGGAGTTGTCGCTGGTAGGAATCCTGCTGACAATAGAATTGAGTTTATCCTGGAGATCATGCAGCGCGGAGCGAAGTTCCTCTATATCCCCCCTGGTGACGGGCTTCGTTCCGAGCTGAATCTTCAGTATCCGGTGAACGGACTCTGCAAAGGTCAGATAGACAGTCGAATTCAAATGTCAGAGGCCCACTCACGCGCCATGATACATTTGCCTCTTGCAGACAAGTAGTACACATTCACCATCGATGGCCCACCGCAGACAGTCGGGTCATCCGGATTATCGGGCGCTCGTTGGCCGGAGGAGACCAAGTGTTCATACTGTTCAGCTTGAATAGTACTTAACAAAGTGTCCTTGACCTCGCTGGTCTCGCGGACATCCCAGTAGGTGTCTTCACTAAGCAGCGGCGGGAGTCCACTAGACATGGCAATCACAGAGTCCATATGTACGATATGCCACCACACTCGCCGTCGGAATTCCCGCTCACATGGTTCAATGTTGAACTGTGAGGGATCTCGATGCAGCCCCAAGGTCTGAGCCACCCTTACTGCAAGGCTAATGAACAAGCTACTCCTCAAGGGCTCTTCCTCGCGTGATAGAATTGTCTGGGTGATAATATACGCAGCCAAGTCATAAAGTGAGGCGCTGCGGGGGAAAGATATCCTGGCCAACCAACGAGTGACGTCGTCAGCATATTTTGCCGAGAGCGCTGATCGTGAAGATGAGAACGCAGTTTTGACAGTGCCTGATGAAATCGTGACCGATCCTCCAAACCAAATGGCGTATAAAAGAGGGATGAACGATGGCTCTGGCCATGGCTCTCTGGTATATCGAGCAATGCCATACCAGGTCCAGAAATCAGTATAAAGTTTCAGGACAATTGGAGGATGGATGATAGGGCTCAGGGGATGAACGCCGGACATAAACCCCTTGTAAAGGATGTCACTTTGCATTTTTGTTGGGACATTGTCAAGCATATCCGCTTGAACCTCATCATCTACCAAGGGCAAGGACCCTGCTCGGAGAGAGAAAGCGTGCGGGGCAACGCCAGGGAATTCCGAAGGGATTCCAGAGCGCAGGGTGTGGCTTCGCGCACTACTAGTAGGGTCCACCACAGTATCACCAGCTGTAGCAGAATCACTAGGCTGGTTCTGACTGGTAAGCAATTGATTGAGCTCTCCCAGTTCGTGGGAGATATAGGCCCAGTAGGTTGTGCCGACGTATCTAAGCAACAGTCAGATATCACAACGACCTTGATGCACGGTTGATAGTACAAACCTTGAGCTTCCCCGACCTGCGTGGCTCAAGTGTCCTACGTTTGAACCGCTCAGTGGGTCAACGGGGTCGGTGGCGAGGCCGGTCGGGATGGCAAATTCGTCGCCGCTACCACTGACAGGAGCGCCACACGGCTCTTCTGGCCCAGATTCACCATTCGCCGTCGACACAGCCACCGGTTCGGGGTTGACCGCATCTCGTCTCAGAGCACGGCGATCCTCCTGCAATTGCTCAACAAGCGACGTAAGTTTGGCTAGCTGGGTTTCAATTGCGCAAAGATCTGGCGTCTGTCCAGAGGGGAACAGATTTCCCTGGTTCCGATTCTCATCGTCCTCCGGCGCGTCTGGTATCGGCGTTCCCGGTTTAGCAGAACTGGCTCGGATGTCATTCTGCCGAGGCTCGTCGTCGTAGGTGCAGGCGGCGGCAATTTTGGAACAGTTTCCGCATATCGGATGCACCTAAGCGTTGTCAGTATGGTGATGCGATGCAATATGGAGACCGGGCTCACCTTGTCGCATTTGACCTTTCGCCGCCGACAGGTTTGGCAGCTGAGACAGATGCGCCGCCTGGTGATGCGGCTCCTCTTGGAGCGATGGCTGCGGGCCGACCGTGACGACTGTCGCGCAGGGGGGCCGACCTGGCTACCGGAGTCGGAATCTTGGTCCACCTGCATGGTCAGTCTCGGGTCATTGCATCTCGCCAGGGCCGAAGATGAAGCTGTGATGAATTCAAGATGAAGCTGGGGATGAAATCGGGGACTCCGCGGGGAAGACGCGCACGTGACTACACGTGAGTGTTGGATATTAGGTAATCAACAATTGGCAATGTTGTCATTGGTCAGCCACTCAGCCACTCAGCCACTCAGCCACCTCGCACTTCGCCCTTCAAGTTTACGACTTTGTCCAGATTTATGCAGATACTGCAGATTCTCGGAGAGTAAATGGCAGGTGATTGTTTGATAAACAAGTTCTGTTCACCTAAGCTACCAGCGGTTCTTGATCATCGTAGCTGCTGCGTGGAGTCAGTCGCAGTGGCATATATATATAAGGTATGCGATAGCCGAACTTGTACCAGGAACCACGGCATATCCTCATCTCCTTTTCTACCGAAATACCATTCCACCAAACCCCCACTAGTGGTTATTTAGCCATCTTTCTATTTGCATTATATGCCAACATTTTCGGTCGTAAATTCCGTGACATGGCAGTTGGCGAACCACGGTTCGTGTTGACCAGCTGGTTGCCACAGGATGGCCAGAGTTCTAGAAGCCAGTGCCGAGTGATGCTGCGTCATAGATCGAGGGACCGGAGATGGAAAACTCTACTGTCTGTGGCTTTTATATCAAACGCACGGCGCAGTCATATTTGCTGCCAGATATGAACCCCAAGCGATGGCAGTCAAGGTCACGCCTGGCCAGCTGGAGGCCAGTACCATAACGGTCCTTGTGCTCGCGTGGACCTTCACTGTCCTGCGGTTCATTGCCCGTCGCCTGCGCCGGGTCAGTCTCGGGGTAGATGGCTATCTCCTCATTGCCAGTCTGGTAAGTTAGCCACAAACAGCGAGCCAGGAGGTTCTAACGAGGGTTCGGTACGGACTGTGCTTTGTGCGCTATCAGGAATTGCATTTGCCAGTAAGTTTGGACGTATAAACCGCGGAGATTGGCTGCTCACCCACCCGACCAGTGATCCATTATGGGCTGGGCCGTGATACCGGTCCTGATATCTCTGCGCACGATGAGTTGATGGTGAAACAAGTGAGTTATCTGGAGTCGTGGCAAATGAAGTGGACGCTGATCCTGAGATGTAGCTACTCTACGTCTTTGAAATATTCTATGTGATCGACCTGCTGCTCATCAAGCTCTCGATCCTGTTCATGTACCGGCGCATCTTTACAGACGTATCGCGTTTCTTCCGAGTGGGCGCACGAATATGCGGCGGTATCGTGGTGGCATGGGCTTTGTACCGGCGGCAACCTTTCAATGCACGCCGGTGTCCAAGGCCTGGGACTCCGACAAAGAAGGGCATTGTATTGATCTGCGCGTGGGGTTTATTTGTGTAGCGCTACCAAATATCCTGACAGATATCGCCATCCTCGTGTTGCCCGTGCATGTCTGTTGGAACATTGCCGGGAGGGTGCTGTACCGACTTTCTATCTGTGGTATCTTCCTGCTGGGTGCATTGTGAGTTCTACCTGGTCCTGCTGATGTCGTTCCTAACCGAGATATCCAGCGTAATCGGCGTGAGCATCTATCGATTTACGATCCTGTTCCTGTACGCGCCCGAGAATGTGCCCGGTATGCGAGCCCAACCACCCACTCAACAAAGGTGCCTCGACTGACTTGTTGGATATAGGAACCATCGCGCCATCGACAATCTGGTCTGTTATCGAATGCGCAGTGGCCATTATATGCGCTTGCCTGCCAAACCTGATGCCGCTCGTGCGGCTGGTTTGGTCCAGTTGCCACTGTAGTCGGCAGTCGCGCGACAGGGAGTTGTCTGACCCCCAAGAGCACCGCAACGACGGAACTGCCGCATTGAACAAGAAACGGTGTGTCAATGGCTCGACGGCCAGCGGGAATGTGGGAGGGAGTGGCGCGGGCAGCAATGACAGCGCAGCACGGGGGATGGTGTCCGTAGAGCAGGTATTTGTGTAATAGAGCAGGTATTTGTATAATATAAGCAGACAACAACTATAACTATAAGGCTGGCCTAGTTCCAACTTTATCTTTGCCATTCCAATGACGATGCGAGGGCAACCTACGTCACCGGCCGCAGTGGGTGCCGGTGATGTCATACTCTGACTGGGCCCTGATCTATAAAGAACAGGAGGAGGATTCCGGCCACATCTTGCAATCAGCTTCGACACGATGAATCCGGCCCCAAATTACCGACTGGCCCAGGAGAAGGAATTCCACAAGCATGTTCATCCCTCAGTCTGAACTTCAGATCGACTGCTGCTAATTTGTGTGGCCTGCCCAGGTACATCCCCCCCGACCACTCTCAGTCTTACTATGTCCCCTCAGACCCTGGTAGCCAGAGCACCTTCGTCCCCGAAGCATCGCAAGATGCGGCATTGACCTCCTTCGCTCAACTCGGCGCCATCCGTCTCGGGACCGAACGAGCGTTGATTTCCCTTTTCGACCGCACCCACCAGCACGTAGTGGCGGAGGCGACCCCTACGCTGGACTTGGTTGGTGGCGGGTTCCGAGACGAGAAAGATAGTTTACGCCTTGGATGCTGCGTCCTACCCAAGGAAAAGGGAATCTGCCACCATGTAGAAGGGCTGCCATCCCGGGAAACCGCCGAACATGACGAGCTTCGTAGCGTGGACGCCTTTGTGGTTATGGATACGAGCAAGCACGAACGATTCAGCGCTGGCAACCTGATCGAGGCTATATCAGATATACACTTCTACGCAGCAGTACCCATCGTCAGCCCGCGGGGGTTTACAATTGGGGCGTACAGTGTACTCGACAGCAGACCAAGAACAACCGCCCCGAATCAGAACGAGCTGCAGTTCATGAAGAACATGGCAGCCGCAGTGATGAAGCATTTGGAAATGGAGTACTCGGCGTTGAGAAACGTTCAGGCCGAGCGGAAGATGGTGGGACTGGGGAGCTTTGTCGAGGGGAGATCTACGCTTCGGGACTCCTGGCAACAAGCGGATGCACAGTATGCTGCCTCACAGGAGTCCGGGTCGCCGAGAGAGGGCCAACTGAACATTCAGCAGCAGGACCGGCAGCAGTTTGGTAACGGAGAGGGCGAGAAACGTCTCCCCGTCCGCGAACGACCTGCAAAGAAGACGAAGAGCACAACGCCCCGGATCGAGACAGAGAACAAGACGGTGCGAAGCGTGGCCGCCGGCGAGAGCCTGCAGGACCATACCCTCTCGGACGGCATTAAGCGAACATTCTCACGCGCGGCTAATCTGATCAGAGAGTCTATCGGGGCAGAGGGCGTCCTCTTCCTCAGTGCCGATAGTGAGCGATTCGGGAATCTCGTCCGACGGAACACTCGTAGAGTGTCTGGCCCTGTCCCAAAGGAACCCAAGCACAGTGATGACGACGAGAGTACTGACTCGTCGGGGGCATCCCAGGATAGTAATACAGATGCAGAGTCGGACAGCACGCGTGTGTCCGAGTGCCTGGGCTTCTCGAGCTCAAGGGAGTCGAGTATTGACGCCGAGGCAGACGCTGGTCAAGCAATTGTCGTGCCAGAGCCCCTGTTCAGTTCGCTTATACGGCGGTATCCCCGGGGCAAGATCTTCTCTTACAACAACAGCGGGTCTGTTTCAGAAGACAGCGAGGGTTCACCGACGAGTCGAGTGCGGCCTGATCATCATAGCCGCAAGAAGCGCCCGTCCAGCAGACGGCGACGCAAGCCAACGTTCCAGCAAGACGCCCATAGCCTGATCAGGATCTTCGCCGGCGCCAGAAATATCCTCCTGCTGCCGATTTGGGACTCCGACAAGAACCGGTGGTTCGCTGGCACTCTGGTCTGGACAAACGACCCGGGGCACATCTTCACCTTCGAGGACGAGATCACCTATATCTCTGCCTTTACAAACAGCATCATGGCGGAGATCCGGCGGCTGGATGTAGAGATCGCAGAGAAGGCAAAGACCAACCTGGTCAGCAGTATCACTCATGAGCTGCGTAATCCACTGCATGGCATTCTTGGGACTTCTGATATCCTGAGTGATACTGCCATGAATGCCCTGCAACATGGTATGGTTCACACCATCGAATCCTGTGGCCGCACGCTCCTTGACACGATCAACAATCTCCTCGATCTTACTTTCATCGACAAGTATCAACGAAGGTCAGCAGATTCACGGAAGAACCAAGGCAGAAAGCGAAGGCCCACGCCTGGGATTCCAAAAGGTCCAGATGGCTTGAGAAGTAAGGGCCGCGGAGAGCACCTCTCATTTGGGGATGTGAAGCTGGACTCCGTTCTGGAAGAGGTCACCGAGTGTGTCTTTGCTGGCTACAGCTTCTATAATCACCCTCAGGCACCGCCACCAGCCATGGTCACGTCGTCGTCGCGGTGGGGAGGCCCAACGAGCAAATCCGACCCAGTTGGACCTCGTGCGAGCCAGGTCACCATCATATTCGACATCCAGCCCGATACCGAATGGACCTTCTATACGCATGCGGGTGCCTGGCGTCGGATACTGATGAACATCTTTGGTAACGCGCTGAAGTACACCAAATCCGGGTTTATCTATCTCGGATTGAGCTCCAAGCAGATCCATCTGGAGCCTGTGTCCGAGGACTCGCACGACAAAGACGCAGAATTCGAAGTCACCCTGACGGTGAAAGACACTGGAAAGGGCATTGGGCCGAAGTACCTCCAGGAGGGCCTCTTCACCGCGTTCTCGCAGGAAGACCCTCTTGCCTCTGGTAGCGGGCTTGGTCTGAGCATTGTGCGACAGGCCGTTGGGTTCCTTGGTGGCTCGATCGAAATTGAATCAACGCGGAATGTCGGGACGACACTCACAATACGCACGCCGCTTCCTCTCTCATCGGGCACGTCCGACGACTCCTCGTCCAGTGCCGTTTTCAAGTCCCTGCAGAGCTACACCCAGGACAGGACCATTGGGTTCCTTGGGTTCGGCGCGAACTTGCAATCCAGTCGAGATACGTCTCTGTACTCATCCCTGGAACGCCTGTGCCGCGACTGGTTTGGTCTCGAGGTTGCCAATACATCTGAACGTGGTGAGGATGAAAGGTTCGACTTCTACCTGGCGGTTCAGACGGAGCTCAACTGCGAAGACACCGAAGGAAGAGACTTGTTTGGTCTAAGCCAGCGCCTGGTCGACCGCAATGGACGCTTCTCGCCTGTTGTAGTGATCTGCCAGTCGCCGGAGGAAGCGCACAGCATGTTCGTTGCGGCGAAGAACAGAAGCGAGACGTTCTACTTTGAGTTCATCAGTCAACCATGCGGGCCCCGGAAGCTGGCGGGTGCTCTGGATATATGCATGAAACGACAGACGGAGCAGCGGTCCAGCGGCATCACCCCTGACGAGCGAACTCACTGGGTGGAAATGCCTGATTCTTCCCATCTGCCACTGGATGCTGAGCCCAGTGAGCCTCCCAGTAATCGACTGAAGATCAGCAAACGCCCCACGGCTGACACCATGGGCGATGAATCTCACCGAGGGTCGAGGGATGCCAAACCGCAGCAGGAGACGCCTGGGCCATCCGTCCTGCTTGTGGATGACAATGACCTTAACCTGCAGCTGCTGTGTGCATACACCGAGAAGGACAATCATCCTTATATGGCAGCCCACAACGGTGCAGAGGCGGTTGAAGCGTACAAGGCCGATCCCGGAAAGTATCAGTTTGTCATCATTGGTATGTTTTGTTTCCTCCTTTCTGAGTGTGAACGGCCTATTAACTGACTATTCTAGACATATCGATGCCTGTTATGGATGGATTCGAGGCGTCTCGACAGATTCGCCGCATTGAAAAGGAGCATCGTTCCAAAATGAGCAAGTCCGAGCAGAAGGCATCACCACGCACCGTGATTGCTGCTCTGACCGGGCTTGACAGCACCAGTGCCCAGAAGGAGGCCTTCTCTTCAGGCATCGACACGTTCCTGATCAAACCAGTGAAGCGGCCAGAGTTGCAGGCTATTCTGCGTCGCCAAAAAGATATGTAGATTGAACACTAGTATACGTCGATGAAGCTGTAGTTATGTATATATTATTTTATCTGTACATTATGTTAAAGTGAATATGACATCAGAGGCCAAATTTCCAACCTCGACACAGCTGAATACGAGCAGGCTCCATGCGGGGTGCAACTCTCAACCACCTCAGCCACCGTCCTTATACACGAATATTGAACGCCATGGAGTCGCTTCTACTGCCCAGTGGCTCGGCTGCTGTTGACGTCAGTGTGATTAACACGTAAGATACCATCCAAGCTGCAGTTGTGCCAGTTGTATACTGATCATGTAGCACACGCATGACTATCCCTGCACACCACCCTCTGGCGCCCCCTGATGGACTCTATTCTCTGACTCTGGACATGCCTTCATACTCGTTTGTTATTGGGCATCCGTCCGGGCGTAAATTGCTATTTGATCTTGGTCTGCGCAAGGACTGGTGCAACCTCCCCCCAGCCACGCTTGGGTTCCTTGAACAAGTAGGATGGCAAGTGGAGGCTGCGAAGAATGTCACCGAGGTGTTGCACGAAGGAGGTACACCCTTGTCCGATATCGAGGCCGTCATTTGGAGCCATCATCACTTTGACCATGTCGGCGACATGACTGCCTTTCCTCCCAGTACGAAGCTTGTTGTCGGACCAGGGTTCAAGAAGCACTACGCACACGCCTTTCCCAGCAACCCAGAGTCGTCGCTTTGGGAGACCGCATGGAAGGACCGGGAGCTGCAGGAGACCTCTTTTGATTCTTCGTCTGTGGACGTAGGTCCTTTTAACGCCCATGACTACTTTGGCGATGGCAGCTTCTACTTGTTGGATTCGCCCGGCCACACAGTCGGCCACCTCGCTGCCCTTGCTCGCGTCACTGTTGAGGGACATTCGTCGTCTAGCAGCTTCGTTTTAATAGGCGGCGATACATGCCATTTCATCGGACAATTCCGACCGACCGTATATCGACCGCTATCAGCGGAACAGATGCCAGAGTGTCTTCAAGCGCCCCTCTGTCCTGGAATCATCATGGAGCGACTACGAGAATATCCATCCCAACCGCTATTCGGAATGCCGGAGGTGAATGCGGTGGACATATCACAGGCTCATGAGTCGATCGAGAAGCTTCAAGTCCTTGATTCAGCCGACAATGTGTGGGTGATTGTCGCGCACGACCAGGCCTTGCTCGATCAGATCGCGTTCTTTCCGGCGACAATCAATGACTGGCAGAGGAGACAATACGCAGAGAAGACGCGCTGGAGATTTTGGAACACTCTACAGCCTCGTGCACAGGGACACTAGCTTCTACAGAGTACAGTGCATTAGTCACTTCTACTCTTGTATCGCAGTACGCTGTCTCTACAAATGATATTGATGTGTTATGGACCCGTCCGGGTTGGAATAATTGAATTTAGCTAAGGAGCGTAGAATCGAGGCGTATACACAGAGATCATTGTAGACAGGTTGGCCAAACATGCATCGGCCATTTGCAAATGGTATATCCGGCGTTACACGCAAATGAGCTGGTCAGGGTGTCCAGGCGCAGCGGCACAGGAGGAGCCGCTACAACACGACTCCAGGGAACAGCCGCCCCCCTCTGAATTATCGTCTGGTCAGCATGGAATAAGGGCAGCAGGAAGGTTATTAGGGACGGAGGACGCACTTTCAACGCATGCCTGGACTGAGGCAACTGCAGCAATCAGGATAAGACTGAGAAGCTTCATGGTAGCTGTGGTAGCGAGAGCAGGAGGGATGTGGAGGATAAGAGGAATAAAGGTCTTGATGGGCAATCCAGAGACACTTTGCAGCATCGAGGACCCTCTACTTATAGGCCTAAATCCAACGCTTGACTCCGGTCTCGGACAGCCATCCCTCGCTCGTCGCGCTGTCCTCCAGCGTCATCGTGGATACGAACTGGAGGATCTCAGCAAGATAAGATTTGACCACCTCGATTGGCTTACATCTGCTGCTAGAATTAGAGAGCGATAGGGGAATCAGATAAGATGCATCGGGTCCAGGGCGCCGCTAACGACGTGATGGTCCATATAAGATGAGCCCACTCGGAGTAAGCCAAAGGGGCCAAACCAGCAGGAGTCGGACCTGGCCACTGAAGGTCCTACCAGTCTGACCTCCACTGACTTGCTTCGAATTGTTCGCGGTGGGACGAGGACCTGGGAAGACTCCGATTGCGCTGCCAGGCTGATCTTCGAGTCAGCAGGGAGACACTGAACATGCCGAACGGTACGACGATGAAATGGACGTTGACGCAGATATGTATTGACCACCGAGATGAACGAGTATCTATTTTGCATAACCATAACCTGCATGTACAGTAAAACTTCAAACAGACCCGCTGAGCTTCCCAATATCCTCATCGTCTTTACGAGTCGCGCGAGGCCACCGAAGTCGACACATCTACCGTCCTCATGATACCCTGCTGCTGCTGATCGCGTCGACTGTTGTCGCCCTGGATAGTCGTCTCGATCCGGGGCATGGCTTGCACGTTCGTCATCAGGATGTCCTTGTCTGACTCGTGCTCGACAGCACTCATGTTGTTGCTGCGTTCGGCACGACTGCTCTTGATCTGGTTGCGCATTTTGCTGAGGTGATAGTCTGAGTTATGGCTGTTGTATCTCCCACTGCTGTATTCATTGTACTTCTGTGTGATCAACGCCGACAGCGCGGGCAGACAGGCACAGATAACCCCTATGGCAATCTCGGCGTTTCTGGAAATGCAGTCAGTTTGGGGCCGGCATCAGTACAGATGATTAGGACATACCCGAACATGTTGACGCGCATGAAAGCAATGGTGGCATCCTTTGAGTTGCCAGTCTCCTTGATAAGAATCAGACGGATGACACTCGAGGCACAAGCAAGACCTCCTGCTCCTAGCATGCCCATCACTCTCATCTTCTTCTTGTGCGGGAGTTGCAGTCGCATCGTCAGGGGAAGAGGCAGTATCAGAACGATCAGGTCGCTGACGACGCTGACGACGGCGTCGGCCATGATGATGGCACTTTGGTCAAGGCAGGATCCGGGCAGGTCTTGCTCCCAGAACTTCGCGATCGGCATGCAGATACGAATCTTGACGATGACGGCGGGGATGTAGTAGAGGAGCATCAGGACGAGAAAGACGTATATGAAGATGACCGATTTCTTGAACGGACTGAACACCCTGGTCATGATCCACAGCAGGGTCATTTTGGTGAGAAACGCGGTAGGCCCGTACATGACCATCGTTACGTATGTGAGCTGGTGGATGTTAGCAGAACTGTTTCTTTTTCTGCCTTATAGTTATTACCTTTTGAAAAGGAATGTGGTGTTCCTCAGGGACATCATCCCAATGCACGCCGCCGCCAAAATGGCCCACTGGACGAGTGTCAGTAGTCAGTAGAATAAAGAACACACAGACTCACTGGCCAAGGCAATCGCAGAGTATAAAACACCCAGAAACTGAAAGAAATGTTAGAGTATTCATCTCATGGAGCAGGTCTATCCTACCCATGCGGCCAAGCAGCACCCTAAACATGCGTCAGAATTCGTGATCCAGAAAGAAGGCAGGGCCAAGTCTCACAGTCCTCTTGTCCCCAATTCCTCAGTAATAAAGTACGGGTATAAACTCGGAGACCAAAAAAGACAGACATAAAGATGATGCAGAGCGATTGTGTGGCGTTGTTCCATGTCTGCATCGACCTATCCACATGGTGCCCCGGAGAAGCCTCACGCGCAACGAGGGGGTGGATGACGGCCATCTTGGACATGGCCTGGAAAGGAGAGTGAGGGTTACCGTGTACGATTCGGCGTCGCACCAAGATTCAGGGTGAGGGCATGGAAGGTCAAATATGTGGAGGGAAGCAAGATCAGAGCAAGGGGGGTGGTGCCATTACCGATGGATCGGATCGGCTGAGTTTAGGCCAGGAATAACGGAGGAATTGACTTGCCCATCGGCCTGCCTGGAGTGCAAGTGTCTTTAGGGTTTGGACAGGAAATGGCAAAACCCCTGAGTACACCGGGTTACGACGTTGACGGCTCGGGAGACGCAGGGCCAGGCACAGGCAATCCACGCTGCAAAGTAACATTGAAGACGGGATGGGGCAGTACTTCTGCAAGGGCTAATCAGCCGAATGAGACAGGACCGTTGGGAGTCTGCAGACATCGAAGATCAACGGACAAAAGGAAACATTGCCCCGAGTGATCAACTCCTGGTGGACATGGATCTTGCAGCCAGTGGATGAACTGGAGGGCGACCTGTCACTCGACTGTGCAATCACAGCTATCAATGAATGGAGCTGAGCTGTATAACAGATCTGAACTCTCTTTTGTGTCTATATCTTCTGCGAGGGGCGGTACGATCGTAGCATACGTCTGCACATCAGTTGACATCTGCAGTGGCAACCGTGAGCCAAAGACGGCATCGCAGGTTAAAACACATCAAGGTTGCAGCTAACTCCTCAAGGTACCTTCTACGATGTTTTCTTTTCTTCTGCTGTCAGAAAGAGGCCCACTCATCCTCCACTCTTCAAGGTTCGATCCATCCCCACTGGGCGCCGTCTATATCAAGCCATTGGCCAACACGCGACGCATCCGAAACGCTGCGGGAGGTCCAGGCCCGATTTACGGTAGCTCGGAGGTAAACATGGGGCGTGGCTTGGTTCTGCTCGTGGCAAGATGAAGATGAGCGGAGGATTTCACAGGGAGATTCGATGGCGGAATTTGGCCGAGCTGCTGGTGGCAACAAGGGAAATTGACACATTGTCTGCAGGGATCCGGCTTAACTGACAGGGATCTGGCTCAATTGACAGGGATACAGTGGGGAATACTGTGAGAGCCCTGGAAGGAGAAACCCCCGTGGTGAAGCTAATGTCACAATCCATACACCGTACAATATACAAAGCTGAAGGAGGGCTACTCATACTGTCATACACCAAGACAACTTCATGGGCACTTGGCATACGAGTCATGATTGGGACAGTTTATTATATGTCCAAGACAGTCACAGATGCATTTGATATATCACTGCCAGACGAACCTTCAGATGGCGATCTCATCCCTGACATGAGATGCAGACCCTCAAAAGATGGCCATGACATTCGGCGGCGATGAGACCCCCCCTGGCATATTTAGTGGAATCGATGCTACAAAGAAGCTCCAACGCTGGTGCTCGCTGCACATCTGCGCGAGGGCCTCCAGATCGAAAAGCTCGCCTACGTTGTATCCAGAACGATGAGCAGCAGCTTGACAGGTCACTTTAGGGCACACTCACCTATCGGCATCCCCCATCCGGCCAGGACATATTCATGCAGAAATACCTCCGACTGAGGCGGATAAACCTGCCGATTGTCAGCTTGACTTTGGCACTGAACATCAACGGCCGTCCCACCTCCCAGCTGATCGCATCACTGGCGATCGCACAGAATCCTGTGTCCCAAAGCCACCGCAGCACGTCGGGAGTGGCCTCCACGCCGGCGTGAGACGGGCTGCTGTTGTCGGAGTATTCTTGCTTCTGGGCGTCTGTCATGGCGGTGTCCCATTCCTTGGTAACCCCAACGCGCACGAACAGGATATCGCCCTTCTGGAATGTGATCCCGCATTCTCTCGCAATCTCCTGGATGTCGGACAGACGGACCTGATGAGTCGAGAACGTACTGTACTCAATGCCTTTTTTCTCGGCCCAACCAGCGTAGTCGATCAACACCCCACGGCCTATACACAGCACGTTAACTGGAGTTGGTATTTTTTCGTACGGGACCAGAATAGCATACCTGCGATGCCCTCCTTGGCCCAGTGCTGCAGACCAATTCGGTCATTCTTTCGATCGTTGATTTCCTCACTAGTTGTGCCTCCGTAGAAGACACGCTCGTTCTGGCCAGGGACCGTCTGGGAGAAATGGCGAAGTCCATCCCACTGGCTACTCTGTTCTAAGTGCTATTAATGCAAGGGATACACCCGCGCGAAGTTATAGACAGCACATACGGGGATTCATGTGGTAGATGTCGTCAAAGGCTATGCCGCCCAGCAGGGGGACGATCTGATGCTGGCAGGGCTGGCGATTCAGATTGGGATAGTCGAGTTTGGTCATCTCCCATCCCATTGTGACTCGACGGCCAGTGCGAATCTCAGATGCCGCCGCATTTGAGACGACCTCTGGGGTGAGGATGGCGAGTTTTCCCAGTCCCTCTTCACGGCTGCCGGGCTGTCCCATCCACACCTGCTTAGGATTGGGGAGCTCGTCGTACGGCGTGTCAAAAATGGACTTGGCTGCCATGCTTGCTCAGCTGTACTGCTGATAGACGGAAAATAAAGTATGTCGATGTAAGGCTGCAGATGACGCAGGGGATGCCGTGGCTCGATATACCTTGCTGGGGTCTCGGGTGGCGCAGGCCCATTCGTCTTTAAATCAACCACCTACGGAGTACTCAGAGTATGGAGTGTGTAAGTGGGATTCCAAGAGCCAGATGGTCGGATTGGAGGTTCCTGGCAAGGCGAGCCCCTTGCACTGGATCGTAGGGGGGAGAGGGGCATGAATCGCCGGCTGCACTCCATCCTCGGACAGAGTTGAGCTCCTCCATGAGCAGTGAGCAGTGAGCAGTTAGCAGCTAGCAGTGAGCACGGACACCTGCAAGAGGGTCGAGAGGGCAGAGACGTGACGATCTCTGCCTATCACTATCACTGCAGTCGGCTCCATCTCCCCTGCAAGGGAGTTGAACCTGTCAACGGGACTGTCGGTCTCTGACGTGGACGAATCAGCCCGGCAGCCATCCCGGTCTCTCCCAACCTAACTATCCAGTACCGACGGAGTATTCGCATGCGCAAGGCCACTTGGGTCTTGGAAAGGGAATCGGGGTGGGCCCGGCACGGCCGATCGATGTCGGCAGACTGATGGGTGGAGCAGACGTTGGCACGATGCAGCAAGACGAAGAGCCAGAGGAAAGAAACCTGCCCCGAGTGCTGATCAGGACATCCTGCTCATCGTCAAAGTTTTACCTAACTTCAAAACCTGTCATCAATGGCAGCGGAAGACAAGTCCCACTCCAAGTCCCAACGGCCGACATGGATATCGCCCTGGCCCGCGAGTCTTCCCCGAACAAGTAAAAGCTTGACGGCTGCAGAATTTGACAGCAATTTAGGTTCCGTAGTTTCTTCTGGGCCTTCCTTAGTCTGATTAATCGCCGCCAATCTGTCCATCTCTGGCCCTCTCGGGCAGTCTGTGCGCCTGTGCGGCGGCGATCCCTCGTAATGGCGGCCTGTCTGTGCCAGCCCTCCACTTCCAGACGTCCAACCGCCGACTTGCTGGTTTATTTGAACTTTTGAAATTGCATCTGGCGTCTTGTTCAGTTTCCGAGTGTGGATCCTGGTGCTTCTCCCTCGCTGCTGGTGCTGGTCCACTCTCGCCAATAATGCGTATCTCGCAATGCAACGGGCTGTCTCTAGGCTGGAACTAGCGAGCAGAAGGAGGTCTGGAAGCTCTCCTGAACTCATGCCATACTCTGGCCCAAGAGTGAAACCAGAAGCAAGCTGAAACGGCCAATTGAAAGCTGTGCTGTTCGGCATTTTGGCTCGGTCTGCGCTGCCTCTGTGGAATGCCACTAATTCGCGACCTTGTCCTACATCAATCGGGGAATTCGTCTGTCTGATTGAGCTTTTGTTTTCTGTCACTTTGTCTCCTCGACACTGCAATAATTGCTTTACTGCAACTGCAGACTGTGCTCCATTGCATGCGGTGTTGTCTTGGCTGACGCGACCTTATCCCATCAGTATTCATTAATATTTAATACCGTTTTTCTCAAGCTGGATCTCTTGTAGCAAAAGCTGCCTGCTCACAATGGGGCGATTTGGCTCGCAGACCAGTACCTACAACAGGCTGGTCTCCATCTTCGTCGCGGTTGGATCGCTCGTGAGTCGCTCCCCCGGCTGGATCCCATTTATTGAGCAGCACTGACTATATGGCAATATAGACATACGGCTACTGCTCGTCCATCATCAGCAGCACCATCGGACAGCCAGGCTGGTACACGTACTTCGATCTTCCTGCGGAGGGCGAGGCCGGATATGACTCCATCACCACCCCGACCATTGCGACCGCCAATGGCGTTTTCAGCGCCGGAGGAGCTGTTGGCACGCTCTTCTTGATGTGGGCATGCGAGTATTTCGGTCGCAGGGCCAACATCCAGCTGGGCGCGTTTTTCTCCTTGTTCGGAGGTGCGCTTCAGGGCGGCGCCAACTCGCTCGAGTACGTTCCAAGCGACGGAAATGCCATTGAATGATGCTGACAACATTCTTGTGGTATAGGATGTTCCAAGCAGGTCGATTTATCTGTGGTCTAGGCATCGGTCTCCTCGTCACCGTGTGTCCCATGTACCTCTCTGAGATGTCGAGCGCATTCCGTCGTGGCTGGCTTGTCGGACACCACGCCATCTTCCTGGTCTTCGGATATATGCTGGCAGGCTGGGTTGGATTCGCATGCTACTACGCCGAGGGCAAGCTGGGAACATTCGGATGGAGGTTCCCCCTCTGCCTGCAGTGCTTGCCTCCCCTCGTTCTGCTTGCAGGCTCGCCATTCCTGCCTCGATCGCCCCGTTGGCTGATATCCAAGGGTAAAGACGACGAGGCCAGGGTGACTCTGGAGAAGCTTCGCCAGTCTCCTGATGACCCGGATAATCTCGTCGCCAAGGAGGAATACTATCAGATGAAGGAGCAGATCCGCTTGGAGGCGGAGAGGCTGTCAACATACGGCAATGTGTGGACAGCAGTGGTGAAGAAGCCATCATACAGGAAACGGATGGCCATTGGTTTCCTCACCCAGTGGGGAGCTGAATTTGGCGGTCCACTGATTATTGTAAGTGCTTCGTGCTGGTACTCTATTTCAACGAGCTGACACCAGCGCAGAACAACTACGCAGTTATATTGTATCAAGGACTCGGCGAGACGGGTAGTATGCCCCTGCTTCTCAGTGCCGTTTGGTTGACCACGGCTGGTAAGGACTGCACAATTAATGCTCTACACGTTCAGGGCGCTGATGCTTCCCAGGTCTTATTTATAACCCCCTGGGCGCCTGGCTGCACGACAAGGTCAACTCTCGTCGCGGCATGTACATAACCGGCTTTGCTGGTATCATCGTCACCACTTCGATTCTGGCTGCGATGACCGCCGAGTACGCCGGTACTTCGAATAGAGGAGGAAACGCCGTTGGCATCCTCATGATGTACCTGTACCTGGCATTCCAGGGGTGAGTTGCAGCCGTCGTGTCCAGTCCCAGTCAGTCGATGTTTGCTAACCCTGATATAGCACCTGCTGCGACACCACCATGTACCTCTACGTGTCTGAGATCTTCCCAACTGAGATCCGTCCCATTGGAATGGGTTTCTCCCTGTTCGGCCAGTTTGCCTGTAAGCCTGCTCTACCTCTGCCATATTGAAAGCGTGTCGAAGCTAATGGTCCCAGCCACCCTCATCCTCCTGCAGACTGCCCCCATCGGGTTTGCCAATTCTGGATGGAAGTACTACCTGGTCATTATCCTGTGGTCTGCCTTCTTCATTCCCAGTAAGTTTGATTTCCCAGGGTCATTATCATCACTGCTGACAGGCATAGTCATCTACTTCTTCTTCCCCGAAACTGCTCGCCTCACTCTGGAGGAGATTGCAAAGAACTTTGGCGAAGAGGTTGCGGTGAACCTCACTGAGGCCACAGACGAAGAGAGAGCGCGAATCGACCAGAATCTTGTCCAGTCTGAAAGAACTGGTTCGGCGACCGCAGACGAGGCCGGCTCTTCGAGCACTGAGCAAGCCAAACATGGCTGAATTGTCCCAGCAACCTTGCAATTTCTGGCTGTCATATCCGGATAGATTCCCTAGACGATTCACCTGTGCACTCAATGGTATATAGTTAAACATGGGTGCCTCAAGTATCTTAGTTATTAAGCTGGAAACGGTATCTGTTCACGTCTGTAAAACCACTGGTTGATGCGGAGTGAGCGCAGGATATTTCTACGTGAAATACTTTTAATATATATATTATTAATGAGTGAGATGGTTATTGGTGTAGCAAGATTAAGCGTGCTAAGGATTGTAGCGTTCATAGCATACACACCCACATATATATTTCGGGCTAGATAATACGCCTACTGCAGGCTTTTCTTCAGCGAAGCAGCAGCATGTCTCGCAAGAGCCTCGACTGAGCCCTTGCCCATCATCTCCAACACGCTGATATCCAACTGGAAAGTCTGTTTCCACCACATCCGCATCTCGATGGCGACCAGCGAGTCCATCCCAAGGTCCGCAAGGCTCAGCGATGTGTTCAGCTCGTCGTCGCCCTTGGACAGCAGGCTCAGCGCTTTCAGTCCGATTTCGTGTGCGAGCAGCTCCACCGTCTCTGGAGTTTCCAGCACACCTGGCTCCCTACGTGCATCGGCTACAAAGGCCTTGAGACGGTCGCTACCGGATACTCCGCCTGATGATCTTCCACCAGACCCGGCACCCCGGCGGTTATGGTAGACAGCTATACGTGGATCCCTACGCCAGACGAGGCGGTTCTTCTCGCTGTCTAGTGGAATCGTGGAATCGAAGCCAAGGAGAAAGGCAGACGGAGCTGTAGATTGGGATGGAGAGGAAGCAGATGCAGTGGCAACTGCTAAGGCCTCCAGGACTTCCAGGCCCCCGATACAGTAGAACCCACTGTCCTTCAACTGACGAAGCAATGTCTCGTTCTGGGAGAAAACGCCGATGCCATCGATAGGGCCAAAGGCAATCACAGATGCAGCTAAGCCCGCTTCCTGGCGATAAGCGCAGAATGCGTCAAGAAACGCATTTGCAGACGCGTAGCTGGCCTGGCCAGGCTGCCCGATCACACCAGAGATGGAACTAAACAGCGTGAAGAAGTCCAGCGTGATGCCCGCCGCCAGCGTGGCGTTGTGCAAGTTCCAAGTTCCGAGTGTCTTGGGCTTCGTCGACTCCTGCCAGTCATTCCAGCTGATTTTAGAGAATGCTTCGTCTCGCAGCACCATCGACATCTGCAGGATGCCCTTCAGGGGTGCAGTGGCTGAAGCCGCCTTGACAGCGCGAGATACAACTTCTGGCTCGGAGACATCGCCCTGCACCAGCTGGACGTCGCAGCCCATCGTGGTGATCTCGTTGAGAAAGGCCTGATCCTCTGGTCTCTGGCCAGCACTGCGCGACAGGAAGATCAAGTGTCTCGCACCGTGCTCGACCATCCATATCGAGATGGAACGCCCGAGACCACCTAGCCCACCGACAAGAAGATACGATGCGCGGGAATCAAATTTGGGTGCAACTGGCCGTTGGACGGCGTTTTCAGCAGAAAGTCCAGGGCCATTGGACCCATTCAGCTCAACTACGACGTCGCTTGCTGGAGCGCTTTGTAGGTGTGCAAAGGCATCCTGGACGTGAGATGCATCAAAAACCTTTGGTGACTCGCTGCGCCGAATGTCTTGGGCTAATAAGCCTGAAACATCACTGAGAAGCCTTTGCAGTGTTAACCTTGCCTGACTTTATAATAGGATAAAAGACTTACTCCTTGATCAGCTGCGGCTTACACGCTTGAATGCGGTCGATATCCACCGAATAGTAGCTGCAGTTTTCCGGCAATTCCTGATTTACCCCAGGGATTCTCTGGGTCCTTGATCGTTCTGTTTCAATCACAATGCCAAGCTCGGCGACGCAGACTGGCTGTCCAAGGGGTGGGTTAAGCACAACGTCCACCTGTATCCCGCCTGGAAGGTTGGGAGTAGATGTCCGGAATATACATCCAGGGGGGAGATGGAAGTCTCGCACGAGTCGTTCTGCTTGCTCGTCATCATCGACCGTTGCAAAGACGGTAGCGCCCAGGAATTGTGCGACCTTCACTGCAGCAATCCCAAGGCGGCTGAATGCACTGTTAACTAGAACAGACTGGCGAGTCTGTCAGCCTCTCGTCTTTGCTACTTGGGACAGGGGAGCGGGATATATAGTGAACATACCTGGCCCACCGTGAGACGAGACACATGGCGCAAGGCGTACATTGCCGTCACAAAGGCCATGGGCACAAGGGCGCCGTCGTTGAGCCCAAGTCCCTCCGGAAGTCTGATGCACTGGGACGCTGACTGCACAGTAGAAGATGCAAGAGTCCCTTGTCCCAGGGCCATAACGCGGTCCCCGACCTGGAGGTTCTTCACCCCATCGCCAACCCGACGAACGACACCTGCTGCCTGGCGCCCGAAAACAAAGTCGTCGCTGGCGGAGAGCTCCATCGATCCGATGGCCAGGGATATATCCTGTTCGGACGTTTATAATCAGCAATAGCGCCATCGAGGCCCGGAGGCAGTGACTTACGCGGTAATCAAGTCCCACTGAGTATACTTCAATTTCTACTTCTCCAGCCCCCAATGATGACAGAGGACGGTTCTCCCACTGCAGAGCTGATAGTAGTCCCGGCCTTGCTGTGGTCAAGGCAATGGTGTTTTCCTCAAGCTGTGAGCTGCCTTGGTGCTCTACAAGGGAGAATGGATATATGCGAGGAACGTAGACCTGCCCTTCGCGAACGGCGTATTCCATATCTGGCTGCAGGATGGCTGCTTCAGGGATTTCACGCCGGGCCTGGAACCGCTCAAACACACTCAATACCGTGTTATCAAAGACATCAGCTTCACAGACAGCAAAGTCAATTCCAAGCTCGGAACGCATTACTCGTGCAAGACCCTGTGTCTGTGCGTATTGTGGATATTTCAACACATCCGGGATAAGCCAAAAGATGCCCACGTCGCTGCTTAGAGCCCCAAGGAACCCCTGGAGGCGAGAAAAGATGTCTGATGAGAGACCATCCAGGAAGCAACTGCTATCGTGGTCTAGCAGGGAGAGTATATCGCCCTCTGTTGGCGGACTCTCGTCCAGGGTGCAGAATGCGACTTGCCGCCCCTCAAGCTGGCTGGATATCATATCGAACTTGTCTGATGCCTCCTTATTGCGGACAAGCAGAGTCACTTTCCTGGTTCCCGGCGAGGCGAAATGTTCTCCTGGTTGAGCAATCAGAGCCACACCGAGTTGAGATGGAGTGTCGTCTGCGTCTGAGACTGTTTGTACATTCATAAAGCCTGCCTGCTGTAGATTCTGCTGCCATTCACTCTCGTCTAAGAGCGCCACCGACCACCATTGGGGCAATAGGCCTAGAGCATAAGTGATCCAATGGGCCGAGGGAGATAGCTCCTGCAGTGCAAGCCTTCCACCCGGGGAAATCAGGGAATGTATATTCTCCAGACCGCGCGACAGATCGTTGGTAAGATGGCCCAGGTCCGTGACAATGACGAGGTCATACTGTACGTCCGCGAACCCCTGCTCGTCCAGAGGCTTCCCGACATCCAGAACAGAGAACTCGAGGTTGGCCACGCCTTTGAGATGGTCTTTGGCCTCTTTGAAGTGGGTAGACGACAGGTCGGAGAACGTGTATTTGTACAGCGACGACCCTATAGCCTTGAGGATCTTCGATGTGGCTCTGCCTTTGCCGGCCCCGAGCTGGAGGACTCGCAGAGTGGGTCGAGTGTGGGCGAGGGCAGCGAGAAACGGAGCAGTGTCGAATGAATCGTCGAGGAATTCATACAGTCTGCCGTGGATATCACGGTCACTCATTACATCCAGGGCATCCACCTGCCCTGCAAATATATCGCCCAGCACTTCCTTGACGTCGAGGAGAGCACGAGCCGCAGCTGCAGCCGGGGTCTGCATAAGATGGTCCACACGATGCTGGATTCTTTGGTCGAGACTGTGATCGGTGTCAACGAGGGTTTTTTCTGTTGCAGTCGTGGTGCTCGCCTGGCCCTCGATCCAGGCCCTGTACTTGAGAAGCTGTGCAGGCGTTTCGAGGTTGGATATCGAAGTCCACGAGTGTTGAATGCAAAGCTGCGCCAACTCATTCAGCGTGTTTAGATAGTATCCGGCCTCCTCACCCGCAGGTATGACCAGACTCCTTGGATCAGCATGGTCGATATGCAATCCCCATGTTACCTGAGCTGCAGCATGCGAGTCCTCCCTCCGAGGGGCTTCCAAGACCGTGTGCTCTACGCCGGACATACGCATCACGATCTGGTTACCTGCAATGCAGTGACCACTGCCACGAACCGAGCCATCCTTGGTGAAGGAACCGGATGCAACGCCAACAAGGGAGCTCTGAGCACCGCGGAGAATGGCCAGCTCGCCAACGCGAGTTGCCACGTTGTTCCGGTGCTTAAGGCCGATTCCGTACGCCGCTGCACAGACTGCCAGTTGTAACGCAGCGTCGATGGCGACAGGATGCTGATGGTAGGGCTCTGCTGTGTCGACTGCTGTCTGCTGGATTGTTGCAGTAGACCGACCCGGAGACCCGGTGGTTGATGCCCTGATGTCGTCGAGGCACTGGAATCGCGGACCAAAGTCGAGGCCAGCGCGTCGGAGAACGTGGTACCAGCTCTGCCTAGGCACCTCACGCGGAAGGGTCTGTATAGAGTCTTCGCTGGAGCCCAGGGCGGATTGGAGGGCTGCCACCTGGCCTGTGCAGTGCCCTATCCACGTATCCCCGTTGTGCGAGCCGATGGTGAATCGCCACCAGGAACCATCAGCATCACCACGCTGCATCGCAGTCACGATCTCCACGGGCGCGCCCTCAGAAACAACGAGTGCCATGCTTGCCTCCACGTTGCGTACAGTAAAGCCGTCCGGGACGCCGCTGATTTGGCGTACTGCCTCGCCAGCCATAGCTACATATGCAGCGAAAGGGAAGACAACATCATCACCGACCTTATGGTCACGCACCCAAGGCGCATTGTCAAGGTGAAATACATTACGCCATACGGGTGTGAAGTCAGGGCTCTCGATGACACGCAGGCCCAACAGGTCATGGCTGGGGAACTGCCGGTGGCGCCAGTCGTGGGCGACGCGGCTTTCAGTCCAATACTTGTTTTGACGATTCCAGGAGTACCGGGGCAATCCGGACAGACAAATGCCACTGGGATGCATAGCTCTGAAGTCGATGGGAATGTGCAGGGTAAACAGCGTTCCAATGGCCGAGAGGAAGGATTCTGTGCAGTTACCACCGCGCAGCAACGTCGAGACATATGGCGCCGACGCTGACCGGCCTACGAGGATCTGACGAACGGGGCCAGCCAGAGCAGAATGCGGGCCAACCTCGAGAAACACTGGACTCTTGCCCACAGGATGATCCGTGATGCGGGAGACAGCCCTGGAAAAGAGAACCGGAGACTCGAGGTTGCGTTGCCAGTAACTGGCATCGAGCATCTCCGGCGCCTCCAGAAGATCGCCTGTGACACTGGAAAAGAAGGGCTTGCTTGGAGAGCGCCCAGGCACGTTTGGGCCGACGAGACGGTGGTATTCGGTGCCCACCTCGGCCATATGGTACGAGTGGTATGCCTTGTCGACCTTGAGGAGGCGAGCAAGAACATCCGGGCGTGATGCTTGCACCGAAGCAACGACAGCCTCGACCTGATCTCTGTCGCCCGATATTGTGACGCTTCGAGGTGAATTCTCACAGGCAACGCCGGCGCCGGGGAGCAGGAATGGCTGCACATCCGCCGCACCCAAGCCGATAGCAGCCATGGCCCCGGCCCTTGACTGCTTGTTGGCCACAATTCCGCGATGGTATGCAGCCGTTATTGCCTCTGGGCCTGTCAGAGCCCCGGCTGCGTACGCCGCGGCGATCTCACCACTGGAGTGACCGATGACTGCGTCGGGAGTAACCCCAATGCAAGCCAGACTGTCGACGAGGGCAATCTGGAGGGCCGTACAGAGCGGCTGTGACAGCTCTGCAGAGTCGAGTTTGCTACGCTTGGCAGGCTTGCGCAGCTCGGCCTCGATAGTCCAGTCCGGACCGTTCTCTTCAAGGACTTTCAGGTGCTTGTCCAGGCTCTCGATAGACGCCCTGAAAGTCGTGTTGGACCTCAAGAGAGCCCGGCCCATTTGCGGCCACTGGGCACCTTGGCCGGTGAAAACCATGACTATGCTGGAGGGGCCAGTGCCATGCCTCTGCTTGGATCGTGATGGCGTGCCGGGTTTCTCCCTGCTGGAGACGACGAAGCCCCGGTGGGAGAGGTGCTGGCGTCGATTAGCCAGAGTGAAAGCTAGGTCTTCAATACACTCGGGGTACTGGCTCAGATATGCAGCGTGCTCGTCTATTGTATGACCAAGGGAATCAGAAGAACCAGCCGAGTAGACAAGCAACTGTGGTGCGTCACCGGATTCTTCTAGAGAGGGAGCTGCACCATGGCTGGCTGCCGAGTCCAATATAACATGGGCGTTATTCCCACCGATTCCGAACGAGTTAACAGACACTCGTTCCACCGATACGTCCGACGGCCACGGTGTTGGGTCTACAGGAACCGCCAGCCTCGCGGACTCGAATGGGATCTTCGGATTCGGCACTCCCAATTTGATATTCGGGGGGATTGTGCGATGCTCCAGTGCCAGGACGGCTTTGATGACGGAGGTGAGGCCAGATGCGCCCTCCGAATGGCCGAGATTAGGCTTCACAGAGCCAATATACGTCCCTCTTGGATTGCCAAACACCCTGGCTACGGCGTTGGTTTCGACAGGGTCACCGACCAGTGTCCCGGTGCCATGGCATTCAACAAACGCCGTGTCCGACGGGTCTGAAATCCCGGCAAGCCTGTAAGCATGTCTAATGAGTGCCTCCTGTGCTTCCAAGCTCGGATAAGTCATTCCAGGCGTCTTGCCGTCGTGGTTTGTGGCCGCTGCTCGGATAACAGCTCGGACGGGGTTGCCGTCTCTGAGGGCATCTGCCAGAGGCTTGATGAAAAGGCCATTGACGGCTTCCCCGCGCCCATACCCATTGGCATCCGATGAGAATGTCTTGCAGGATCCGTCCGGAGACAAAACACCTTGTTCAGAGAGCTTGATCGTCATTGCTGGCGTCATTATCAAGCTCGAACCCGCAACAATCGCTGACTCGCAGTCAGCGCGCGCGAGGGCGAGACACGCTTCGTGGAGACTGACCAGGGACGATGAGCATGCAGTTCGGATAGTCATACTGCAGTCGAGTTAGTTTGTCAGCCTTTGCCCTTTTGGTTGTCACTCTGGGTTAGAACGTACCTGGGCCCTCGCAGGTCCATCTCGTACGAGACGCGGTTTGAGAGAGCAAAGTCCCCGGAGCCCGCAAGCCGGTACACCCCATACTGCTGCTCATCATGATCGAGAATCTCGTTCCAGTCCTCACCGAAGCTCCCCACGTACACGCCGATGCGCCGCCCCTTCCAGTCCGTCTCGCCCGCGTCCTCGATGCATTCCCGTGCGACCTCGAGCAACAGACGCTGCTGGGGATCGCACCGTGCAAGCTCCATCGGAGACAT
Organism: Aspergillus sp. B3601; assembly: GCA_023625155.1. NCBI lineage: Eukaryota > Fungi > Ascomycota > Eurotiomycetes > Eurotiales > Aspergillaceae > Aspergillus > Aspergillus sp. B3601. The sequence goes on along the minus strand of JAMAAV010000010.1, from coordinate 65,545 downwards.
GCTGAATAGCGAGCCGTCAAACGAGGCTAGATCGCGATCTAGGAAGTACCCGTATTGGGTCTTGATCGTGCCTGGCTGGTCTGCTGCGGAGTAGAAGGCGTCGATGTTATAACGGGAGGGGGGGACTCGGGAGCGGGCATCGCCTTTGCTTAGCAGGAAGTCCCAGAGCTGCTGGGGGGACTCTATACCCCCAGGGAGTCGACATGACATGCCGCAGATTGCAATTGGCATCGGAGGAGGATACGGATAGGGTTGCCGCTGGTGATGGGCGTTTCCATTGCTGGCTGGGTGACTGGGCCCGTTCGTCCTGACACTGATGTCTCCACCATGTTGGATGGGTTCATCGAGATCGACTGCTCTCATGGTTGCTGATTCTAGAATTCAAAGAAGATAGCTTTAAACTGGACGTTGTATACTTTTGCGAGGAATTGGTACAGGGTCAACCCTGAATACGACGGTTGCGATATTATAGATAATCCCCTACAACGAACAACACCATCGTATACTAATCTCACCTCCAATATAAAGCCATTGTATTACGAGCATATCGTACAGAGTAACCCAGTTAGAGCCTCGCATTATCCCTGTACACCCCCAGCCAGTAGAAAAATTCATACAGCCCTAGGGTGTGATGGGACCAGAGTACAACGCGCGGCCTGGGTGAATCCTGCACGCTCTGGTCATAGCTGGTATAGTCCTCTATTAGCTAGTGCTTACGAGCTAGGCCTGGTATACAGTATAGTATACATCAACGATCAAAAGCTGGTATAAACGGTAGTACTGAGTTGGATAACCGGTCGCAAAAGGTATAAGAGGCACCATAGGCAGCCGGTATTTGCCTATCAACATACACGCACAGCCTACAAAGCATCAATTTATATCATCGACGTCTCTATCACTGCATCCAACAGCATGGCGACCCCGGCACTCCTGGCGAGCTGGTTCCCAACCCACAAAGCCAAGGCCCCTTCTGTACGCAATGGCCTTGCATTCTATCGTAACCTCGAGGAATCGCTCGACCTCCGCCGTGCTGAATCTAGTATCTTCACCGTACGCAGCAATGAGCCGGCCCCAGGGAGTATCGACTTCAGTACTCTCGATTTCCTCCACCTCACCGCGAGTGGCCTCATCCGCGAAGCGTTCCTAGCCGAGCTGGCCGCGCACCCTAACTTCGACCTCGGTGCTGGTGGTTCCCGTCTCCTTAACGGGAACAACGCATATACCGAGGCTGCAGAGCGTGCAATTGCGGAGTTCCATGGCGGCGAAAGTGCGCTGCTGTTTCATTCCGGGTTCGAGGCCAACACGGCCATCATGGCGGCAGTTCCCCGGGCCGGGGATGTTATTGTCTACGATGCCCTGTGCCACGCCAGTATGCACGAAGGAATGCTAGCGAGTAAGGCGGCCCGCAGGCAGTCCTTCAAGCACAATGATGTGGAGGACTTCCGGGACGCCTTGATGCAGATATCCGACTCCGAACCGCTAATCAAGCAGGGAAAGCGGTCCGTGCTGGTCTGCCTCGAGTCGATGTATAGCATGGATGGCGACGTAGCGCCTCTTGGTGAGCTGATCCAGGTAGCCAAGGAGCTGTTCCCCGAGGGCAATGCTCAGTTTCTGGTGGACGAGGCGCATACCACCGGGGTCCTTGGACGACAGGGGCGCGGGTTCGTCAACGAGCTGGGCCTTGAGCACGAGGTTGCTATTCGTATGCATACGTACGGAAAGGCGTTGGCCACAACGGGAGGTTGGTTCCCTTCGCAATTGAGATTCCGGCGAGGCTGATTGTGCTTGTCCCTGGCAGCTGCGGTGGTGTCCAATCGCACGATCCGTGAGGCTCTCATAAACCATGCTCGCTGCTTCATCTACTCGACAGCACCGTCGTTTCCCATGGTTGCTGCCATTACTGCAGGGTACAAGCTGATGACCAGCGGGCAGACGCAGCCGGTATGTTTTCTTGGTAGCGGATGAAGGCAGGCTCTGACCGTCTGACTGGCTGTCTCGTAGTTGCAGGACAATATCCAACGCTTGGTGAGGTACTTTTTCCAGACAATCACGGAGCACCCCGTCTGGGACGAGGCAGTGGACGAAGGGATCCTTTCGGTGCCTCTCGCCGAGGCGTGGGAGACACGGCCATTCCTCACGCAGGTTGTCCCAGTCATGAGTCGCCAGCGGTACACGCTCTGGCTGTGTTACCACCTGCAGCTGGCTGGCATCTGTGCTTTTCCCATCGACTATCCCGTTGTCCCCAAGGGCCAGGCCCGCCTGCGAGTCGTCATCCACGCCACCAACACGGAGTCTGAGGTGCAGAAGCTCGTGAACACGATCTGCGAGTGGGCGCAGGAGATGCTGGATCTGGAAGCCGGGGGTGGGAAAGTGCCCAGTGCAGCACGCCGCGTACAGGCGCAGCAGGCCATGGTGGAAGCGAATGGGAATGGCATGAATGCCTGGGCGATGGCTCATTCTGAGCAGTAGATTGTGCAATATTAGGCAATTAGGCAGTCAATGGATTGATCTGAAAGGACAACATGCAATGCCCTCGCAGTGCCATAAGCAAGTTAAACCCGTGTAACCCTAAGTCGCTGCCAAGGGGATCAGTTTTGGGCCATTCTGGGCTGTCCAATAGCGATGCCGGGCATGCAGGACAAGGGAGTGCAGACAATGAAATGCAATCCAGTGCTGACCAATTCATCCCTGCAGTTTCGCCCTGCAATTCACCCGTGCAGGGATGGCCGGAGACTTTGGAATGACTTATTTGCGCCATCACTTGGTCTGCTCTGCCTGTGCCCTCTTTCATTCTCTTCCACCGACATGTCGCCCCCAACAGAGGCCACCACCTTAGCAGACCCCATCGCTGTCTCGGAGTCGAAGGCCCAGCCGCAGTCGCAGTACCAGTCGGAAAGTGACTGTCTCGAGACTAAAGATGAAGCGGAACCCACCGAGCTCGAAGGAGGACGACCGCGCCGCAAGCGAAAGCCCCTGTCGTTCTTCCTGGCCTTCATCTCGCTTCTGCTGATGGTCTTCTTGGTCTCGTTGGATGCCACCACCCTGGCTGTTGCAATCCCTGTACGCGCCCCCCAAATGAAACCCAAGCACCGTAGCGCTGACAGACCAGGTCATCACTCGCGACCTCGCGGGCACGACATTGACCGCATTCTGGGCCAACATTTCCTTCACAATCGCCGTGGTCGTCATCCAGCCCATCTACACCAGTTTCTCCGACATCTTCGGCCGAAAGATCCCGCTGTATGCCGCGTTTGTGCTCTTCGCAGTCGGATCAATCGTCTTTGCCGTGGCGCGCAGCATGGCAGTCCTCATCGTGGGGCGCACGCTGCAGGGCCTGGGCGGCGGCGGCCTCGATGTCTTGAGCGAGGTTATTGTCGCTGATATCACGACTCTGCAAGAGAGAGCCATCTATATCGGATGGCTCTCTCTGCCAATGGCCCTTGGCTGTATTGCGGGCCCCATTCTCGGCGCCGTCTTCAGCGAGTACGTGTCCTGGCGCTGGATCGGTTGGATCAACCTGCCTGTGACTGGCGTTGCCCTCTTTCTCGCCGTCTTCTTCATGCGCCTCAAGCCCATCGACCAGGCCTTCCGTACCCAGCTGGGCCGCATCGACTGGACCGGGATGGCTGTCTTCACAGCTGGATGCATCCTGTTTGTCCTGCCGCTAAGCTGGGCAGGCAATATGTACCCCTGGGGCTCATGGCGAACCATCGTGCCCCTCGTCATTGGTGCCCTGATGCTGGTGGGATTTGGCTTTTACGAGCGCTATCCCCCTGATGCCGTTTTCCCATACCGGATATTCCGCTCTCGAACAGCCCAAAGTACCATAATCGGCAGCTTTATCCACGGGTTCGTGCTCTACACTCTCCTGCAGTACCTCCCCCTGTTTTTCCAGGCCGTCTATCTTGAATCGCCGCTCGACTCCTCCATCTCCATCCTCCCGTTTTGTTGTGTCGTCTTTGTCTTTACAGGCATCGCCGCCTTTGCTGTTGACTTCTTCCGCAAGTACCGGTGGGAAATCTGGACGGGCTGGGTCTTTCTTGCGGTGGGCAGCGGCATCTTTGCGCTCTGGGACCGCGGTTCCTCACGCGCAGCGACTGCCAGCTTCCAGGCTATTGCGGGTATTGGCATCGGTACAATCTTCAGTGTGCCTCCCATCCCCATGCAGGCCAGTGCGGCCGCGGACGACCAGGGCCTCGCGATGGGGATCATGGTCGCGTTCCGGCTGTTTGGCGCACTGATTGGCCTTGCTGTGGGTGCAACCACATTCAGCAGTGTATTTGCTCGCGAGATACACGGCTTCGAATTGCCCTCGTCGTTGGAGGTGTTGAACAACCCTGCGGAAGTGGTCGGGTTCATTCCGCAGCTACGCACAGTGGATGTTGACTCTGCAGTCCGTGACCTCATCCGCGATGCTTATATGGAGGCGATGAAGACGATCTGGTATATACTTGCTGCGTTCGGTGTCGTGGGGTTTGTGAGCTCGCTGTTTACGGAGGAGTTGACGATGGAGACGGAGGAGGTAGGAAGGCAGCATTTTGACGCTTGACCAGTGTCAGTACGCCTTCTGGTAGTTTGAAGGCATAAAAGTTTGTAATGTCAAATAACTGGTTCCCTCAAGGGGCGTACAGCCACCGTATCCCACACCGGCTATTCGCATATTCCTGTATAGAGCGCCCAACTTGACCCAACTACCATTAACATCGGGAATAGAGCGCCAATTCCATCACTCTCACTGCTGGTACACGGATACGGAAAATCAGTGTGGATGCGTGCCTGATCAGTACCATGGCCGGGAATCCGGGTATTCGGGTATCCAAGTATCTGCGAGAGGCATAGGATACCCTTGAATATTGTTCCCGATACCCATGGTTATTCCCATAGCCTTGGACTAACCTTAAAGCCTGAAACGGCAAATTGATGATCTATAAAATGCGTCGGGCTGTCCACTGATTCCTTGTATCCCCACACAACACAGCTCGAACACATCTCAAACACAACAATTACACAACTCAAAAACAACACTCAAACACAACACTCAGACAATGCCAGGCAAGATAGTCATCATCGGAGCTGGGTTCGCTGGAGTGTGGAGCGCACTGTCAGCCAGGCGTCTCCTTAACCTTGTCAACAAGGGCGATGCTTTCGACATCCTGGTCATTGCCCCCGAGCCAGTCCTAGTTATGCGTCCGCGGCTCTACGAAGCGAATACATCTAGTTTGACTTTCCCTCTATCGTCGCTTTTTGCAAAGGCCGGCATCAGCTTCCTTTCTGGGACCGTCAACACCATCCACACGGATACGCGAACTGTTGAAGTGCGAAATGCTGTGGGTGTCGAGACAACCATTGAGTACGATCGCCTCGTTCTTGCAGCTGGGAGTTCTGTCGCAAGACCCCAGAGCATCCCCGGACTCCGACAACATGCCTTTGATATTGATTCGCTGGACACGGCTTCCAAACTGGAGTCCCATCTTGACGGCCTCGCTTCACTCCCCCCAACCAAGGGTCGAGACACCGTGGTGGTTTGCGGTGCTGGCTTCACGGGCATCGAACTGGCAACCGAACTGCCCAAGCGACTTGGCCACATCGACAGACCTCGCGTCATCTTGGTGGGAGACAAAGACCATGTTGCCCCTGATTTTGGCTCCACTACCCGGGCCACAATCACGGAAGCCTTGGAGGACCTCGGGGTGGAAGTCAAGATTGGGTCCGGCATCAAGGCCGTTGATGCGGACAGCGTCACTCTTACATCTGGCAAGCGCATCGAGACACGCACAGCGATCTGGACTGCTGGAGTCAGGGCTACAACGCTCACACAACAGATCCCGGCACCCAAGGACGCCTTGGCCCGCCTTCATGTTGATCAATATCTGCGCGTTCCAGCTATTCACGGCGTTTTTGCAACCGGCGATACCGCCTGTGCGCTCGCTGATGGGAACAGTCAATATGCGTTGATGTCTTGCCAGCATGCCGTTCCTCTCGGCCGCGTCTCTGGCCACAATGCGGCAGCCGACCTTCTTGGTGAACCCCTCGTGGAGTATAATCAGGCTGCGTACAATTGCTGTCTTGACCTTGGTGCCTGGGGAGCACTGGTGGCTGGTGGCTGGCAAAGGGGAAATGTTATAGCATCTGGAGATATAGCAAAGCGTGTGAAATGCTATATCAACCAAACGCTAATATACCCTCCTGAGGATGTTCGGGACGCCCTCGGCCTCGCTGACCCTGTTGGTACTAATTCTGATCAGCTGTTTGAGCAGTTGTTTCGCGCTGTTCAATAGGTTTATTTTCGAGTGGTAGAGTTTCGGTATGGAAATTGGCTAGCGGTGCTTCTTCTCTGCGTGGGCTGTACAGCTAAGAATAGATATTTGGTTATATTTCTTATAGAGATAACATAGACGGTATCCCATTTTCCATCTGCTTAATTTCATACATAATATAACCTCGCTTGGTGGAGTATTATAGCTTCTTTGATGTCGTCCCAAAAGCAGAACACTCTTGCTTTGAGTGCATTGCCAGTCGGTGATAGACCTCCACATTATTGAAGCCAAGGTACCCTTCACCATGCACGCATCGTCATCGGGGACAGATCATAATTATAGGTCAAGAGTTGGACTTCAAATAATAGCTGTCATCATTTTTCTATCCAGCAAAATGCCTGGGCATTGCGCCGCGATGATCGTTTAAAAATAGTTACCGAGGACGGCGTTGGCAAGAGTGCAAGGTTCAGAATGCCATGGACCAGAGTTGCAGTATGGGTATACTATAACACCTTTTTGTGGATGCATAGCATATCGTCCTGTTATGATGCTGTACAGTGGGTCTTAGCAGGGGCCAGTATGGGGAGATTCCCCGGATTCATATAGCCCAGAGCACCGCCGGGGCCAAATCCAATGTCTGATAGAGTCAATCAAAATACGCTAGCTCTTAGAAATGTGCGGTACAAGTGTCACATCGATTATCAGACGGATCCATGCTCCCCAGGGCACTGCCGGGGGCTATTTCTTAATACCCAGAGTACTACTGGGGGCCGTTTTCTGGGCGATGTTCGGGATAAAGGCGATAGATCCAATCAGAATACAACAGCTTTTAGCACTATATTGAACTACTACTTGGATTATTACATCCTCTCCGAATCTTTGCTGCCCAGAGCACTGCCGGGGGGGCAGTGCTTAGTACCCGAGGCCATTTTCTACTGATGTTCGGGATACTTCGTGAATATGACGGCTCAACGCCTCACTCTGATGGCAGGGTAGAGATGTCCCCGGGGCGAAAACTAGATAGAAAGGGTGATGGTCGAGACTGGGCTGGACAATTCGACTGGAGTTCCAAGAGATAAAAGGCGGGTGTATTCCCAATGATTCAGTACCAAATTAACGAAAACATCTACACACATTAAAATCATTCATAAAACTCTTCCAAGTTTTGAAATCTTCGCACCTCCATCATGCACGTCCAGCAATTCAGTCTTATCGGTCTTACTATTGCACTCGCCCCAGCGTCCCCCGTCCAGCCGAACCTGAAAGTGCTACATGCTCGTGAAGAAAACAACAAGGGCCCCTATATCAACCCCGAACACCCGAAAATGAGCCTTGACGAGCAATGTACGTGGAAGTGGGCTGCTGGATTCGGCTATTGGAATGTCGTGATCAGCGATGCCAGCGATTTCACCGATGACACGTGCGGTTCTGGGTTCCTCGACAATGTCAACGGCCGGGGCTGCTCGGTTACAGGCTGGGGTTGCCACTATGCCGATGATGGCAAGACGATGAACGCCGGGTTCAAGACTGATTTCTTTTGCAGTGGTGATGATATCAGCAGCGCTATCAATGCCGCATTTGGCGGAAAGGATGTGTTTTGTGGGGATTATGATTTACACGTTGTGTGTGATGACGATGGTAGCTGCACTATGCTTGGAAACCCAGATGATATTGAGAACTGAGGACAAGGTTACTTTGGGACAGTAAGCTGTTGGACTACATGTTTAGTTATTGACTTTTCGCTGGCTACCTAAATGTGTTGGTTATAGGTTCGGTTGAATAGAGGGCCCTGCCCTTTTATATAATAGTATCAAGCTGGGTAATTCAACTGCAAGTCCGCAACAAATTGATAGCTCAGGTTACCCACCGAAACAATTATCAAGGCTGTGAGAGAGGGCCGTATAGACATACTCAAATAATCATCGACTAAGGAACATCTGACCCGTAAAAGGGGCCGTCGGCGGACCAGTCAATTAAAGAGCTCTCAAAAGCCAGAAAATCCATCGCACCATTTCTCCGGGTATCGTCCCCCTCTATATGATGGTTTAGGAGATCAATATTCGGCGAAAAGTTAGCAGGGAAAGGAAACAGCAGCCTGTGGTCAACGATTGCTCCCGTAATAGGCTCTAGATTGCTGGCTGGAGCAACAGGTGGCAGCTCTGATTCTCGTGAATCATTCGACTCAGCTCTGAGCTTTGAGATTTTCTGCAGCACCATATTGGACCCACCATACTTAACATGGAGGGTACGCAGGACTTCGCATATGAGCCACAGTTCCCGTTCTCGCAGGCGTTCCTTTTCGGCAAGCTGAGTACGATGGAAGATCTGCGGAATTGCAGCGAGCATGAGGAAGAAGCCGTGGACGGAGCCTTCCGCATTGTGTAGCTTCAACGGTAATGGCACAGTCCGATGCCAGTCGGCTAGAGCAGTCACGATATCAGAGAGCTGCGGCATCTCGTGCTCAACCACTCGCCTTAATATTAGTAGAAGCCTGGTAACTTGGTTGAATGTTTGCATCGGTAGGCTATCCAGATCTGAGTGCACTGGAAGCTGAGCATCCTGATGACGGGTTTGGATCAAGCACGGTCTCCCCCAGCAGGCAGCTTGGAGTACGTCACTATTCTAAACACAATGGACAAAAGAGAAGACAGGAAAAGAACCAGTTAGCGGGATGCAGAGACACTACATATGTAGAAGGAACTAACCACTAGATGCCACCATATCAGCCGGCAGCCGTTCGGATCTTGAAGACCAGAATAGGTTCTCTCGAGATGTAAACCAAGTTGCAAGGCTAGCCGCATAGCAAGTCCCGCCCAATGCCATGGTCCGTCCAGGCTGATGACGGATGGTGGGCGCAGACTCCAACAGGCTTTGATGGTGATAGCCATTAGTAGTGGTATGGTGTCCCTACCACTACTCGTATAAATCGCGTCCTTGGACTGTTGGTACAGAGCATATGGCACTTGCAAATCCTCGACTGTGTCAATGCGGCGAACAAGGCTCCCAGCTAATAGAAGCGCTTTCTGAAGAAGTGGCGGCGTCTCACGTAGTTGTGTCATGTTAACGAAGGGGTACACATGCCCCAGATGTTCAGCAAAGGAATCAAGAAGTGCCAGCCGCAGGGGCTCGTCGAGCGAGACAACTGGACTATTAATATACCTGTTCCTCAGTTGCTGCTCGGTGCTTTTCCAATCCTGCCACGACAAAGGACACGGATTATTCGGAGGGGTCTCTTCGTACAGCACCGAGTCCGAAGCAATAAAGCTTTTCGATTCCGGTGTATTTTGCTCTCCCGCATGTGAGGAATCTACGGGCGAGACCATCCCTTGCCCACTGGTTGCCCGCATGGAGTCACCGCTGCGGATGCTATCTCCCGCAGTGCCTACAGCTCGATTCCTGATGCGACGACCCTGGCGCTGGCTGAGCAAAGTACAGCCGGTTACTAACGCATCCCCGTGGTGGAGAATTCACTATTGGGCCACAAACTTACACGCAGGGTTGATTCAGTCGGCGACAGTTGCTACAGATCTTGTTGCGTGAGACCTGCAGATCGCAGCGAACCTGGCACGGTTCACCCACAGGTAAGCTGGGGCAGCAACTTGTACATGTTGGGACAGCATACCTTGCGCTCATGGCAAATGACGCAGATAACCCGTGCCCGCATGCGAGGAGCCTCAGACCGCTCCATTGTCGACGAAGCTGGGAGAGCGGACGTAACGAAGGAATGCTGAATCGACACTCAACAGGGCTTACACACAGGATGACTCGAGAAATAATAACCCATGGGCCTGTTGGACAAGGGGGTCTAAGCCGAGGCTGTTGGATCGAGGCGGTGGACATAAATTGATGACCAATCACTGCCTTGATAACTAATTAATTATAAAGGTAAAAAAGTCATATTCAGGAATGTATATAGAATTGATTAACTTAAATATAGATAATTGAGGAGATTCTTACAGATCCTTTAACAAGTATATAACTAGTCTAGTTGGGTAGGAAAGTAATAATTAAGTACATTAGTTCATTAACATGTGGTTGCCACTTGCCACGTCAGATTAGTGGAATACTATGAGCTACTCTGTCATTCCTTCAAGCCAGAGTTTGCAGAATCTGGCCGATAGACGACTCGCTCAGCAAGCAGTCTTGGAGTGTCGTTGTCGTGGCTGGGGAGGACAACAACCTCAGTCTGTCGCGCAAATTCTTTGATGGCCCGCAAGGTCTGCAGGGCACGCATTGGGTCGTCGTTGATCCCGTCCGGTTCCTCTCTGTCAAGGACATCGATGCCATAGGTCGCATCTCCAGGTAGAAGGTAAGTCACCGGCTTTCCGTCGGCTTCGCTCTGGCTGTGTACCACCAACCCGACGTGGCCCGGCACATGGCCTGAAGTGTCCACGATGGCAAGGCTGCCGTCGCTTGTCAACGGGTAGGATTGCGCCCACGGCCCCAGTGGTCGGTCCTGGAAGTCTACTATCCTCGGCGTAAAGGGGTCTGGCCAGTGGTTCGGGGTTGCGCCCTCGAAACTTGCATATAGCGGGTGTTTCCCGAACGCGTCCCAGTGCTCGCGACTGATATAGACCGGCAGGTTCGGGGCTTCAGCCACAAGGTCTTCCAGGCCGCCCGCATGATCGTTGTGGAGGTGGCTTAGGATGACCCCCTTCAGATCCGTCGCCTTGATCCCCTTCCGATGCAGCTGCTCTAAAATCCCGTCGCCGCGTTCGATGGTGAATTGGGCCAAGAGACTGCCGAACAGCGCGGTGCGAGGGAAGTAGCCGCTGTCGTTGCAGCAAGGCGACTGTCCTGTATCGAAGAGAAAGACCCCTTCTGGGTGGTGAATCAGGAACAAACCGACAGGAATGGCTTCTGTCCACCTTCGGTCACACACCGACCGGAGACGGCGCAGCAGAGCGTATCCCGCAGGGGGCTGAGAGCGCATCGATGGGCGAATTCGCACAGTCCCAGTCGTCAGGAAAGTGAGCTGCACCGCATTGCTGCCGGAAGCCATTGTGCTGGATGTTTGTTGGCAGTTCTGGGGGTTCGAGAGGAGAGCAATCAAAGGAGGGACGCAGCGCGGACAGAAAGACCTTTGGGTGAATCAGGAGTGCCGACTACCGAATGCCGAGTAGCGATAGTCCAGTCTCTTGAACACTGATTCTAGCCCTGGTACAGACTTAGTGGTCTTTATTTTCTTAGAGATCAAGCTTTATAGTAAAAAGATCTTTGTATAGGTTATTATAGCCAGTCCTGAGCCTAACTATTACTACTCTGGCTTTAAAATAGTATTATATATATTAGCAGCTTTAAGTTTTAGCCAGAACACCTATCCAGACTAAGAATAACTTCAAGCCAGATATCCAGTCAGAATCTCTCGACCGGCCTTCAGCCCCAATGGACGCTTGGATCCTCCCCCTTTCCGAGTGTTCCTAGATTCTCGTCAGCTTCATGCTGTTGATTCCCGTGCAGCGACTTATCAGAGCCAATGCGACCGATGTGGATACTCAGGCACAAGCGTTGTGACGGTTGAATCCAGCATAACCATGCTTCTGGTATGCTGTACAGACACTCAGTGGGGTGAGCCAGGAGTCTCTGCAAATCAAGACGCAACTTGGGCTTCATTACCCACTCTTTGCCCAACTTTCCAAGGAATTCGGCACGCGCGGAGGGACAATCCCTCTTCGATCTGGGTTTCCGATGCTGATCTCGTTATTATGGTACATAAGTTCCCTGTTCTCCCTCCCTCAACATTTCGAGATCATACCTTTAACGACCGTACTCCCCAGCATATACCATGGAGCCACGCGGAAAGAGGCTTCTCGCAAGCGTGGTCGATGACCTGGCTGAGCGAGATGCTCAAAGATGCTTTTCCGTCATCGCAAAAGGCCCAGAAGTCTCCGATGGCTTCCAGGCCGTGAACATGCAAGACCTGTCTCGGGCAGTGAACTGCATGTCCTGGTGGATTGAAAGCACCATTGGACCTGCCCAGTCCCGGGAGACATTGGCCTATATGGCGCACAATGACATTCGCTACTGCATCTTCATGATGGCATGCCAGAAGACAGGATATCAGGTGAGAGACCGAAACCCGTAAAAGCAACGTCTAACCATAGGTGATAGGCCTTCTTTCCTTCTACAAGAAACTCAGACGAGGCCCATCTCCATCTTCTAGAAGCAACAGGGTGTAACAAAATCTTCTTCAGCCACGGAAGAGAGGCCAGGCCTTTGGAACTCCAAGCCCTCTGTCCCGGTATGCAGATTTTCCAAGTGCCCAGTCTGCAGACCATTCTCAGTGCGAAGAGCGGACTGCGTCAATGTCCTGTCCCAGCAACCTATGCCGATGCCGAGGACGATATACTGTGTATAATCCACAGCTCCGGGACCACCGGTAGGTCTTCTATGCCCCCTGAACACATCGCAGAACTCGGACTGACCTGATATTCGACAGGATTGCCCAAGCCTGTTGCTCTCACCAACGGCTTCTTCGCAATAGTCGACTACATCTCGTGTATTCCTTGGCCAACTGGTCGTCAGCCGACCCCATTCTTCAACCTGGACTCTGAGGAACTCGTCTTGGTTACAACGCCTCTTTTCCATCTGATGGGACTTATCGCCCTTGTCTTTTCCATCTTCCACGGTACTCCAGCACTGCTAGGCCCTGACAAGCCACTCTCCGTCCACCTGTTAGTCGAAGTCATGAAGGCTACCCGCCCAACAGCCGCCTTCTACCCTCCATCTGTGTTGGAAGACCTGAGTCATTCTGATGAGGCATTAGAGTGTCTAAAGGGTGTTCGACATGTTTACTTTGGTGGTGGTCCCTTGGCTCCAGAGATTGGCGAGCGTCTGCGTAGGTATACGCAAGTGATCTCCGTCATAGGAGCCAGCGAGATTGGTTGGATCCCATCAGTTGTGCCGGAATCCCCTGAGGACTGGAGTTACTTTGAATGGACCCCATCGTACGGGATCGACATGCAGGCAATCGGAGATGATTTGTATGAAATGGTTATTCCCCGGCAGCAAGACTCAAGGAGCGTCCATGGCATCTTCCATACGTACCCACACCTCGACATCTACAGAACCAATGATTTATACCAACGACACCCCACGAATGCGAACCTGTGGAAGTTCCATGGACGCCGGGATGATGTAATAGTCCTCAGCAGCGGCGAGAAGTTCACACCGGTTGAAATGGAGGCTATAATCGAAGGTCATCCTCTTGTGGCCAAGGCAATGGTTTTCGGCCAGTCTCGCTTCCAGGCCGGCCTCCTTGTGCAGCCAGCCAGAGATACTGCTGAGATGAGCACCGAACTGTTCATCGAAGAAATCTGGCCCATTGTGCAGGCGGCGAACCGGACCATCGCCGCTCATGGACGGGTGATGAAGAGCAAGATCGGACTGGCGTCCAAGGTGAAGCCGTTCAAGACTACACCGAAGGGGACTTTGATGCGGCGTGCAGTACTGGTTGACTACGAGAAGGAGATCGATATGATCTATTCTGTTGGTGAAGATGATCTGACTATACCGTTCCCAGAGAACCTGGATCAGGCCAGTATCACGACGTACGCTCGCCAGGTAGTCACTCATGTTTTGGGTGGCTCCAGCTTCTTGGATAACCAAGATCTCTACACTGCCGGGCTGGACTCGTTGATGACGATGCAGCTCTCCAAGATCTTGCAGAAGGGTATCCAGCAACGTCGACCTGAAATCGCGCCAGAATACATCAACCCCCAGGTCATATATGCTAACCCAAGCGTGGGGCAGCTCTCCCGGTTCATCCAAGACTCCCTCAGTGGGAAAACACAAACTGAGATCCCACGGGACGAGAAGATCCGCAAACTGGTAGAAAAGTACACAGCCGACATTCCTGTGAGAGCAGATAATTCTCAAACCAGACCGACATCCCCTTCAACTGTGATCCTCACCGGCTCAACAGGATCTTTGGGGACATATTTACTGCACAAACTGCTGAGCAATCCATCCACCTCCAAGGTCTACTGCCTGAACCGATCCAATGCGGAGTCCCGCCAGAAGAAGGGCTTCGAAGAAAAGGGGCTGGCACTGCAAACCAACGACTGGGAAACCAGAGTCGAATTCCTCCAGGCCTCGTTCGGAGAACCCATGTTTGGCCTGTCGGAAGCGAAGTACCAGGAAATGTTGCAGTCAGTTGATACGATCATCCACAATGCCTGGATGGTAAACTTCAACCACTCCGTGGCGTCTTTTGAAGCCACCCACATCCAAGGCATGCGCCGCTTTGTGGACTTCAGTCTGGCAAGTCGGCAAAATGCGCAAATCCATTTTATATCCTCCGTCAGTACAGTGGGAGGCTGGACTTCTGATAGGGGGTCCCCGATACCGGAAATTCCCCTGGAAGACAGCTCGGCAGTGTTGGCTCAGGGATACGGCGAGTCCAAACACGTCGCTGAACGAATCTGCCTCGAAGCTTCCCGTCGAGCTTCTGTCCGTACATCGGTCTATCGCGTCGGTCAAATTGCTGGTCCGACAACCAAGTCTGGGCTTTGGAATCCGCAGGAATGGCTGCCGAGTATCATAGCGACGTCGAAGGCACTGGGAAAGGTTCCTGACCAGCTGGGTGCTATGGTGGTTGACTGGGTGCCCGTGGTAAGTTGATGCTGAACGTACAGGAGGAATTACCATGAAGAAGCATATCAGCTGGCTAACGTCTACGCGCATGGATAACAGGATAATCTTGCAAGCATCGTGATCGACATTGTCAACACGAGGCATACTGAAACAACGCCCAGCGCCGTATACCACCTCGCCAACCCCAACCCAGTGGCCTGGTCCTCGCTCATCCCAGCCATCCAAGAGGTGTACCCGGTCGATACGGTCAGCTTCGCCTCGTGGGTTAGTGAGCTATCAAGGATCCAGGATCCCTCGCCGGCTGAGGTCGCCGAAAAGCCGGCACTGAAGCTATTGAGCTTCTATGAAGGCCTACAGTACTCGACCACCACGATGTCTATACCTCTCGGCACTGAACGAGCGCAGGAAGCGAGCATGACGATGAAGTCACTAGATCCGATCTCGGTGTCCCTCATGCGCAATTGGTTGGTCCAGTGGCAGTTCTGATCCTACTTTCGGATAAAATACCTGGTAGACAAGAACGTATAAAATACTAAACCAACTATAGCTAGAATATACATCTACTAGATACTTGTTACTTAATCAGACACATCCAGCCCCTCCAACCGACCACTCTCCCTAAGGTCTTTGTCGTGCTCCAGCCATCCTTGATTAAATCCTCCTCGACCGGTTCGTCGGAGACGACTGTGTCGAAGTTCTCGCACCGTTCAGCCCACCATCCAGGCTTGGAGGTAATCTTTGCCCACTCCGCCGGGTAGGTCTCGCGTTGACCGCGTGCATCAACCCCCGATGGCGTCCGCTGGAAGACGTACGGCTGATCTGCCCACCTCGCGAGCTCTGTGGTACACTGCGCGCCGGTTGCGCCGGGGCCGACAAGGACGACCTTTTCTCCTTTTCTCCTCGTATTTTTTGGCGAGGAAGGAGATGTACGGCCTGGACGAGCCGTTGGGGACGGTCATTGTAAGTGGTACTCTGACAGTCTAAGGTAGGTGTCTTGGTAAATTTGATATAAGACGCATCCCACGAGCTCAACCAGTCTCCAGCCTTCCGAGCCATCTTCCGGAAAGAGGGGCGCGTCGACTTCGTCTTCGGGAACGCAGGCGTCCCCGAAAGACAGAGTTTCTACGAGAAGCATGACCCTAATAATACTGTTACTGGTGATGGTGATGGCGACAAGCCACTGAATCTCACGCCGTACCTGATTAACGCCGCTGGCCGATCCCGACGGCTCTTCAACCGCTTGTCTTATAACATCGGATTATCTGCTATAAATATATCAGGTTGTAGCCCTAAAGCACAGCCTCGCCACTTTCCATATAAGAACTGGTTTCCCCTCAATCCCCCAACTTCCACACCTCCAGCTCCCCACCATGCACAACAACGTCTACTGTGCCTTTTGTGGAGTCATCCTGGAACGGGATCCCATCAATCCAGATACTTGGCATGAGCGCAACCCCCGCCCATGGTACCGCAAGGTCCGTGGATTGACCACTACGGATATCCCTGATCGCGCTACTCTCACCGGGGTCGGGTTGATTTACAACAATGATGTTCTTGAAGCCCCCGCTGATAGCAATCTATCTTATGCCGAGACCGAGCTTCCGTCGTGGGGCAGTTGGGAACTATCCGACTATCGTGGGCAGGCCTGGGCATTTGGTGTTCATGAATCCTGCTGGCAGATACTTCTCCTTCGACTCAGCCACTTAAATATAGAAGCAATAGTCCCAGCGGTTTATCGCCAGCTCTTGTGCGTCCCTTGCATCAACGGATCCAGCTTCGACTGGGGGCACGACTACGATGGTGCCGCCCGAACACACAAGCTGCGCGCGGGACAACGTTTTCGCCCGCGACCGCTACCAGTGGATGAGACTTCGCCTCTGTACGCTGATCCCTGCAGCTCTCCATCACTGGATGCGTTTGAGATCGCGGCGCCTGCTCCCTGCACTGCCTCCCAATACTTGCAGGGCGCAAGCGGTCCGAGCTTCGGTTCCCTGCCCCCTGAGCTGATATATGAGATCTTACCGTATCTATCGTGTAAGGAGGTTGCGACATTGAGGCTCGTCAATCGGAACCTTGCTGTAACTACGGCCTTGAATAGACTCCCTCAGCTATACTGGCGATCTCGATTCCAGCCAGGTGGCGAGGCAGACTTCCTGTTCGCAAACCTCACTGATAGGCGCGACTGGCGTGGGCTTTTTTTCGCTGTAAGAGCCATGCTACAAGATGGGCGAAGCCTCTCCTTGGTCAACCGGAAAAGGGTCCGCAAACTTATTGAACCCATTGCTCTGGTTGTGGAACAGGATTCTGCTTCACGACCTAGCCTATATGGCATTGCAGTCCACGGAGGACCAGGCGAACAAGCCCGAGTTCAACTGCCGTGCAGCCAGGGTGCCGCCCATCCACCTCTGCTATTAGAAACTGCTAATAAATTCACCGGCGATATCTCGTATTGTCCGACGAAATACCCACATTGGCGCGGGTGTCGTGTTCTTCATCGTAGAGCACAGCCACTTCCATATCCCAGCCAATACCATCGCGGGAAGATAGCAATCTCAACGCGCCAGATCGGAGCAATGACTTTTGTATCAGGGATCGGCATATTCCCATCCTCTGGGGGTGAGTATGCTGCCGCTATAGCTGGGTTTCATGAGCCCTTCGCTGCAAAATGGATTGACATGCCGCTTTCCGCGGCCATTGACCATATCCATGTTGCTTTCTCCTCGCAAGGGCTGACAGGAATCATGTTCACCTTTACCAATGGCACTCTCTCCCCCTGGGTTGGTGTCAGCAAAGGCCCAGGAGTTGCGCAGGGCTCATTGACTGCCGCTGGTGATTCGACCCCCAGTTATCTGGTGGCAGGTCTAGATGTAAGTGCTCACCGAGATTGCCTCCAACGCCGTACCGATGTCCTGACTACCCACGTTTAGCTATATAAAATTGTATCTTTGGGCATCTCCACAGTCGATTCATCGGCAGTCCGCGGGAATGCTTTGCAGGACTGAGGAATAGACATGGCGAGGGGTGGTGGCCTACTCTGAAGATATATTATATACTGGCTTCTACAACGCGTGCCGAACGAACATCACAATTAATATCATCAGTTTGTTGACGTCGACGATTATGACGCTATTTGTATAACTAGCTACGAAGCCCCCGCCGGAGCTCCCGCCGCAAGTCCCCACCAGTGTGGCCTCCAGAAACAAACATCACTACTTACCATTCCATATTCAATTTCTCCGAGCATACTTGCATTCGTACTAGACTCTCTTGACGTGAGTTTGAACAGAGTTTACTGTAGAGCAAGGATCTCCCTCTCCAAGCCGCATGGATACGGAGACTACAGCTCTAGTGACGCTGGCATGGGAGCGGTAGGCCCGGCAAATACTCTACTACAATAGCTATTGTGTTTACCCCCGTTCTTCTCACCCGAACCTGCAGCAGAGTGCACGGTTTAGACAAGCAAGGCGAAAGGTTACTGAGGGCTTTCGGAATGAATTATCCCAAAAGTGTATCGAGGAAAGAATTTCCATTCGGCCCTGCCAATGGCACTGTAATTCGTACGGATTGAATTAGGTATTATACAAATATTCTTGTAGCTGGTCTTATCTGTACCTTGCAAACCTCACATGCTACTTTACTCGCTCAAATCTCATGTAAGCAGCAATGGTTCTGCTGATTTTGCGATCCACTGTGACTCCATGACATTGGCCAAGTCAATGTTTTGCATATTATGAGTAGCATCCATCCACTCCTTCCTATCTTTGGCATTCCAGAGGGCATCGTTTTTCGGCACCGGAAACTCTAGTTCATGTGAAGCGAGCAGCCAGCTTGTTGGCGCGTGAGGAGCATCTCTTTCCACATTAGTATTCTGCTTCTCGGAGCTTAGGCGCCTGCACAACTGGAATAGCGCTAGATTGAATCGTTTCACCTCCTCTGCTCCTACCCAAACATATGAGGCAAGATCGTCTGGCGTGTATCGTGCAAGGATGTTTGCATACTGAAGCATGCCCAGTCTTCTGCAACTTAGCACCAATGCAGCCAGGAGATCGGAATCAGCGGGCTGAAGCGAAGGTTTTAGATCAAGACCCAGACTGATGGGCCTTTTGCTTATGAACGCAAATATGATGTGCAGAAGAATAGCCTGGTACATTGGGATAGGCCATGTGCACATACTAGACACGTTCTCAGCGATAGAGGCATCCCATTTCTCCTGCAAGCTTTGTCAGGTGGTGGTACCAGGGCATGGCAATAAGGGCAAACAGACCCTTTGTTGATAGATAGCTGTGTTCAGCGTCTTATGAAGATCAATTGCTGCTGACCTTGTATTCGGCAGATCTTCTACCCACATGCCAATGACCACCATGGACTGCACCAGTAGCGGCATTTCATTGCTCTGGTTGAACGAGCCTCGATGCACAAATGGCCAGAAGGGGTGGAAACGTTCGAAGTACAACTGAAGGAAGCGCTGTGTTTTCTCGGAATGACGGGGCTCAATCACTTGACGGGGGCCATAAGCCTTCCTTGAAACCCGGGGCTGTGGACGGAAAGAACAAGAAGTATTGTGGCGTAGACAAGCTGTGCACGGCGGCCCTCCTTCACAGCGAGTTTTGAGGCTCCGACAATTTATACACGCCTGCCTTACGGGCACAATCGGTTCACTCCCTGGGTGGCTCTGCCGTACATGTCGGCGGAGAGTATCACTAGAAACAGAATCGGACAGTGAATAAAATATCCATATGGGCTGAATATCATCTTGCCCACCTTCGTACAAATATCCGCCCGCAGACTGGACAGGGTAATGACTGTCGCGGGCCATGTTGCGCTTTGTGGCGATTTAGGTGTTCCTTCCGCCGGTAGCTTGCGCTGCAGCCAGGGAAATCACAGCTAAATTCGAGTGGCGATGTCATGTCCGATATAAAAATCCTTAATCGGGTCGAGTGCGGTGAGAAATGGGATGATGTCAGGGATCTACTCTGATGAGGACACTTGACCTATGGGGATCGGTCGTACTGTACTGTCCCTAGACATCTCATCACACTGTCACGGCTCACTAAACCAATTTGGTGACTGTATTGGATACAATCGTGGTTCAAGGAGGAATTCCACTCGATGTCATCCATCCGCGGGATGCCGCGGGCACCGGAGATCCCACTCGGAAATTCAGCTCGGAGATCCCACGAATTAACTCGGAAATCCCACCGATCACCTCGGACATCCCATCGGAGATCCCACAGACGCTGATTACATCAACCACTGGTTGTCATGAACTGGTTAACTAATCCCAAGGCATATGGTCAAGTATAAAGGCAGGTGCAGTACCTCCTACCCTGTGACCTCAGAATATCTCCCAAGACTTCTTTCCTGTTTTCATTTCTTCCATCATGGCTCCAACCATCCTGATCGTCGGTGCAACTGGTAACACTGGCCGAAGTGTCACCGAGACTCTGCCTACGCTGTTGAAGACCACCGGGGCTTTGGCGGATTATCGAGTCCTCGCTATGACCCGCTCACTCCATGGCACTGCTGCACAGCATCTCTCCAAGATTCCTGGTGTTGAGATAGTCGAGAAGAACTGGATTGGAACTACCGCTAGCTGGCTCCGAGAACACGAGGTAGTCAGAATATTTATTGCATCCCACAACGAGCCAACCCAATTCGCTGAAGAATCGGCTTTCCACCTCGCCGCGCTCAAGGCAGGTGTAAAGTATGTAGTACGAATTTCGACTACTGCTGCGAATGTTCACCCGGATTGCGATGCCTACTATCCCCGTTCGCATTGGGCTATCGAAGCTCTTCTAGGTTCTCCGGAATTCAGAGACCTCCAATGGACATCCCTTCAACCGAATGTCTTTTCCACGTTCTACCTTTATAACGCTGTTGAATTTGTCAAGCAGTATCGCGAGACGGGAAAGCAAACTACGCTACGGCTGCTGGCATCAGAAGATGCGCCTGTCGGCATTATTGATGCTGATGAGGTCGGCGTTGTTGCAGCCTACCTCCTGGCCCAGGAGGATACTGCTGTGCACAATCAAGCAAAATATGTTCTAAACGGACCACAGGATATCACAGGCCAGCAGATCGTGGGCATGGTCGAGCGAGAAATCGGAACCAAAGTCCAGCATGTCAGTTACAAGGACATGTCATTTGTTGACTCGATGCCCCATCGCGGTGCCCCCGAAATGATCGCATCTATCAAATACGCTCCAGTGACGGCATGGGAGGGCAAGTGTACGGCCTCTACAACAAGCAAAGAAGTGCTCGAACTTGCTGCTCCAAGGCGCACACCTGCTGATATGTTCAAGTCGCTTCTGGAGAACTGATGGAGAATAGTAGAATCTCATCCTGGTTTCACGTCTTATCGTTCCAATACGGCAGACCTACAATTGTTAACAATACACATCCTTGCATGCCAAAGATAAAAGCAATAAAACATGGTGGCATAAAGGAGATAGTCACATACATGTTACTGGAGGTTATATAGACATTTATAGTTTTTTGCGAAGCATAAAGCCCCCAAAAACTCTCTCTAATATAACTTTAAAAACACTTGCAGTGTCCTTGATGTGAATATGGTGCTTTACACCTTGGCCAGCACAAACTATCATGCTTATATATATATCAGGTTGCTAACCTGCACCAGATTCTGCGGTACATGCTGGCAATGGCGAACTGTAAGGAAAGCATAAACAGTAATCAGGTACCGAAAGCTTCAAACGGTCTATATTAATGGCTGCAAGAAACACTTCTTCGTCTATAAATCCCTCCCGTCGACCTTGAGGGTAAGCCGTGACTTAAGCTATAGAGACCAACAAACAGCTTTTACAAGGCCATGAACCCTGTTCTATTGACGCAACACCCCTTTCAAGAGTCTATGATTCACTCTACGTGATCGTTCTCCTCGCTCTTCGGAATGCGAACAAACACAGCACACACCACGGCCGCCGCGAGGGAAATCGCCAGACTGAACCACCAAATCGCCCGCAAGGCACCCAAGTCCAAGTCATACCCGCCGTCGCCGCCAGCCCTTGTAAGCTCCTTGCCAATTGTGTCCCCAATCGCCGTCACAATGGCTGCCGACAGGTTCTGGATCGTCACGAGCAGACTCCCCGCCGAGCCCTGGAAGGAGCGGGGGACGTTGGACGTGATGAAGATGGACGCCGCGGCGAACGTCAGATCTGGTCCGAACGTAACGAGGGCGATACCCGGCATGGACAGAGCCCAGTACGTTGTATTCGGCGTTTGAGGGATAAAGAAGACAGGCCCCATCGTATTCGCAACCATCCCAGCGACGAGGATCCAGTTACCGGGGAAGAGATGCAAGGTCTTGGACACGATGTATGTGGCGATGATGCCGCAGATCATGTTGGGGATGAAGAACAGCGCAACTGTAATAGGGGCATGGCCCTGGATCGTGAGGAGGAAGCGCACGGCGAAGAACATCCATCCACCGACATATGCGCCGTATCCCAGGAAATACGATATCGCTAGTGGGAGGAATCCCGCGGTCGTCCAGAGCCGGTTATCGACTAGAGGTCGCGACGCTCGTCGCTCGGCTAGATAGAACAGGACCAGAAAAAGCACGCCGACGATGATCAGTGAGTACGTGTATGGGCTCCAGCCGCTGGGGACGCCCTGTGTAAGACCCAGAATAATCAGTCCGCAACCGATCGCCGCCAAAAGGGCACCCAGCACGTCGAAGTCTTTGAGAGATGACTGAGCACTGGAGGCACCAGGTTTCGGGGCAAACGAGGGGATTCCAGGGAACGCAGCTACCGCGCATATGAAGCACAGGATGGCGTTGCTACCAAAAATCCAGGGCAGGTGTGCAGTAAGGGCCCCGCCCTGTAGACAGCCAACGAGAAACCCCACGGGCGTCATGGATGACATGACAGAGAAGACCCTTGTCTTCCGAATACCAGGCGAATACACCCGTCCGAGGAGACTCATCGACGTTGCCTGCAGGACGCCAATGGCCAGCCCCTGCATGGCCCTAACAACGAAGAACAGCACTGGCAGCGAGGGCCGGATGCTGAACACTCCCACCACATCCCAAATGACGAGCCACACGAAACCCAGGATCATGAGCATCTTCGGGTCCGACAGGTCAGCCAGCGACCCGGAGATAATCACAGCGATCCCGTTCGCCAGGAGGAACGAGCCTATCAGCCATGGGGTGTTGCTTTCACTGACTCCGAGCATGTGGGGGAATATCGCTTGGTTGATAACAACATTTCCGAGGAAAAGACCGAAAAGAAACAGGCCCATCGAGCAAAGCAGTATAAATATCAGCTCCCCCGTGAACCCGCGGAACTCAGAGGGAATACCCTGTGGGCGGCGGCGTTGCGCTTCGGGGTCCCTTCCATGGGATACTGGGACGGCCTGCAGCTCTGGTGCTTCTAACTTTAGGATGTTTACCGGCGTGGTGTGGCTGCTGCGCTCCTTTGCGGCTCTTGTCGTGTCTATCGTGCCATTTCCCATGGGTGAAGCTTCTGCTGAGCGAGGATCGGCAGTCTGGTTTTGTCCTGTCACCAAAAATTAGTTAGCAGAGGTACAAATTACAAGGACAACAGTCATGTAGTGAGAAACAAACCTTGCCATTGTACAGACTTGACTGGAGGCATCATGTTCGATCGTGTTCAGTATTGAAGGCAGAGGGTGGCACTTGCATGGTCTATGGTGCGAGTATTTTATAGCTCTTTGGAACATCTTTGCAACTTAGCGAGCTGCCCACTAAGCCCGCCACTTCTGAAATACTCATAATGACTTCTGGTACTGTTGGGCTCCCACCCCATTGTAGTAAAATGCTCAACCAGCGGAGTAGCAGGCAAATCGGCTACATGGTGTGGGAACCAGCGTGCTCGCTGTGCTGTGAACCCATCTCAGTTTCACACAGACAGCGAGGGATCCATAAGGCCCGCAAATAGAGCCACTTCGTGGACTAGACGGCAGGTGGCTGGAATATATTATCTAGGCCCGGGAAAACTGGTTAACTCGCATATTGCCTATATGGATGACTAATGCCAGCACTGCTGAATTTTTGCCACATATCACCGTGACGTCTGCCACAATTGGATGCCATATTGGCCGACAAAGTTCTGGTATTGCCGACATGCTCGCACCATGACTGGCGCCATGACTCCCAAGAGACAAGCGGCTAAGCCGCCCATTCGAGCGGGAAAGGCATGTACACGCTGCCATGAGAAACGGATCAAGTGCGATGCCATGCAACATATGCCATGCACCCGCTGCGTGCGAGATCACCACGCACACTGTGTTCTCCGCGAGACGAAACGGGGGACGTACACCCGGGGCGCAGTGCGCCAGAAGATAGGCAAGGACTCTTCGCAGTCACAAGCCGGGGCGCGTTCCACGAGAGGCCTGCCCCAGCAGCCTTTGAACGATCGGCTCGGCGTTGAGGATTGCGTGGCGCAAGCTGCCCCGGGGTCTGATGCTGCTGGCCCATCTGCTCCGCAACCAAACACAGTGCCCTCAGGAGGCATAGGCCATGTCCATCCCCAGCCTGGCACTGCCCCGGGTGAACCCCATACCTTACGGGCTCGTGGAGCCCCCCTTGCGAGCGAGTCTCCTCATACCCAGACACCATCTAGGACCCCCGGCGACACCCCCTCTGCATACCAGGATATATCGTGGTCGACAATGTTTGACCACTTCCTCGATAACCGCGAAAACGGAAGCGATTGGATTGACAAGTGCTCGATCACTTACCTCGGAGAGTCCTTTCCCCTGGCAATCGTACTCGGGGGCCTCAAGAACGGCAGCTGGCCCAGACTGCATCACCCAGGGCCTCCTTTTCCAAATGCCGAAGCGCATGCCCCCTCACAGTCTCAGTCCGCGCATATACCGCCCGAGGATCTCGAATATCTACGAGCGAAAGGCGTGTTCAATCTGCCGGAAAAGGCGCAGCTGGATTCCCTCGTGTCTGTCTTCTTGGACCAGGTCTACCCGCTCTATCCAGTTGTCAATCGCGAAGAATTTGTCCGGCTGTACAGAAACGACCAGCTGTCGTTAATTCTTATTTATGCCATTAGCTTAATGGCCGTGACATTCGCCGCCCAGCCTATCCTGGGTCTGCTTGGTTTTCGTTCCCGATCAGAGGCCCGTTTGCATTTCTACAACAAGACCAAAGCGCTCTTTGATATGGGATATGAAACAAATAAAATTACCATTCTTCAAAGCACGTTTTTCCTCTCATTCTACGGCGGTGGCCCAAACACCTACTGGAACTTTTACTCGTGGCTCAGCACAGCCGTGACCATTGCCGAAGCCCTAGGAATCCACCGCTCGACTATGGCAATCCCCAACATGCGACCCCAAGACAAAAGCCTAATGCGAAGATTATGGTGGGCCTTAGTTGCTCGAGACAGTATCTGCGGAACGCTGGTAGGGCGTCCGTTCCGCATAGAGCTGGACCAGGCCGACGCCGATATGTTAACCCTTGACGACTTCGCTCACGACGCGACGGACGCCGCAGCAGGGTTTCTTGACAATCCCTCTGCGCATCGATACGCACAGTACCAGATCGAGACGGCGCAGCTCTCTCTGATCATGCGCGAAATCATCATCAGCCGATTCTACCCGGGAAGACAGCCCGTGGCGGCAGAAGACCTCCACGCAAAGCTGTCGCGGTGGAAAGCCGGCCTAGCATCGACATTAACCTGGGACGACGAGGTGCCGGATCCCTCGAACCCGTTCTCTGCATCCTTGTCTGTCCAGTACAGCCATCACCTCATCCTGATATACCTGGGCCACATGCGCGGCGGCGAGCAGACATGTCACCGCGATCCGCGCGAGATTGCAGAGATCGTCGACGCTGCTGCCCATCATATCCCCACCGTCGTGTGCGCATTAGTGACGAAATCAGCCCTGTTGACCGTGCCCCATGAGTTGTACCACGGTATCTTCCTCGCGCAGGCGGCGTTCTACGAGCGGATGCAGAGCCCGGACAAAGTGGTCGCGCGGCTTGGTCGCTCGGCGTTTAACTCCTGCCAGGTGGCGCTGCAGGCTGTTAGTGAATGCTGGGATTGTGGCACGTTCATCATGCAGTTGTTTGATAATCTGTCGAGTCGCTGTCTCGAGCAGCAGCAGCAGCAGCAGCAGCAGCCCTCGGCCGCCGAGAACGATGGACAGGAGAGCCGCACCGTGGGCGTTGCCGACGCTCCTGGTGTGGACGGCGAGATTGTCTCTGCAAATGCAAATGACGCGGGCGTTTTCAATGCGCTGCTGGGAGATGATCGGTGGCAGGGGAATCCAATGCTGGAGAATCTGTTTGATTTACCACCGGAGCTGTTTTTGCCTGAATAGGCTTTGCTTATATAGAGTTCTTATTGATGACCTGATGTAAAGTCTATGCGTAGGTATCTATCTATCAAGGTGGTTGCACGGCATCCAACGTGGCCATCCGATCAAAACTCATATCCAAGATCTCGACCACGTTCCCCCACGGATCCCGAACGTACTGACACACTGCTGCACCCCCGGCAACCCGCACTGCGTCCCCCTGTCGCTTCCCTCCCGCCTGGATGACCCTTTCAGCCAGCGCACCAGGGTTGTCATCCGTGACGCATATATGGAAGAACCCGCCGTGATTATACTCGAAATCGAGGCTCTTGGGCCGAAACGGCGGGTCAATGAACTGAAACAGCTCGAACCCGACTCCGTTGCCGGTTGCCATATATGCTAGCTTGACCTCGTGGAGGGATTCGCCGTAGATTGCAAAGATGGGCGCGGAGGGGGTTGTCGACCGCTTGATATGGAAGATGCGGTCCCCGACTAGCTGGAAGTTCAGGATTGAGCTGTACCAGCGCGTCGCGGCTTCGATGTCAGGTACAGAAACCGCCACATGGTTGACTGGGCGCGGGTGGGACTGCGGCTCGATGTTAGCTGTCAGGCGGCCATAGGGATTTGTGTACACACAGTCGACATGGCTTTTGAGGGTGTGGAAGGGGAAGCCTCGGGGGGTTGTGATGACAATGGGACTGCCTCTGCTAGAATAGTGATTCTTCTGTACATGAGATCGGCATTAAACAAGGCCGCAATACTATATATTTATGTCGTATAACCGGATGTTATGGGCGAAAGAGTCTCATGCACGCCGGCCATACTGGCCATTTCGGAACTACTGCTATATGGGAGACACACAACCACGCCTCCTTCTTTCTCCGAAGGGCGAGGAGCACACCATCTGTTTGGAAGGCTCGCCGCCGTCGGGATACGGCATTGCTCAGCCCGATACCTCTCCGCCACGCTTCTCTCATGGGAATTCATTTCCCGGTCAGAGACTGCGAAGTGCCGTTATAGGAGCATTCTCCGAGCCCTACTTCGCTCGGCGAAGACATACAAAGACGGGTGTCCAGACCAGACTCCTAATCTGGTTTACTTCGGGAATCTTGATATATCTATTGACTGAGGTAGATCTGTGGTTTTGCTTTATCTGGTATTATTTTCCTCGCAAGATGACGGACCTACCAAAGTGCACAAAGGCATTCGAGCTCAACAATGGTAAGCTCTCCAGCGAGACTTTCCGCATTGTTATCTGATAGCAGAACACCCGGAGGCGTACTGAAGGATAAGCTAATAATCTTCGCTAGGCACGTACATGCCAGCAGTTGGCCTCGGTAGCTGGCAAGGCGAGCAGCCCCTTCACCACCCCCAATCCCTGTCTGTCCCCCAGTTCCAGCGCTCATCATTACAACAGGTCGCCTGGGCACATCCGACGAAGCTGCCCTCGAAGCATCCATAATCCACGCCCTCCATACTGGCTACCGCCTAATCGACACAGCTCAGTACTACGGGATCGAATCTGTTGTGGGCCGCGCAGTCAGAAACAGCGGCGTGCCACGGTCTGAAATCACCGTCGTCACGAAGTTCTGGGGGAGCTTTCACCACGACGTCGCTGCTGCGCTGGCCATCTCCCTTCGGGAGCTCGACCTAGACTACATTGACGTGTTCCTCATGCACTGGCCGTGGGCTATAACACCAGACGGGAAGCCGCTTCGAATTCACGAGTCGCCGACGTTTGTCGAGACGTGGAAGCAGATGGAGAAGCTGGTCGGCGCTACTTGTAGGGGAATTGGCGTTTGTAACTTTACGCAGAAGACGCTCAGCGTCTTGCTGGAACATGCGACTATCGTGCCAGTGGTTAACCAGGTCGAGCTGCATGCACTCAATCCGTGCCTTAGGCTGGTTCCTTACTGTCAGTCAAAGGGGATCCATGTGATGGGCTGGGGGTACGTCAATCCCCACGGAGCTAGAAGATCAAGAATGGGATACATTCGTCGGTTTTTGGGACAGACTTGGGATCGCTGACACTGCATCTCAAATAGGACCCTAGGAGGAGACAGCCAAGTGGCCAAGAATCATATTCTGACAGACGAGCTGTTCACGAGCATTGCGCGGAAGTATGGCTGCTCGCCGGGTACACTCTCGCTGTCTTGGGCTGTTCAACGGGGTACAACAGTCATTCCCAAGAGCAGTTCTGAGGCACGCATTGTTGAAAACATACGACTTATCACTCTGGATGATGGCGATATGGTGAAGATCAACCGTGCCCACCGCGAGATTGAGCTGCACAGGATTTGCAATATCCATCATCTACTGTGGGTCGACCTGGACGGAAAGAGAACATTGCAGGGGTGGACAGAGGTCGACTTTGGCTGGGAAGATGAGCAGGGAAACTGGTTGACCTAAAGACTTCATGGAGAAACGACAAGGGCGTCAACAGATGTATTGAGTTATCTTTACAAGCAATAGTCACGCCTGTAACAAGAATGTCAACCAAGATTGTGTGATCAACCCAGGAGTGAGCCAATACGTCTCTGAAACGTAGCTATATCTCTGCCACCGGCATAGTTCTGCGTAGACGGATGCCAGATTGTTGCCCCTCGAATGGTAGCAAGATCCACTTCCGAATCCCCCGTACAATTTCACCTATCAGGGTCTAACCCCGGAGACCAGCTCTGCGGGGATTTGACATGGCTGAACAGGTTGTCTCTCACTCCGGTTATGTGGCCGAACGCAACCCCGGATTTGGAATGCCGTATAGTATCTTGGTAGCAACGAGTCCATCTCCCTTGAATCCGGGATATTGCCGACATGCTGCTGGAAAGGGCAGCTGGCGGCCTGTTCTCAGTTGCAGTGGAAACTACTGCCAGGCCAATGCTATGATAAATTCAGGCTGGTTACTTCACATGTTCGAGTCTCCTCCTGGTATATTCCAAAGAGATCACTGAACTTGTCTCATTCGCAATACACAAACATTGCACAACCTCTATTCTATCCTTGTTCTGTTCAGTGCAACGTACTGTCAAACTAGACAATGTCAATCGCTACCACCGAGACGCCCGGCCCTCGACCAACAGTAACCGCCCTGCGCTTTCATAAACGTGGTGACATCCGGCTGGAGCAACTGGAACTCCCGTGCGTGAGGCCACAATCCCAATCCCACCATCGTACGTATTTTTGTGGTCCAGACTGACTCTCGCTAGTCTCTGCGGCCCTGAAGAGGTCTGCGTCAAGGTCGCCTACTGCGGCATCTGCGGGACAGACACCACCGAATATATCGGGGGCCCGATTTTCCCCCCGCAGGAAGGGTGCGTGAACCCTCACACCGGCGTCTCGCTACCCATCGTTATGGGCCATGAATACTCCGGCACAATCTCGGAGCTTGGATCCAACGTGCGCCACTTGGAAGTTGGGCAGTCGGTCGTCATCAGCCCGGCATACAATCACCACCACTACAGATCCGAGTTCTGCGAGCCATGCAAACGCGGCAGGTATAACATCTGCGACGCGTCCGCAACCATCGGCCTGAACGCACCGGGGGGCGGGTTCTGCGAGAGCACCGTTGTCAAGGCCATGAACTGTATACCCCTTCCGCCAACAGTTAGCCTCAAGGCGGCCGCGCTGGTCGAACCACTTGCAATCGGACGGCACTCGATTGTGGCCTCGGGGTTCAAGGAGGGGCAGACAGCGCTCATCTGTGGCGCGGGCCCCATCGGGCTCGCGATCCTTTTACTTCTCCGCGTAATGGGTGCATCCAGGGTCATCGTGACCGAGATCCAGGAATCGCGGCTGGCTCATGCGCGCAAGTTTGGCGTAGACGCCGCCATCAACCCACTGGACTTTTCAGCAGACGGTGGTGTGGAAGGCGCCGTACGGCGAGTGGCCAAGAATGGCGTCGACGTCGCCTTTGATGCAACAGGGCTGCAGTCGACGCTGGATCTCTGCATTCAGAGCACGCAGCCTGGAGGGGTCATCTTCAACGTGGCGATCCACAAAAAGGCGCTCGCGCTGAATTTGAACGACCTGGGGATGAAGGAAAAGAAGCTTATGGGTGGCATTTCCTACTTTCAGGAAGATTTCGAGTACGTCATTGGGCTGTTGGCTGAAAACAAGCTCGATGCGGAGCAGATGGTGACATCTGTTGTGCCGCTGTCGAGGGCTGTGGAGGGGGCTTTCGAAGAGTTGATCTATAATAGCGGTGCCCATGTAAAGCTTTTGATTCGGCCTTGATTTTTCGCCGATACATGCGTCCCTTCAGATAGGAATGGCCAACGACAGGGTCTGCACCGAGTTTGGGATTCGATTTGCCTGCTCTTCGTAAAGACATTAACAGGTTGTCCGGATATGAACTATCTCTCGGGGCCAGGGTGATAAAAATGCGACCAATAAAGTCCAGCAGGGCATCTGATGGGAGTAGGCATTCTTCTATAGGATGTATTATGATAATACGAGAGCCAGTTCCCGCTGGGTACAGCCTGCAGTGATTCATCCCATCTCCAGCCGGGAAATCAATCCCGGAGCACTCCTCAAACAAGTTGATTCCAGTCGCTGCCGATACTTCACTTTCTCATGCAAAGTTCATTGGTCAGCCATATAGCCGATGATAACTAGACCGAATCGTAGGTTCCCTAACTGCTAGTAGATGCTCGCCACAAACCAGATATAAAATGGTCGCTGAAACCCAAGGGTCTTTTGCAGAGCACATAGCACAAGAGAGTATTTTGTGCACTTATTGTGAACCAACACCAAAAAAGCCATTCGGAGCCTATATGCTGCTTCAGTCAATATGTCAATCACCCATATCGTTCTTTTCCAATTCAAGCAGGGTGCAGATGCTGGAGCCATCCAAGATGTGTGTCCAGCCCTCTAACCCTATATATATCTCTCCCATCGCCATCCCATGCACAGGTAGAGCAGCTAATAAAGATACAGGCGTGCAAGAATATGCTCAGTCTAAAGGACCGCTGTCTCCATCCTGCAACTGGCAAGCCATACATCCAAGCGGCATCAGGTGGAAGGGACAATTCACCGGAGGGCGCACAGGTATGTCTATACTTCTTTGCCCTGGAATATTTATGGGTAAAGCAAAGCTGATACTCAAGTCAGGGCGGAATCACACATGCATTTGTTGTTGAGTTTACGACAGCCGCGGACAGAGACTTTTACGTTGCACAAGATTCTGTACATCAGAAGTTTGTGAAGGGCTTGGATGGCCTGGTCGAGAGGGCTCAAGTGATTGATTTTACTCCCAGCGTTCTGTAGAACAATCCATATTGCGTGGTGTACATGTCGATCCTATATTGCCACTTAGGCCTGAACCTGGCGCTTCCAGGTACATATATAGATATGCCAACTGGATTACAGTGATTTCGGAATACACACTTGCTTGTCTCGTGCCACCCTAAGTTCGGCTTCTTAGACCGTCGGTGCTGACGAGATCCTGAAACTCTGCAGATTTTAGTTGTATTGACTAGTATGATTTTCAGGTTTGGTAGATACTCCAGCTATTAGACAGCAGGTTGGGCAATCTTGACTAGCATATAACTATACAATCAAAGCCCCATTCTGGCCGCCTCCGATCGAACAATCTCCGGTAACTCCTCCGTCAAGCTCCTTTCCTGCGGCTTCCAACCAAGGACCCTCTTCGCGCGCTCCGCGACACCGCGCGAGTTCATTCCCCAGCTCGCCGCCTCAAATCCTGCCGGCGAGTTGACAGCCTCATCAATGGACCACTCCCGAAGCTCAGGAGCCGCAGTCTTGAGGTATCCCTGCTTGGAGGCTTCCTCCCCAACGGCAATGGACAAATCACCCCAGACATGCTCACCATTTTCGGTGAGATAGTAACCATGCGCTCCCCAAATCTCTGAACTCTCCTTCAGAGACGGATCCAATGCTGCTTGTACAAGGAGCTCAAACACTCTGCTCAAATCATGCACGTGCACGTTGTTCCACCGCGATAGACCCTTCCCAATGCGAGGACAGTACTGCTCTTTCAAGATGAATGACGCAAGCTCATAGACCTGTCGTCCGCGACCCGAGCTTGGCCCGCGGCCCACGCCGTAGATTGTAGGTGGACTAATAATTGCCGTCTTGACATATTCATGCTTAGCACCGGTATTAAGAACAATCTCGTCGACATTACGATGGAAAGCCGCTGCAGGCAGATTGACCAGCTCGTCGATCCCGCTGAGATCATTGAACACCTTATCATCGTTCTCTCCAAATGATTTCTTGACTTCCGAGTCAAAGTACGTGAGAATGCCCGCGCCGCCTGTATGCAACCAGAAGCCGGGTCGCGAGGCGGAATGGCCCTGCACAAGACCTTTGGCTATAGATGTCGCGGCACCGGCGTGGTCTGACGAGTCGGCGGTATCTGATGTAGATTCGTATGATCAGTAAAATGTTGGAGAAGAAAATGAAGGGTATGTAGTAGACATACGGACAACAATATCAGCCCAGGCAGCCTCCCGTTCTAATACTTCAGAGTCGTCATTGCCTCCGATGACAGTGCGGGCTTTCGGGTAAGCAGATCGCACTGTTTTTGCCTTGTCCTCGGATCGGATAAGCAGTGCGTACTCGAAATCAGGGTACCGCTGGTTAAGTTGGTACAAAATATCTCCGCCGATGTAGCCAGTGGCTCCGGTGAGAAAGACTTTGGTCATTGTGCTGCTAAGCAAGTGCGTGGGAGGAAAGGTACGGAGTGAAATGAAATATCTGTAGAGATTTTAGTCGTAGTTCAGTTATCTAGAGAGTTCAACGTTTCCCTCCGTCGAGCGCTCTTTTAAGACACGTTCTGTTATCTATGACGCAGTCTACTTCGTGTAGAATCCACATCCACCGGCGGCGATACTTCACATATAGCCGACAGCCAGGGGGGTCCCATATAACCGGCCCTTGCGTAGCCTGTTGCCGGCATGCCGACTGAGTCCTGGTCTCCGAACACCACAATGGCGCTGTACTATCAATCGCCTTCCAAAAGGAAAGAGACAGGCCGGATCCTTCATCAGTGCGCATGGCAAATGTAGCGGATAACTTTACAATGCAGGCGGCCACTCCTAAACCCCAAGCCGTGCTGTTGCATCGTCTTCCAGGGCCGTATATACTTGCACATGTACAACCTGCCCGGAATCCTAAACCCGATCCGCCCTGAACCTGCATGGATCCGGGTTTAGGTAACTAATTAAGAACCTGCAGCATGTTTTTACTCTTTCTAGAACATCCGAATTTAACGGCCGGCTCATTTCCGCGATCCCTACACGAAGTCCTTGCAGAATCATGGTAATTGCATTCATATTAGCCCTACTGGTAACGCTACGTACGCAGCTACCCTGAATTCTGCCTGGGGGGTGGCAAGTCCCTATCCTGCACTGTTCCTCATCCGTGTTGGGCAAGGGGATGAGGCTCGAGCTTCGATGCCCCATTCGCATTTCTTGCCACCTGGGCAAGGGCTTGGACGAAAACCAGTTGAAAGGTTTAGCGGGTTTCCCTCCCTCATCTGGTGCTAATGGCCGAGAAGCCTTGGATTTATCAACTTGAAAGGACTGGCCTCTGCCCGCGTACCGTATCGAAGCCGAGCAATATCCTTTCGGTGCATATCTGGTTATTCACATACTGACCAGGAGCCAACGTCTCTGTCTATGCCGTTCTTCATGAAGCAGGTTTTCCTTGCGTGGGCCCTTCTGTGCTATTGCGCCCGGGTATACGGAATTACGGAATTGCCCCTATGGAAGTCATGACGCCATGTCAGTGTAACTGTATGATATTTGAGCTGCAAAAGTAATTCCATACAGCTGTGCTAAATTCACCTTTCCTCCCCAATATCCGCTGCCTCCAGTTATACGTGGAACAGCAGATCTATGGAGACAATTCGTGACTCCGCGTTTGGCAAGCTGGTCCGCCTGTTGTCGAATTCTCGATTTCTTCAATACCCGGAAGAGATAGACCACAATACTTGTCAGCAGTGTCGAAAAGCGCCACCACAAGCCAAAGATGAAGAGGCACCGCCTCCTTCTGTGGGGAGTTCAGAGGAAGATGAGACTTGGGGCTTATACAGTGTCATGTCGCAGGCTTCCCGAGTGACTCGGCGTAATTCTTGGCAGCCGACTCGCGATGGAAGCGAGTGTGGCCTTCGCCCAGGAACTGGATCGGGGGAAGGTGCTATTGTTGTGGATTGGCGAGGAGAAAACGATAGTGAGGTACGGCTGTTCCCAGAGTGAAGGCTGCTTGGTATTCTGAAGTTGTTGCTGCCGAGAGCAACGCTGATAAGAGTACCTAGAATCCTCAAAACTGGAGTACCATGAAGAAGTTCCTTGTCAGCTGTGAGATATGGCTACTTACCTTTGCCATTTATATCGGCTCTGCCATCTACACTCCGGGTATCCCTGGCGTTTCGGAGCAGTTTGGAGTGAGCAACGTAGCGGCCGTCCTCGGCCTCACTCTTTTTGTTCTCGGGTATGGCCTTGGTATGTATATTCGGTCCTCCTACTAGGCCCGGAATCCAGTAACTAACAGCATAGTAGGCCCGATGGTCTGGTCACCCTTGTCAGAACTGCCTAATATTGGTCGAAGCCCAACCTATGTCCTCACCCTGGTTGTCTTTGTTTTCTTCCAGTTCGCTGTCATCTACGCTAAAAACTTTGGGATGCTTCTTGCATTTCGATTCCTCACGGGCTTTCTTGGCTCCCCTTGTCTTGCGACCGGGGCTGCATCCATGGGTGATATTTGGAACCCTAAAGCCCGTGACTACATGATAGGCATCTGGGGGTGCTTTGCCATTTCGGCCCCTGTCCTAGGACCGCTTGTCGGCGGGTTCGCAGCCTCCGCTAAGGGATGGACTTGGACGGTCTGGCAGTTACTTTGGATCTCCGGATTCACCCTTGTTGTTTTGTTCTTCCTTCTGCCCGAGACCTACGCCCCAAATATTCTGTGTCGCCGCGCACGACGGATTAGGAGAATCACTGCCAACCCGGAGTACATGTCGGAGTCAGAGATAGAGCTCAGGCAACTGGACCCGAAGGTTAGTACTCCCGAGACTATCTTATAACCTTGATATCTCTCGTGCGCCATTAACGACTACTTGGTAGGTGGTTCTATTCGAGGCGCTTGTCAGACCGTTCCAATTATGTTTCTTGGAGCCTGTCGTACTCCTCATGAACTTGTACATCTCCCTCATATACGGAGTCCTGTACATCTGGTTCGAGGCTTTCCCAATTGTGTTCGGTGAACTCCATGGGTTCAACTCAGGTGAGACCGGCTTAGCCTTCCTAGGAATCCTCATCTCTACCTGTTGCATTACGATCCCTGCCTACTTCTACTGGAAGTGGAAGTACCAGTCCAAATACTTTGACGAAAACTGGAATATTAAACCAGAATACCAGCTTCCGCCTGCCTGTGTCGGCGCTTTTGCTCTCCCTATCTCCCTGTTCTGGTTTGGCTGGACAGGCAACTTCGCTTCCGTCCACTGGATTGTCCCCATAATAGCCTCCATGCTATTTGCCTTTGGCGGCTGTCTCATCTTCAACAGCATCTTTACCTACCTGGCCCATGCGTATCCGAAATACGCGGCCTCCGCCCTGGCAGGGAATGACTTCATGCGATCCTCATTCGGAGCGGGGTTTCCGCTATTCGCTACTGCTATGTTCCATAACCTCGGCGTGGGTTGGGCGTGTACGCTACTGGGATGCTTGTCTGTGCTCTTTGTTCCTTATCCGTTTGTCTTGTACATCTTTGGCGAGCGTATCAGAATGTCAAGTAAGTACGCTCGTCATGATATCTAATGCGCGCGGATTCAGAGTAAATCACTATCTTCACCAGGGTTAAGGACCTCCCCAAGCAACTATAGCTGCGTGGTTTACATATTACTAGACTTTAAATTATACTGTACCCTCCAGCCCTGGATACTCAACGCGAAGATATTGCAAATCTGATCTTAACTCTTGATATATAGAGCAACCCGGATATTATAGTTCTTATGAACCAGCAAAGTCATCTTATAACCTGGATTAGGGCTGGTATAGGAGTAAAGGAGCTCGGGATACCGGTTAGTCTTTACAAGCAGAGATGGAGTTAGCTGTACCTTACTGTATGCGACCAGACTGTGTGCCTGAGTGTGTAATATATTTATTTTGCAGTGGAGAAATTTCCCC
This sequence comes from Aspergillus sp. B3601, assembly GCA_023625155.1. NCBI lineage: Eukaryota > Fungi > Ascomycota > Eurotiomycetes > Eurotiales > Aspergillaceae > Aspergillus > Aspergillus sp. B3601. The sequence goes on along the minus strand of JAMAAV010000010.1, from coordinate 29,247 downwards.
TGCTTGCTTGATCTGAGAGTCTGTTAGTTAGTCCTGTAAAGCTCGGACCATTCTCTGAGCTGCTGTTGGCAGCTGAGACCATTACACTACCTTCAAGCCGAGCTGCTCATTTCTTCAAGGGACGTATTGACTGATGCACTGTTCGAAAGAATGTGGCAAGAATCTCCTAAATTTCCTGTGTTTAGATTCTATTCAGATCTATTAATACCTTATAAGCACCGGATTAAGAATAAACAACAGTTAGAGCTGAGAAGCCACTGTGATCTATAGTAGAACCATTGCCCATTTACAATACCCCAATTGGAGCATTTGTCGGGGGCTCAGGCACTTAATAATAGCTAAATGAATCAACTAGTTGCTTACAGAGTAGTGGCCAATCTGCGAAGGCAAATTGCTCTGCTAATCTAGAGTACACGATAACAGTCCATGGGGCCAACGCCACCATGATCCAGCCTCGCGAGTTGGACTATTACCGAGAATCACAGTTTGAAAAAAATAGTGAGATGTCAGGTCCTAGAGCCGGGCCTCTGTTCCAGCTTCCCACAAATGATACCTCTTCTATGATGCAGGGAGTTGGGCTCAGCCAGTCTTTAAGGAGTGTTGGGCATCGCTTTATAACGATATTCGCTCCTCCTCTGTCAGACTGCTCTATGCACCCTTCGCACCTCTTAAACATGGTGAGCGCCGTTTTAGAAAATGCCTTGCGGGCCTAATGGGTCATGAAGTGTGAGAGTTAATCTCACGCCAGGCTAATCAATCAGCGCCCGCGCTCTATTGGAATTTTACTGAGATTTCCGGCCGCCTGTGGGATAGACTTGGGCGACAATTGTCAAGAATGCAGACAATTCTCAAAGTTCGCGAGAGATCGTGTTTGGGCCGCTGCGCAGGTAGGGTGATCTGGCCAGCCTTCTGGAACTTGCTATCACTACGTACTAAATACTGCAGACACAACAAGCATCTCAGTCTTCACTGATCTGCCCTAGTTATACAGGCATGAGCGCGACTACTTTAAGTTCACGGGTAAACTCCATGGAGTAGTTTAACTGACCCAATAAACAGCTCTTCTTGTTGTAGTGGAATTATGAGCCTAACTCTTGCTGGCCGCTTGCTCCAGCCGTGGAATTAATATATGTTGGAGGGTGGAAGCTCTTGGGTAGCGACCACTCAGAATCAGGGGCTCAATACCTACAAGAACAGCGAGTCATAGAGTCTTTAGCACACTAATCCTTTCTCCAGGCTTTTGCTGCACGGGACACAACCCATGGGATACTCATTAGTCCTGCCTCAGCTAAACTGTGACCATCGTTCCATATACACGGTGCTGACAGTCATTGAACCGGTAATCCTTGTTACTTGTACTTAATTCTAATGGTGATGGAGTCCCTGTAAATCAGCCTCGTTCCTGGATGCCTAATATACAGGCGTTCTGCTGCGCCGCCGCCTACCAAAATATAGTTTTCTATTTTTCCCTTGTTGTATATTTTCTCTAGTATAGCTCGCCCTATTAGTCCTTATTATACACGAGGCTGGTTATATTACAATCTACTAGCTCACCTCTTTCTCTAGATCTAAAATTTATTATAAATTTCTATCTAGAAGTAGTATAAGGTCCGTGGCGTTGGTTAGGGCTTGCAAATGATGTGAAAGGGTGTATGTAGTACACCAAATAATAGAAGAACAAGTGTCACGAGTAACTGAATTCAAGACTTAGGAAATATTAATAGATTAACGTTAAAGTACTAACTATATCTCCCTTACAAGCTAAGGAGATCCCTTCGGGGGCTGAGTTAGCTAGGAGACGACTCAAGCTCTAACCTTCGCGAATACTCAGGATATCTTGTGGAGGGTCTTACATACGGCTTGGATCGAGGGGCGACAGCTTCCAGGTGGGTCTGTTAGGTTCTAGTGGTTGAAGCTCATCAGGCGCCGGACAAGTATATTGGCGTTTGCGCTTCCATTATATATATCTGGAACTGGCTGGAGACAGGCCGCTGAGAATGTACATGGAACCCAAAATATAAGAATAACCTTGATCACTGTTAGACATTATTTTGACCAGAGAGTATTTTCTATTAGATAAGGAAAACATGCAGCTTCACTAATGAGGGGTGTTGGGAGAGAATTCGGTGTTGGTGCTGTTGGAGGTGGAACATTCCCGGTACACTCCCGGTACGAATGGAAATTACTCGTGCCGCCAATTGGGAGAGATAAACCAATCAACGAACGCGGGGCTGAGCGGGCCCCACCAGATCTGTTGGAATTGACGGAGACCATCCGGAGCCTTCAGCCAATCGCGTTGCAATGCGCGGGAAGGCTGTTGTCCGCCTTTCACTGTCAGCCGCACACTCATCCTCTGTTTGTGCCCTGTAATGACAAGGTACTGTATGCAACAGGAGCTATTTGGCCGCCTCCTACTGGCTAGGACTCAGATCATTGTGAAAGGTCAAATACAAGGGAATTCCCCCAACTCTTTCCAACGAGCCCTGGTCTCGAGGTGCATGCATTCCCTGTCAATGATGATAGCAACATCCAATTCGCTCTGTTTCTACAGATTCAGCCCCCATTGTGACAAGCCTCATATTTGGGCTGTGCCATCAAGTCGGATAAAAATACTTAAGAGGCAGGGCCCCTGCATTTCCTCCAATCCAGACTGCATTTCCTCTGTATTTTCTCCTAACCGTGGACATGCCCCCCCAGCCCCCCTCGCCTCATGTAGGAGTTATTGCGAATCCGACTGCGCGCCGCGTTGCTTGCGACCAGTGCCATGCCCAAAAGTTGCGTTGCACAAAGTTGGAAAACAGCACAGTGTGTGTTCGATGCCAGCGACTGAAGCGCCAGTGTATCTGGAGTCCCCCATCGCGGAGCGGCCGCCCAGCAAGGACCCCTACCGACAATAATGAGAAGCGTCGCAAACGATCGTTTAGTGTTCTTGAAATGACACCAGAAGAGGACAGTCGCCTGGACACTGCAGCAGAGCCTGGTCTGCCCACCCCTAGCACTCTCCCTAATCCCCAGCCCCTTCCGGCTGTGGAGGCGCCACCATCAGGGCCTCCATCCATTGCAGACTGGAACATGTCTGATTTCTTGAACCTGTCAAGCCCACGGGAGAACCCATTGCCCTCGCTGTGGACACCAGATAGCGTGCCTCAGATGCCCAATTTGACCGACTATTTCCAACTGCCTGCTGATGGCGGCGGGCCTGAGACCGGGGTCCCTGGCAATGGCAACGCACCCTTGACAGTGGAGTCTTTGCAGGACATCACCCGCGAGCTCTCCAACGCCAACCTGGCGCTATTCGACGTCGCGCAGTCTCTGCACGCTGAGCCATGGGGTCCAATGTTTGCGTCGCCAGCCTCTGTGATCAGCAAGCTAAGCAACTGTGGCGGGACCCAGCCGGACGACACGCTCGGCCAGGGCTATCCATTGATCGACGCATTTAACAAGACACAGCGCTTCATCGACATTGCAAGGCAGACGTGCGTTTATTTCGCCTCACTGCCAACCCCGCCTGCATCATCGCTGACCTCGTCCTCTTCCATGGGCCAAGCACCAGACAGCGACACGTCCAGCCAGGGGTCGTCTCCATTTTCCTCGTCGGTGGACGTCTATATGCCACGCGACATGCCGCCGCCGTTCTCTGCGTCTTCTTCCGCCACGGCGCGAGGAGACAGGCCGCGCCACACAGCGAGCTGTGATTTACCCACCGCCCTTCTCTTTACCACTGGCTACGCGCGGATTCTCGATCTTTACATGACCGTCTTGACACAGATGTCGCATTTCGTCCAAGCACTCACCGTGCAGTCGATGGCCGGGGCTCCGGACTACCGCCAACGAATGCACCCCGTTATCCCACCCTTGCAGTGGGGTGGATTCCAGCCTGCCAACTACGGTGCCCTGCAGATATTAATGGTCATCCAGGTGATCTCCTATCTGCTCACAGAGGTTGAACGGACCCTCGGCGTCAATGAGTGGGAGCGCGAGCTGTCTCGTGGGCAATCCCGGTGCGAGGAGAGGAGGTCGTACCTCTTTGCTCAGATGCATGGGCAGTCCAGTCGGAGGGATTCGGTGGTCGGCGACGGGGACCGAGCCACAGCCGGTAACGGTAGGGGACTGCTCGACTCTGCCATGATTGAGCTCGTGGTCCAAGGAGAGGGGCCAGGGAACCGCCGGGGAAGGTTAGGGCTGTTGCGGAGAAAACTGCGACGGTTGAAAAAGGAGCTAGAGAAAAGTATGCATATTTAGATGGTAGACATAGAGCCAACTCTTCCGTGATCGTCACCGAAAGGATGCCAGGTTCGATTGAAACCTATAGACCCTGTCTAGTAAACTCACCGATGCCGAACCTCTTGAGGGGGCTGACGCCGAACACTCACCTTGCAACCCTGACCATCGTGCAGGACGGAGTAGGCGCGACCCAAAGGGAAGCGAAAGACGGGTCTGTTATAAAGTATAAGGGTCTTACAGTCCGACAGGCCACACGGCCGATCCACTCTCTAAAGAATAATGGCGTTTCCACGGTTTCAGAGCGCGCTTACTGCCGTCAAGGAAGGGCAATACGCCCTTAACACCACCCACCGTCTGCCGTCGCACGACCCTCTACCTTCGTCCTATGTTCTCATCCGCGTATGCTTCATCGCACTGAATCCATGTAACTGGAAAATGATAGATCTTTCTCCCGCAATTGGCACCGTGGGCGGAAACGACTTCAGCGGCCGGGTTGTGGCCATCGGCTCTGCCGTCAGTAAGTGGCAGATCGGAGATTCCGTCTGTGGCTTTCTCTACGGTCTGGATCCGCACGCCGCGCAAGGAGAATGGACCGGAGCGTTTGCCGAGTACGTGAGCGTTCGCGAGGAATTACTCATGCCGGTCGTCGAGAACAAAGTCAGCATGGCTGAAGCGGCATGTCTCGGGGCCGGCGTGGTGACAGCGGGCATGGCACTGCGGGATCTGGGCATTCTCTTAACAGAGACCGCTCTGGGAGATTTGAGTGTGCGCGACGAGGGTAGCGGTGCTATTGGGAGCAGAAAAGCAAGCACACGCCCGCACATCCTGGTTTACGGAGGCAGTACCGCGACAGGGACCATGGCAATTCAATTGGCCAGACTGTATGACCCATAAGCACATAGACGCCAACCCTGAATATTCCACGGGAAGTGCTAACAATAACCAATAGAGCAGGATACAGCCCAATCACGACCTGTTCGCCTGCCCACAACGCGCTGGTTCAGTCCTATGGGGCTGTCAAAGCCTTCGACTATCACTCTGCATCGTGTGGGGTGGCTATTCGCGCTTTTACCAAGGGTAAGCTATCCCTTATACTCGACTGCATTACCTCCACGGATAGCATGAAGATCTGCTATGCTGCCATGGGCTCTCGAGGGGGGCGGTATGTTGCCCTAGAGCCACCGCCAACCCGGATTCAGACCGCGCGCAAGGACGTGCAGACAGACTGGGTCATGGCGCTGACCATCTTTGGGAAACCGGTTGATCTCAAAGGCCCATTTCGGCGAGACGCTGTACCCGATGACTACGAGTGGGCGGCTGAGTGGTATGCACTGGCAGGGAAGCTGGTCGAGGGGGGCCTGCTGAGAGCGCACCCTACATCCGTTCAACCGGGAGGATGGGAGGGCATTCTGGCGGGCATTGAACGGTTGAGATGTGGACTGGTGAGGGGGAAGAAGCTGGTTTATGCCGTTGACAAATGATTGTATCAAACTTGATATCGGAACCTCACCAATACAGACAGTCCTAGTAACTACCGTACTACTTTGCTTTGACTTCAGTCACCGTCCATTGCAGTCCTGCCTTTTCAAGCCGCTGCACGTATGTCATCCCCAATGATGCCGGTGTGAGGATGCCGCCTCCCAACCTCTCGGCCATCGAATCCTCCGACCTTCCCTTCAGAATGAGCCGAAGGGTCAACGCGGCTTCACTAACCAAAGTCGCGCAGACGCTATACACATCCGTGTCCATGCGCATCACACCGAAAGCGCTGGGCTCGCGTACATTGGCTCCATCCGTTGCGGCTGTGGCCTTCCATTCCACGAAATGTTTCTCCCCCGGTTTCAACTGTGGCCCTGTTCCCGGTTCCGGAGAGAGCCATCGGAGAAGCCACCGGAGCGGCGGGAATGGCAGCGTCAAAATCGTACAAAAAACCGCGAGGGATATTGTAAGAAATGAAGACCACGCCTGCAGCCAGCTGTGAGCCGCAGTATACCCCTGGAAGCTGAATCGGTCCCCGTAACGTTTGCTCTGCTCCCCGTACCGCTGTAGGAGTGACCAGGTGCGCATGACGACGGCCTGATCGGCCATCGCAGAGGGGTTGAAGGTGAGGTGGCCGAGAAAGCGATCGCGTCGGACAGGGAGGTTGGGAGCAGAATGAGGACGATGTGGTCCGGCGTCTGGGATACATGACGCCCCTGGCGCACTGGCAGCCATCATCTGGCGGAGAGAGTACGTCTCGAGCCCGGCAAAGATGCTTGCAATGGTGCCCCCGCTGTAACCTGTCCAGGAATGCTGGATTGTGAAGAACATGGGCCCAAGAGGACGACCTAGTTTGCGTGCCAAAAGGAGCGTCAGGAGGTCCGGCGGGCTGGACTCGACGGCGCATTGTGGGATAATCTTTCTCTGGTAATCAGTCATCTCTTCGTATATCGTCCAGTGGGGAGCAATACAATTGCCTTGTTGGCTATCGCCTTTTCATGCCACTGTGCTGCCAGCTGCTGCGTCCAAACGTGTTCCCCCGTGGAATCCACATAAGCGGTGGAATGCTCTATACAGGCCACCACAACAGGTGTACCATAGTTGCAAAAAGGCTATACTGTCAGCGTTTCTGGTTACACCGCGTTAGACAGACAGCAAGGGACATACTCCGACCGTGTTGAGCACAAGGCGAGTTTGGGAGGCCATACGCCCCAAGTCCTCGCGGGCGAGCATAGTCACCACGATATGAGGCAGCTGACAATCGGATATGGTTCGGTCCAAGGAGTTTACAAGGGCCGCCAGCTTCTGCTCGCTGCGACCAGCGACAGCCCATCGAAGGGTTGGCGGTCCATGAGTCCATAGGTACTGCACCACCAGCGACCCCAGGTAGCCGGTGGCGCCATACACAACCAGATCATACGGCCGGTTCATTTCTTGAAGTCTGATGCATACGCCAGTGGAAAGTGGGAGGAAGAGAGTTGGGACCGAAGAACCCATGAAGGCCCTTCTCTCTACCGTAACCGGTTTTGGCGAAACCCGCCGAATGGGCGAATATCACCACAACAGCGCCAGGTATAAGACAATCCACGGGCGAAGACGGCGACAAAAACACCCGATAGCCTGGAGAAAAAAAGTACCAGTTCGAGGGAGATGACCGCACTGCTCTTCCTTCGTGTTCTTCCTCTCCTCACCACCTCGTCCTACCTTACCTTCACGATCGCCGAGGACCTCTACTTCAAGCCCTACCTAGAGCCCTCGGTTGTCGGAGCCGCCGACCACCTTCTCCCATCCTACGTAACCGTGTGGTACAATCGGGGCATGGTTCTGATTTTCACCATATATCCGTTAACCTGGGGCACGGCCATTGCCAATCTCCCCGTGGCCCATCTGTGGGAAACCAGTATCGCCGCCTTCGTCTTGTATCTCCTCGGACTTCTTTTCAGCATCGCGCATATGCTCTGGGGGCCGCATGCAATGAATCTCCTAAACTCAATCAAGAAGCAAGGTAGCCCAGGCAGCACAGAGATTGTTCGCCGATGGTGTCGGATGAACCTGATTCGCGGGGTCTTGGTAGACGTGCCGGCCTGGGGCTGTTTTCTGGCTGGATTTCTTGTATGGGGAAATGCACGGTAGCCTGAATCTCACCTTACAACTAAACAGAGCTGGATCACTTCCATTCAGTATCCGCCCGTCTAAATTCGGAGAGCAATCGGCGGGTTCGGCATTGTACAGTTACACTCCCCCGGTGCCAGGGTGTATAACGATGTACATATATAGGGAAATAGTACGATGGCGTATTAGGGTCTATTAACGTGTTTTCAGTGAATTACGTCAAGAACAGAAACAATGGCAGCTTGCAAGGAGTCACCCTTTTATAATTTCAAGGTCTTGGACCGTAAGCATTCTCCAGGCCCTCATGTACTGCTAGCAATTCGCACATCTAACCTTTTCCCCGATTGCGAGTTGCAGGAAATGGAAGGGAATATCCGCTGTCCTCTACCAAGGGCAAAGTCGTCCTTGTCGTGAACACCGCGTCAAAATGCAGCTTTACTGCCCAGTACCAAGGCTTGGAGGATATCTACCGTCGGCTCCGGGAACAGTACGAGGAGGACTTTGTCATCTTGGGATTCCCCTGCAACCAGTTTCTGCGACAGGAGCCTGGGTCCAACGGCGAGATCCAGAGCTTCTGCCAGCTCAACTACGGGGTCACCTTTCCGGTATTGGCAAAAGTGAACGTCAATGGAGGCCAGACAGCACCTATCTACCGCTGGCTGAAGCGGCAGAAGAGAGGATCCCTGGGATGTCGGAGAATTACATGGAATTTTACCAAGGTATAGGCCCGAATGCCCTCCACGCTGGCCGAACAGGAACAGTAACAAAGTGCCCAGTTTGTCATTGATCGCCACGGAAGGGTAAGAAGCCGCTGGTCGCCAACGAGAAAACCGGAGAATCTAGAGGCACACTTGGTTGAGTTACTCAAGGAGCATTGATTGACAAAGTAATGGCGAGCGATTTCTTTCAGCATTCCCGTTCTCTCTCTGTAGTCTTCTTTCATTCGGCGGGTTTTACCCTAATGGGAAGCCCGCCGAAGCCGAACGTAAGATATCCAAGTCGACCTCTTAATAGATCAAAGGCTGTCCGGGACTCAGTGATTCGAAGAATAATATCTATTGATCAACTGGATTTACCGAGGGTTTACTTAGGGTTACTTCACCATTTGCATATCATGGCTGCCGTCGAGAGCGCCGCGCGGAGAACAAGCAGCCCAGCCATCCCAGACGAGCAGCAGAAGAAGAAGGGCTATGGATGGCGGTTCTGGGCCATATTCCCTGGTCTGTGCATTGGGGGCTTGCTGAGCGCTCTTGATACAACAATTCTGTCCACAGTCCTGCCCACGATATCCCACGAGCTAGACTCGCAGGAACTGTACGTCTGGGCCATCAACGGCTACTTCGTCAGCCAAACCGCCGTCCAGCCTTTGTACGGCCAAGTTGCCAATATCTTTGGCCGCAGATGGCCGATGATAATCTCCGTGGCCCTCTTCACCTTGGGCAGCGGCCTCTGCGGTGGAGCATCGAGTACGGATATGCTCATTGCAGCCCGGGTTGTCCAAGGTGTCGGCGGCGGCGGAATCAACGTGATGACAGAGATCATTGTTGCTGACCTGGTGCCTCTGCGCGAGCGGCAGCAGGTGATGGGGATTGTATTTACGGCCTTCGCTATCGGGACCTTCATTGGGCCGGTAGTGGGAGGAGCGATCGTGGACCACACGAGTTGGAGATGGGTGTTCTATATCAACCTGCCCCTGTGTGGCGTCACCTTAATCCTTATGCTGCTCTTTCTGCATGTCAACTACGACCGCCAGTCGACCGTCATCGCAAAGCTCAAACGCGTAGACTTTGCAGGAAACACTATTTTAATCACCTCCGTGATTTCCATCCTGCTGTCTCTGACATGGGCCGGAACAACGCACCCCTGGAAATCCTGGCGCACCATCGTGCCGCTGCTCCTGGGATTCGCAGGGACGGGGGTATTTCTTGTGTACCAGGGCAGTCGCTGGTGTCTGGAGCCCACGATGCCTCTTCGCCTGTTTGCCAACCGGACCGCCGCGCTGACCTACATCCTGAGCTTCCTGCACGGTATTATTCTTTACTGGGTCAGCTTGTTCCTCCCCGTGTACTTCCAGTCAATCCTGGAGGCCACGCCCGAGCAGTCTGGGATTGACCTATTCGCCTCGGTCATCCCCATGGTCCCAGGCGCCATCATCGGGGGGGTCCTCATTACTGCCACCGGCAAGTACAAGCCGCTGCTGGTCGTTGGGTTCGTCCTCATGGCCATCGGAATGGGCCTCTTCACCATGCTAGATGACCGCACCAACACCGTGCGCTGGGTGGTCTACCAGGTGGTGTTGGCTCTGGGGTCCGGCATTTCCCTTATTGCTACGCTTCCTGCTGTTCTGGCGAGTCTGCCCGAGTCCGACGTTGCGACAGCCACGGCGACGTGGGCTTTTCTTCGGAGTTTCGGATCCATTTGGGGTGTTTCAATTCCCTCTGCTATATTCAACACGCGGTTCACAGACCTGGTGGGTCGCATCGCCAGCCCGCAGTTGCAGGACGTTCTTGTAGGGGGAGGTGCATATCAACTCGCTACAAAAGCCTTCATGGAGTCGCTGGACGACACGCCTTTCGTAAAGGCACAGGTAGTGAGCGTGTATGTCGACAGCTTGAGGCTCGTGTGGCAGGTGGGGATTGCCTTTGCTGCAATCGGAGTGCCCTTGTCTTTGCTGATTCGGAGTCTTGCATTACGCGACGAGTTGGATACGGAGTATGGGTTTGAGGAGAAGAAGAAGGAGGGTGGCGAGGAAGTTAGGGTCTAGGAGCAGTCAACTCGTGATATACCAACTGTCCTGAGATATATACCAAGAAAATGCCATTTGACCATATATCACTTTAGAAGTCGTTCAATACTGCTTAGTTATATACTAACAAGAGCAAGGCAAATGTATAACAGACGGCAGCCCCGAAAGGAGCAAACAAGCACAGTAACAAAAACTAAGGCAAATATTTCTCCCCCGTTCGATCAATCTTCAACACCTCGTCCAGCCATTCAAACGTTTTGTCATGGACCGTCGAAATAGCCGCCACCTTGGCCTGCAATCCCCCGGATCCCACCCCCTTGGCCACCCACAGTTTGGCCTTTCCCGGGTGCAGCCGACTAAGAACGTCGTAGATCTTAGTGGCATTTCCCTGGGCAGGAAAATACGCCCAGTCTGCTGCCCCTGTGACAAACACGGGGCACTGGACTCGGGCCAAGTACTCGCCATGCTCTCCATCGCCACGCAGGGAGAACCGCTGGAATGCCCGGGTCGCCTGTGCATAAGTCGCCAACCCCAAAGCAAATCGGGCATGTGCAAATTCAAATCGCGTCCGAAAGTGCACTCTGCCCAGCGAGTGGATGACACGGTCGAAGAAGCGATCGCCCAGTCGATCCCACGCCTTCAAGAAGACGGGGGGGATGCGCGAATCGGCAATATCCCACATGTCGTAGAACCCATCCATCGCAATGCACGCTTTGATCTGCGGATCACCTGCACCGCGTAGCGCAAAATAGGCGCCCATCGATTCGCCAAAGATGGATACCCGGTCGAGATCGAGGTGGAGGTGTTGGTTTTGCTCGCTGTATGCCCACAGCCGATTGAGGACGGGGCGAATGACCGCTTCCCAGTCGTGCCGCATATACGCACCCTCTGGTGCCTGGCCCGGAAAGCCAGCTTGTTGGTCGAGTCGCCTGTGGAAGATGCCCTGACCGGGGCCGTCGAAGGTGAGAACGGCGTATCCGCGTCGGCGCGCGCCGGCGGCAACGTAGAAGTACAGCTCCTCCTGAGTGGAGTCGAACCCGCCGCTGTTGACCACGACGGGGACAGGCTCCGTTGATCCTGCCTCTCGCAGCGGCATGAACAGGTATGCTGGCAGCGACAGACCGTGCTCGTAGGGGACCTCAAGCGAGAGCACCTCGCCACCATGGCCCGCCGGGTCGGCGAGCAGAGCAAACCCACGCTGGAAGTTGCAGACGCTATGCTCCAGCGTCTCCAGAAGTCGGGCGTCCTTGGGCGTGCAGTGCAGCATGTACTCGGCTGCACGAAAATAGTTCCCTGACCGGATCCATGCCCAGCGAGCGGCTTCGCGGTCGCCGCGCTTCTCTGCTGTGACAGCGACAGATTCTGCTTTGCGTGCTGCTGCGACCCAGGCGTCGAACCAGCTCTCGGGATCATGGTTTTTGATGCAGGCAATTGCTTCGAGGCATTCACCAATGTCGCATCCCTCAAACGGAGCGGTGCCTAGGACACGGAGAAATTCAAAGTGGAAGAAATCCGAGTCAAAAAAGGTATACATGGTGGATGTGACGCTAGAATCTGAGTCTGGTAACCAAGAGCACAAGACCTGGCCGACCTCTACGCGTAATATCACTGCTGCATGCTGGAAACGAAACCATTCGGCCTAAACAGGTTCGGCATCGGCCTCCGATGTCCCTTCGCTGGGGCTGACTGGGGGCTGAATGGTGGTTAGGGCTGTTGTATCGGCTTCACTGCCCCAAAGGAACCACGACCAACAACGAGACCTCCGAGTGAGACCGAGGGTCAGGAACAGCTTGCTTAGGATGCGGCTATTATCCCACTGATAACTACGATATTTATATAGGTAACCCTGGCGCTGATGCTCCGTAGTTATCAAACGATAGCTCTGAGTATACATACATCTGGGTTGCATTGGCACACCTCACTCGTTCATTCACCTGAATATGGATATCCAGGTCCCTGAACCGATTGCCATTATTGGCAGCTCTTGCAGGTTCCCTGGCGGGGCATCTACGCCCTCCAAGCTGTGGAAGCTGTTGCATTCTCCCCGTGACGTCCTTTGCCCGATCCCCGCGGAGCGGTTCGACCCAGCCGGTTTCTACCATCGCAATGGCGAACACCATGGTACTTCAAACGTGCAGCATTCCTATATCCTGGAAGAAGATCCCTGTGTCTTTGACGCCCCCTTTTTTTCCCTGAATGCCCGCGAGGCAGAGGCCATGGACCCTCAGCACCGGGTTCTCCTGGAAACAGTGTACGAATGTTTAGAGAGCGCAGGGACCAGCATGAAGGAGTTGCAAAACACCCAGACAGGAGTCTACGTTGGCCTCATGACCAACGATTACCACGATATCCACCTTCGTGACATGGAAACAATTCCCAAATACAGTGGCACAGGCACCACGCGCAGCATCCTCAGCAATCGCGTCTCGTATTTCTTCAACTGGAAGGGCCCCAGCATGACAATCGATACAGCATGCTCATCATCCCTAGTTGCCGTCCATCTGGCCGTGCAAAGCCTGCGGTCAGGAGAGACCCCCATAGCGATTGCAGCTGGTGCGAATCTGATATTCGGGCCCGAGATGTACATTATTGAATCAAAGTTGCACATGCTCTCACCGCAGGGCCGATCACGAATGTGGGACAACAAGGCAGACGGATACGGACGTGGAGAAGGCGTTGCTGCAGTGATGCTCAAGACACTGTCAGCTGCCATCCGCGACGGGGATCACATCGAGTGCGTTATTCGCAACACGGGAGTGAACCAGGATGGCCGCACCCCAGGAATCACCATGCCAAGTCCCCTTAGCCAGGGGGCATTGATCCGCGACACTTACCGTGCAGCTGGCCTCGACCTGACTAAAAAAGAAGATCGTCCGCAGTTCTTCGAGGCCCACGGGACAGGGACGCCTGTTGGTGACCCCCTTGAGGCAGAGGCTATTCATCGTGCCTTCTTCGGTGATCAAGCTATGCCCTCGGTGGATGACTCAAGCACCCTCTATGTCGGTGGGATCAAGACAATCATTGGACATCTAGAGGGTGCGGCAGGACTGGCGGGACTGCTCAAGACGTCGCTCGCGATTCAGCACAAAGTCATCCCACCCAACATGCATCTGGACCAGCTCAACCCCAATGTGGTACCTTTTACAAAGAACTTGCGCATACCGAAGCAGCCAACTGCATGGCCCACTGTCTCTGGCGGCGCTGTCCGCCGTGCCAGTGTCAACAGCTTCGGGTTCGGTGGGACCAACGCCCATGCGATTTTGGAGAGCTACGGCGTGGCCCTGGATGAGACCTGCGCCGAGCCATTGATGCCGCTAGGACTGACACCGTACGTATTCTCCGCCAATTCGGACTCGTCGCTTGCCGCTTCAGTGAAGGCTTTCATAACCCATGTGGCGGAAATGGAGGCTTCTGCAGGCCTGCTGGATCTGGCATGGACATTACAAGCCAAGAGGACAGAGCTCCCCTTCCGAAGGAGCTTTACAGGGGCAACCAAAGAACAGCTTCTCGAAAACATGCGTAGTGCCATTTCAGCATTGGAGGAGACGTCAATAGGTTCCTTTGGGACTAGATCGCAGGTCCCTGGCCAAAGCCCTAAAATCTTGGGAGTCTTCACGGGCCAGGGGGCCCAGTGGCCATCCATGGGCGCGGAACTCCTGTGCACTTCTAGGATATTTGCGGGGTCCATCCAAAGGATGGAGGAATCTCTTGGTGGGCTTCCAGATGGCCCGGTGTGGTCGCTCCATCAGGAACTGAGTGCGGCCGGGTCCAGCTCCAGAGTCCATTTGGCGGAGATCTCGCAACCGCTGTGCACGGCGGTGCAAGTCGCGCTGGTTGATCTTCTACATGCCGCTGGTATCCAATTTTCCTCGGTCGTGGGTCATTCGTCTGGTGAGATCGGTGCTGCTTATGCTGCGGGTGTCATTTCAGCACAGGACGCCATCCGCGTGGCATACTATAGGGGCGTGCACGCCGGGCATGCGGCTGGCACGGCACACCAGAGTGGTAGCATGATGGCCGTAGGAATTTCATTTGCTGACGCTCGAGCACTATGTCAGGATACCCAATTCGCTGGGCGCTTGGTCGTGGCTGCCAGCAATGCGCCCTCGACGGTGACAATCTCTGGGGATAAGGACGCGATTGACGAGCTCAAGGCCCAGCTTGAGCAGCAAGGTACCTTTGCTCGTATCCTCAAAGTCGACAAGGCCTATCATTCACACCATATGCTGCCATGCGCTGCTCCCTATCTGGACTCGCTGAGGCGGTGCGGCATGCAAGTTGAGTTCCCCACTGGTGCTTGCTGGGTTTCGAGCGTCCATGGAGAGATAATAGCCCCAAGCAGTACTGGCCTCGAAAAGCTTTCGGGAAGTTACTGGGTGGATAACATGGCGCTACCTGTGCTGTTTTCGCAGGCCGTTGAAAAGGCTGTGCTGGAATACGGTCCGTTCGATGTCGCTATTGAAATTGGGCCGCATGCGGCATTGAAGGGTCCAACAATACAAACCATCAAGGCATTGACTAACACCAATATCCCCTATCACGGTACGCTCAGCCGAGGATGCCGCGATGATACTGCCTTTGCATCATTGCTCGGGTTCCTGTGGGAGCAGTTCGGGTCGACAGGTGTTCAACTGGGACAGTTCACGCAATCCCTCATGGATCGTGCCCCTTCCCTGCTCAAGGATCTTCCAGGATACCAATGGGACCACCGACAGCGGTACTGGAAGGAGTCTCGTCTGTCAAAGAATTTCCGACAACGCTCGCAGAGAGTGCATCAGCTCCTGGGAACAGCATGCGTGGATAACGTGGACGGACATGATCTCCGTTGGCGCAACATCCTCCATCTCAATGAGATGCCCTGGACGCGCGGCCACAAGTTCCAAGAGCAGGTCCTTTTCCCTGCAGCGGGCCATGTTGCCCTTGCACTGGAAGCATCCAAGTCGCTCGTATCTGGCAAGGACGTCCAGCTGATTGAGTTGGAGAATATCTCCATCGGCAGAGCCATCACGCTCGAGGAGTCCGGGCCCGGGGTCGAGATTCTGTTCTGTTTGAAACGCGTCGAGTCCACCACTACGAAAATGGTCGCTGACTTTGCCTGCTATTCATGCCCCGATGACGGCGATAGGGCCATGGAGCAATGCTCCAACGGCCGACTGACGCTGTTCTTGAGGGCTGAACAGGTTGGCGAATATATCCTCCCGTCTCGCCCAGGCGCCATCCCTGGCCTTGTCCCCGTCGACGCCGAAGATTTCTATGGCTCGATGAAGCATATTGGGCTGGATTACACCGGCGAGTTCCGCAAGATGGAGAATATTTGTCGGACCAGAAATTACGCCACCTCCTCCACCACCAAGCCAGCCACGGACCAAGACTACAGCGAGGAGCTGATGGTGCACCCTGCGCTGCTTGACATATGTTTCCAGACCGTGATCGCAGCATTCTGCTACCCAGGCGATGGCTCCTTCTGGACTCCGTATCTGCCAACAAGCATCGAAAGCATCAGGGTGAGTCCGCGTGGTTGCATTGGTGGGCTCGATGACGCGCGAGTCGACATTGAGGCAAACATCACGGAAGATTCACCCGTGCGCATCGCCGGTAGCCTAGGCGCATATAATTCCAATGGAGAGCAGCTCATTCAACTCGAGGGACTCGTGTGCCGCTCCTTTGCGAACGAGGCAGCTTTAACCGACCGACTGTTGTTCGCGGAGACCATTTGGAAGCCAGCGGTGGCACCAGTGGAAGATGGGCTGTCGACGGCATTGGAGCAAGACAAGGATGACCCCGAGGAACTGGATGCAATTGAGGCAAATGAGCGCGTGGCATTCTATTATCTCCGTACTCTTTGCGACAAATTTACTGCAGAGCAAGTGGCGACGTTTGAATGGTGGTACCAGCGCCTGTTCGAATTCGCCAACCACCTAATGCCCATTGTAGAGAGCGGTAACCACCACTCACTGAAGCCTGACTGGTTTTCTGACACGTACGCCACGGTGAAGGATCTGGTAAAGAGATTTCCGGACCAAATTGATCTGCAGTTGGTTGTGGAAGTGGGCGAGAACCTCCCCTCGTACGTATGCGGCACCGTTCCACTGCTGGAGGTGATGCTGAAGCAGGACCGTCTTGCACGCCTCTACCAGACCGGTCTCGGTGTCCCGCAAGTTAACAGAGAGCTCTCGAGCATCGCAAAGCAACTCTCCCATCAATTTCCCAACATGAATGTCCTCGAGATTGGGGCAGGGACTGGTGGTATGACCCACGAGGTATTGAGGGAAGTTGATGGCGCTTTCGGATCCTACACCTTCACTGACATTTCCACGGGATTCTTCGAGAAGGCGCAGGCACGGCTGGAGGAATATGGCCATGGAAAGATGATCTTCAGTGCACTGGACGTCGAGAAGGACCCAGTCACCCAGGGCTATACGGAGGCATCGTATGATGTGATCATCGCGTCGAATGTCCTCCATGCCACTCGTGAGCTGCGGGTGACAGTTGAGAATGCGCGTCGTCTATTGCGACCAGGGGGCTACCTTCTGCTGAATGAGGTGACAGGGGACATGCTGCGGCTGAAGTTCATCATGTCCGGTCTGCCAGGCTGGTGGCTGGGTGGCGATGATGGCCGTCAATACTCACCAACAATCAATCCGCTACAATGGGACCAGACGCTCCGTGATTCGGGCTTCTCTGGAGTGGACGTGATCCGCCGGGACTACTCTGACTCCAGCAAACAATCTATCTCTGTTATGGTCTCCCAGGCCATGGATGAGATGGTAGAGTTCCTGCGAGAGCCACTGCTCTGCCCATACATGGCGCCTGACGTCCAGGACTTATTCATTGTCGGAGGGAAGACCCTCCGCGTCTGCCAGATGGCCAGAGGGGTAGCAAGCCAACTTCGCAGCTGGAACACGGAGATCACTCTCACGGACAGCCTTCTCGCTCTGCAGGGTACCCTTCCCCAGCCTGGATTCACTGTTGTCTGCTTGGACGATCTCGATGAACCTATACTGCAGACTGTTACACCTGAAAAGCTCAAGGCGCTGCAGGTCTTGTTCTCTAATGCAAAGCACGTCCTGTACGTTACTCAGGGTGCCTACCGGGATTCGCCTTATTCAATGGCAATCTATGGGCTTGGCCGTACCATGACATTTGAGAACCCGGACCTCCAACTGCAATTCCTTGATACAACCCAACAGTCCGATATCAGCGCGCGGATTATTGCGGAGGAGCTACTTAGACTCGTAGCTGCTGAGACACTGGACCCCTCCTACCTGTGGACACCAGAGCCGGAGGTGGCATATGTCTCCTGCCAGAAACAGATCCAGCGTGTGTTGTCCAACCGCCAGCTGAATGACAGGCTGAACTCCGGTCGACGCCTGATCTCTGAATCCGTCATCGCAGCAGAATGGCAGATTGTCCTTGGCAACATGAACAGTGAAGTCACTTCTCTCTCCAAGGGAGTTGCCAGAGACAGCCTTTTGGCATTACCACCGGCTGATTCGCGATTCGACGCCATGTTTTCTCTGGCGCACCCAACGACAGGCACTGATGGCCCTGCCCAGTTTTTATCTATCGGTAAAACAGATATTTCGTCTCAGATTGTGGCCGCCGTCACTTCGCAGCTTGCCTCCAGCACGGTGGTCTCCGCGAGCAACATTCTTGTCCTTCCGGAACAGCAATATGCGGATATCCCAGACATACTCAGATTATCTAGCATGTGGCTCCAGGCACAGAAGCTGGTGTCACTCACTCCAACTTCTGGTCGTATCATCCTACATCAGCCCGATATGCTCTTTGCAGGAATTACACGGTCACTGGCGTTGGAATCAGGGGTCAAGTTGACCCTCACGACCACTGATCCTGAACTAAAACAGACACAACCATGGGTCTGGCTGCACCCATATGGGCCAAAGACCCAATTTAGCGGGGGGATGTGGTCCCGGGCAAATGTGTTTGTCAATTTTACGCCGCTCCCAGAGCCGCTGGGTACTCGGATTGAGGGCTTTCTAGGAGACCGATGCCTTTTCCTTTCAGCTAGTCAGTTCCAGGATTTACCGTCTCAAGCTGTCCAAGGAGCGGAAAATATCCTGAGAGCTGTGGCGTGGGCATGCACCAAACCGGCGGAAGAGATCCCTGCCCCTGGGCGTGTGGTTAACATTAAAGATCTGGACTCTGACCTCGCGGCAGACCGTCCCCACGTTACTCCTCATCAGGAGCCTACAGTACTGAGTGCTGTTTTGCAGGATATATTTGCGGTGGTTGATTGGAGGACACAGTCACCGATCACGGTGCACGTCCGCCCAACGGTGACCGACGGCTTGTTCTCAGCTCGTAAAACGTACATCTTGTTCGGGCTCAGCGGAGATATTGGCCGCTCCCTCGCGGATTACATGGCTAACCATGGTGCACGCCACATTATCCTAACCAGTCGCCGCCCTCCGCGTGTGGACGCTTGGGTGGAGCGGCACAAAGACAGGGGCGTTACTGTGAAGCTGCTCCCCAACGACATCACCAACAAAGAACAGGTCAAGTCCCTCATTGCACAAGCCAAGACCACGATGCCCCCGATCGGGGGAGTGGTGAACGGCGCCATGGTACTTCAGGACAAGCTTTTCTCGAGTATGGATCTCGAGGACTGGAATGTCGCGGTGAAACCGAAGATTGACGGGTCGCGCCACCTGGACGAGTGCTTCTCTACCGACCAGTCTTTGGAGTTCTTCATCATGCTCTCTTCCCTGGCGAGCGTCATCGGAAATAGCGGGCAGTCAAACTACAATGCCGGCAACATGTATTGCTGCTCCCTGGCTGCCAACCGTCGAAAGCGCGGACTGGCCGCTTCAGTCATTGATATAGGCAAGATCGTGGGGATTGGATATGTCGCCCGCAATCGAAAGGCTGTGATCTCGCTGCGTTCCCACAAGTTCCAGCCCATATCCGAGTCACTCTTCCACCACATGTTCGCCGAGGCCGTTCTATCAGGACGGCCTGGCTCCGGCCGTCAGCCCGTCTTGACTAGCGGCATGCAGAGGCGTCTGGGTCTTGCGGAGGAGGACTCGGCACCTCCTTTGTGGCTAAGCAATCCCCGGTTCTCTCATATGAAGTGGGAGGATAAGAAAGTGCTGGCCGGAGGGGCGAACGCCGCGGCATCAATCAGAATCCCTGTGATGGATCAGCTCAAGGCCGCCTCGCAGCTCGTCCAGGCCGAGTCGATCCTTTGTACATCGTTTGCCACCCGTCTCGCAGCCATTCTCCAGATGTCGGTTGATTCAGTCGCCCGGGACACCCCATTGGTGGATGTCGGTACGTGTTCTTCTTCTGCATTCTAGTCTCAGCCCGCGATGCTAACTAACCTTGCTATTTAGGGATCGACTCTCTTATTGCGGTAGAGGTGCGGTCCTGGTTTCTCAAGGAGCTGAATGTGGATGTGCCAGTTCTGAAGGTCATTGGTGGCTCATCCATTCGGGACATCTGTCAGGATGTTCTGGGCAAGTTGTCTCTTACCTTTGAGACTTCTGAGTGTCACGACAGCCCAGTGAGCGTGACAACGGTTGACCAAGGAAAGACTCCTTTTGTGGGTGTGGTGAAAGTTATAGGTTCGGATACAGAGACGGTTCCTCAAGGTAAAGAGTGATTGTTTGTGTCATACTTTAGAATATCCCCTGTTGACCCCAATCGCTGTTGTATATATATAGATGAATCCAGTACGGATACGTCCCCTGCCACATCAGCCACCGAGTCAGTGTCGGAGCACAGAAACACCCCCACACCAAGTGAAGGTATTCGATCCCTCCTCTACTCCGAGCCCTTTTCTAATCAACTCTGACTTTGACCCTTTGAGTAGAAACCGACGAAGTGTCAGCAGAAGTTGATGTCGCGAGCTTGACCGATGATAATATCGCTCCCCCGTCATTGCAGCCGCTTCCAGTGATCAGATCGGCCCCCCTATCTCACGCACAAGAGAGGATGTGGCTCGCCCATCGGTATAGCGATGACCCTTCAGCATACAATGTGGCATTTGCCTGGAAGCTGCAAGGCCACTTGGACTGTGACCGCTTTGAGGCTGCAATCCAGGCAGTTATCCAGCGCCACGAGGCCCTGCATACAGCCTTTCGAGTAAATGCAAATACAGGCGAGCCCGAACAATTCACCTTCCATCGGGAACGATTCATCCTCGAAAGAAAGACCATAGTCCATGAGAATGATATTCATTCCGAGTTTCTCAACTTCCGCAACCATGTGTTTGACCTTGACAACGGTGAGACCCTGAAAGCCGCGGTCTTGCAACTGTCAAGGGAAGAGCATGTGTTTACAATTTGCTACCACCATATTGTCATGGATGGAATCAGCCTCCGGACGTTTCTGGGAGATCTCAATCGCGGCTATGTGGCGCCGGGCGTGTGGCAACCAGCGTCGCAGTATCTGGATTATGCCGTCGCCGACAGAGAGCAACTCAAAGGCCACGCCATGGAGGGCGATCTTGTGTACTGGAAACAACAGTTCGAATCACCGGTGGGGTGTCTCCCTCTGCTACCGTTATCCCGCGTCCAAACACGACCTCCGCTGCGCATATCCGAGAGCTTTACGGCCCATAAGTTTATCCAGAAGGAGACTGTGGCCAAAGTGAAGGAGTGCAGTCGCCAGTTTGGATCAACTTCATTCCACTTCTATGCCACAGCCCTGCAGGTCCTCCTCTTCCAACTCCTTGATGGCTCACTCGACAACTTCTGTATCGGCATTGCTGACGCAAACCGGCACGATGACCGATATGTCGACACCGTGGGATTCTGTTTGAACTTGCTCCCGGTCAGACTCCGGGTCTGCGGTCAGGATACTATAGCACAGCTGCTGAAAAGGACGAGGAAATCTATTCATGAGGCCCTCGCGCACTCCAAGGTCCCATTTGACGTTCTGCTACAGGAGCTCAAACTTCCACGCCCCTCCACGTCCAGCCCGTTGTTTCAAGTACTCTTGAACTACACCCTTGGCATTCGTGGACCGTCCACATTTGCGTCCTGCGCAATGGATATAGTCGCAGTCGAGGACGCAAGAAGCGGATGTGACCTCGTTGTCAGCATTGTTGAGACCGCGGGTCAAGACACGGCGCTCTCCTTTACCATGCCACCTTCCCTGTATCTGAATCAGGATTGTGCCCGCCTGCTTGATATATACGTCGGGCTAGTGGGCCAGCTGTCACAGCTCCCCGATATTATTGTCAGCGAGGTGAATCTGCACCCCCTGTCCGATCAACCACTGGTCTCGAAACTCGGCAGCGGCCCGCTGGTTGAAAGGTGGGAGGGCTGGGAGACGACCATTTCCCGGCAGGTAGATGTGGCAGTTCAACGATATGCTCAAGATGTCGCAGTCGAGATGGGCTCCACAAACACGCAGATTACCTATGGAATGCTCAATGAACTAATTGGTCGGGCCGCGAGGGCACTCAAGGATCTCGGCGTTGGAACTGCGGACAGGGTGGCCATTCTGAGCGAGCCTTCAGCAAACATGATCGTCTTCATTCTCGCTATCCTCCGTGTTGGTGCTGCGTACGTCCCTCTCGACTGTCGTAATCCCCATCCACGTCTATCTTCGATCGTTGGAGACTCGTCGCCATGTTTTCTGCTCTCCGACAGCAAACTGGTCGAGCGCGCCTCCGTCCTGGGCGAGGAGAAAGCCATGCCTGTAAAGAGGGTGGAGATGCTACTCACAACAGACTGCCCAGACAGTCCATATGACGAAAACATATCGCACCCGGACAACCCGGCCTTTGTTCTCTACACCAGTGGTTCAACTGGTACTCCAAAGGGAGTTATACTGGATCACCGCAACTGGGTAAACCAGTTTGCTGCGGTGACTCACCAGTACGGACTTGGGCAGGAGAGAGTGCTGCAGCAGAGTTCCCCAGGCTTTGATATGGCTATTGAGCAGATGTTCATTGCTCTTTGTAACGGAGGCACCGTTGTCATAGCTCCCAGCTCGATTCGAGGGGATACGCTGGAGCTAGCCCGGCTTATCATGGACGAGCGTATTACCTACACAATGGCGGTGCCGTCTGAGTATTCGGCCATGATTCACCATGGTTCTGACTGGCTGCGACGCTGCACCGACTGGAGATATGCATTCTCTGGCGGGGAGAAGGTCACTGATCGCCTGCGGGACGAATTCCAATCCCTTGGCCTGCCACAGCTGCAGCTCATCAATGTATACGGGCCGACGGAGATTACAGTCTCCTGTTGTCGTGGCGAGGTACCTTTGGCGATTGACAGTCGTCGCAATGGTAACTTCTGTCCAGTCGGCCGCACGATGTCGAACTATAAAGTCCACATTGTCGGACCCGATGGCAGGTCTCTCCCCACCGGATTCCCAGGCGAAATATACATCAGTGGTCCCGGAGTTGGACGAGGCTACCTAAACCAACTCGAGTTGACACGTGCCAAATTCCTGTCTGGTACAACTCTCCCTGTCGGACTGTCAGATCTACCAGATTCGGTTGTTGTTTACCGAACTGGAGACCGTGGACGACTCCTTAACGACGGCTCCTTGGTGTTTCTCGGAAGGCTTGAAGGTGACTCCCAGATTAAACTACGTGGGCAACGCGTTGAGCTGGACGAGATCGCACATGCCGTGCTCCAAGTATCCAAAGGAAAGGTCGCCAATGTGCAAGTCTGTGTACGTGGAGCTGGCACCGATACGTTCCTCGTGGCCTTTGTAGTGTTTTCCAATGGGCTCCTAGATGAGGGCGTCGACCGAGTTACTTGCCTGAAGCAGTTGCGCCGGCGGATTCCTCTGCCCCGATACATGTGGCCCTCAATCATGGTTCCCCTAGAAGAGCTACCACTTGGCGTCAACGGCAAGGTCGATAGAAAAGCCCTTGACGCAATTCTGCTTCCTGACTCACCCCATGACGACCAGGCCTCGGTGGCTCTCGACGAGGATGAGACGACACTGCTTAGAATGTGGCAGGAGGTTCTCCGAGACGCGGCGCCAACGGGGCTTAAGATCACCAAGGACACTGATTTTTTCGAGGCCGGCGGCAACTCCCTCTCCCTGGTACGACTGCAGTCAGTCATTAAAGACCAGCTAGAAGCCAAGGTCCCCCTGGCGGAGTTGGTTGAATCCTGTTCACTCGAAGCGATGGCTCGGCGACTCTGGTCAAATCATTCGGTTTCTTCCAGCCCCTTTGCATGGGAGGACGAGGCCGAGGCCAGCGTGCTGGAGCCAGATCAGGATTTGGAATACGCCAATCTGGAAGTCGAATCTTCTCGTATAACTGCCAATCGCGGTAAGATCGCGATCCTCACTGGTGCTTCCGGATTCCTTGGGAAGCACGTTCTACAGGGTCTCGTTGCATCTTCTGCAGTGTCCGAAGTCCACTGTATTGCCGTTCGCTCCCAAACGTCCAAGGAGAAATTAATATCCATTGGGTCTCCCAAGATCGTGGTTCACACTGGAGACCTGACTCGTCCCCGTCTGGGCCTCGACATCCCAACGGCTCGGTCACTTGCCTCCAGAGCCAACGTCATCGTCCATAATGGTGCGGATGTTTCCTTCCTGAAGTCTTACAGCTCTCTGCAAAAGGCCAACGTCGGCTCAACCGCAGAACTTGTGCGCCTCGCAAAACCAGGCCGCATCCCCATTCATTTCGTCTCCTCGGCCGGCGTCGCAGGATTCGTTCCGCGCAATCAGCTGCCCCTTCGTGAGGTGACCGTAGCTGCCTACCCACCATCTCGGGATTCCAGAGCGCACGGCTATCAGATTTCAAAATGGGTAAGCGAGCATCTCCTTGAAACAGCCAGTCAAAAATACGATCTTGATATTGTGCTGCATCGGCCAACGGGGATTGTGGGAGATGAGGCTCCCAACGCCGACATCCTCGGCAATCTCCTTCGCTACTCGAGCCAGCTCAAGTTGGCACCGGACATGGATGGCTGGGATGGCTATCTTGATTTGGTCGACGTGGAAGTAGTGGCGCGACGCATTGTGGCTCTCTTAGAACCACCGCCGAAGGTCTCTAAAACTGGCGCAGGCGCAGTTCGTGTGGTTCACACTTGCAACCCGGGTGCCTTTCCAGTTCACGAACTGGCAAAATACCTGGGCCAATCACAGGGGGGCCCGTTGGACACATTGCCCATGACCGAGTGGATTGTGTTGGCCATGCAGGCGGGCATGAACGAAATGGTAGGGATGTATTTGCAGGAGGTGAGCTCTAAGCGCATGGGATGGTATCCCCGGGTGGTGTCCGTCGATATTGATGATTAAAGTGAAGAAGAGGTCGTTCTTCACCTTCTTTATTAATATATAAGTCATAAGGTTGAAATTTACTATTTATATAGTAATTAAATACTTTAATATAGAGATTATAAAAAGATCTTACTTATTCTTAATATTTAAATAAATAGATATAAATAGACCTAATACTATAGTATCCGCCGGAGTAGTATCTATTCTATATTTTTCAGCTATGTATAGTAATAAAATCCTCTAGTATATTATAAAAATCTAAACTATTATTAGACATGCATACAGGTTGGGTCGGGGCGGGTTGAGGCCTCAGGCGCCCCAATCTACTACAGATTTAGATATAAGAAATATCAACCTAATCTATAGGTGGTTTAGGACGGGTTCTGTAGGTTTAATCTAAAGAATCTAAAAATTAATAATATTAATCTATTATAGTAATATACTATACTAACTATAGTTAGTATAGATTTTAAAATAAAACAGGTTTTTAAACCTACTATATTTATATTTTTATTTTTAAAGATTATTAAATAATTTATTATTTATAAATTACTAATACTCTATTAAGATTATTAACTAAATAAATATATAAGATTACTAGAATAAAGACTTTTAAGTAGATAAATTTATAAGATTACTAATATAGAGACTATCAAGCGGATGAATATATATAATATTAAGTAGATAAATATATATAATATTAAGCAGGTAGATATATAAGATATTAAGTAAGTAGATATATATAATATCAAGCAGGTAAATATATATAATATTAAGCAGGTAGACGCGTGAGATATCAAGCGGGTAAGTATATATAGTATTAAGCAGGTAGACATGTGAGATTACTGGTATAGAGATCATCAAGCGGGTAAACATATATAGTATCAAGCAGGTAGATGCATGAGATATCAAGCAGGTGGACGCGTGAGATATCAAGCAGGTAAATATGTATGGTATCAAGCAGGTAGACGCGTGAGATATTAAGCAGGTAGATATATAAGATATTAAACAGGTAAATATATATGATATTAAGCAGGTAGACATGTAAGATATTAAATAAGTAGATACATAAGGTTACTGGTATAAAGGCTATTAAGTAGATAGATATATAAGATTACTAGTATAGAGATTATTAGATTCCAGAATAAATCTAATAATAATTAGATTTTTAGTATATCTTATTATTTATTCTTTATTTAAAGAGTAAATCAGGTATTACTATTCTATTTTTAAAAGTAAATACAGTAGTTAATATACTATATTTATTATTACTAAGAATACTATAGTAAAGATTTAAGTTAATAGTTCCCAGGCTAATACTAGATTAGTAATAATTATAAATAAAATCTAAAAATAATTAATTAAATATTTCCTGGAAATCTTAGTTATTAATATTCGCAGTCTTATATAATATAATTAGTAGTAAAAAAATATAACTAAATAATTTCTGATTATCTAGTCTGTTAACTTATTAATATATTTTAAAATAGAATCTAGTAATACTCTAATAGAACACGCCTGATTACTACTATATATAAAAATTAGTTCTTAGAGATTCTTTAATCCTATACTATAAATAGATCAAGTTTAAAGAATATAAAAAAAAAGTAAAAATTAGAGATAATAATAAAATATAATTCTAATTATAATTAGCTTTTATTAAGTATTCCTATACTAATAAAAACAGAATTTTTTTCTTTATTATAGAGAAATAATTCAGCCTGTCTTATATAATAAATAATATTAAATTAAAGTACTTATAATTTTATTAACTAACCAGACTAAGCTAGCTTAATAAAATATAGTTAATTAGTATAGTAATAAAATTAAACTATTTAAACTAAATATATTTATTTTTTAATAATAATTAGAATCTATCTAATATTTTATAGAATTATTATTAGGTAGCTGATATATATATAATTAATAATTTAATCCTAAATTTATTAACTATACTATATATAAATAGAAAATCTATTAATATATATAATTTAGAAGGATATATTATATTCTATATTATATCTAAGTAAAATATACTATCTACCGCAGAACAGAATAAATTAATAAAAACTAAAACTAACTTTAATTATTAGCTTTAATAAATCTTTAGGATACCTACTAATAATACTACCTAAATAAAGCTAATACTATAAAATAACTTATAATATAATATTTATTTTTATTTTATTTTAACTTACTATAGTAAAACTACTTTTAACTAAATATTAATTATAAAAATATTAAGAATATAATTAAACTTTATAAATTTTATAAATACTAACTTATTATCTTTCTAACTATTATTAGATCTAGCTTAGTAAGTTTAAAAAGTATTTCTTTTTTATAAGTAAGATACTCAGTAGCTTAGAGAATCTTCTTAATAAAAAAGATTTTTTATAAATTTTTTTTTTTTTAGTTAGAAAATTAAATCTTTTATTATATTTTTTATTCTTCCCTAATATTACTAATTACTAGGATAGTAAAATTATATATAAATATCTATATCTACTACTATCTAAATATTAAAGTAATTTAGTACTATTTAAATTATCTAAGCCTATATATATTAATAAAAAAGAATTTAAGAATTACTAACCTAGTTTTATATTAATATTAGAAAATAAAATATATATTAATATGCTAGTAGGCAGATTCATGGTATCAGAGCATTACTAATCCTGGTCTAATCTAGATATTTTTACTATCAGTAGATAGTCCTTAATCTACTAAATCTAAATATAATCTTTATTTCCTTATTAGATATTATATTAGGGAGTTATTATAGTTTAAAGATCTTTTTTTAATAGTATAATAATTTAGGTCTATAATAATTTTTATACTAATTATATAAGAATTATATAAATTTAATATTTATTAAATCTAGAAAGTATTCTAATTAGATTACTATTAGCTAGAGATATATCAGGCCTTAGATAATAGTAATACTACTAAAGAGTATTAGATTTTATAGTATAATAATTTAGTATATATAATAAAATATATACTAATATAAATTAATATACTACTAAGACTTACTATATAAATTATTATTTCTATAGTCTTATTAGGCCTGGTAACTCCTATTATTAATTATTTTTATCTTTTTTTTTTATTCTTTTTTTTAAATTTATATTTTTTATCTACTTAATTTAGTTTTTTATCTTATTTTAATATATCTACCTGGGATTTATTTAGCAGTTATAAATAAATTAATAATAACTTTAATATACCAGATACTATCTTATTTTTTTTTAAAATTATTATTTCTGATTTTTTAAGTCTTTATTCTTTAGCTAGCTTAAATAAAGATATTTTTAATTATATTATATTAAAAGACTTTATTCTTAATTAGCTTCCCGGCTTAGAATCTATTTTATTATTATAAGAATAATTAGATAATTTTTATTATAAAATCAGAATAACTTATATTATAATACTAGAACTTAAAGAAGCTTAAGAATTAACTAAAGAATTAAAAAAAATATTAGTAATAATATCTTTTAAGATTTATCTAAATAATATATTAAACTCTAGTATTTAGAATAGTCTTTTTCTTATAAATCTTTGAAATATAGTATTATTAATAGTATTATTACTAATATTATTAGTAGTATAGTATTTAAGAATATTTAAAAATTAAAGCTTATAATAATCTTTAACAGTATTATTACTAGTATTACTAGAATATAAAATATAGTAAAAAAAATTATAAATATTTTATATATCTATATTTTAACTATAGTCTAACCTGTAATCCCAGTCTTAAAATATATAATTATAAAATATATAATTATAAAATATATAGTCTAATAATTTAATATAAATAATAATATATATATTTATATAAATTATTATATTACTAAGACTTATTATATAAAATATTATATCTATAGTTTTATTAGATTTAGTAATTTTTATAAGTATTATAGACTATAGTCTAGCCTGTAATTTATTATTAATATTATAGATACTTATAAATCCTATAAGTATTCTACTAATTATTACTAAAAATACTAGTACTAGTAAGTTTAGTATTCTCTTATTATTTAATAATATTTTAACTAGTTATATTATCTTATTTATTATTAATAAAACTTTTTTATAGTTATTTATTTTTATTATTAATATTATTATTTTTCTGATTATACTATATTTATATTTTTATTATAAAGATAAGAGTATTCTATATATCTATATTTTAATTATAGTCTAACCCGCGATCTACTATATATTTTTTAAAATATATAATTATAAAAGACATAGTCTTAAAATATATAATTATAAAATATATAGTCTAATAACTTAATATATATAATAATATATATACTTATATAAATTATTATACTATTAAGATTTAGGGTTAGGGTTACTTAGGGTTACTTAGGGTTTAGGGTTAGGGTTAGGGTTAGGGTTAGGGTTAGGGTTAGGGTTAGGGTTAGGGTTAGGGTTAGGGTTAG